>JAQFVV010012474.1:3339139-3350181 GCA_028023455.1 Epiperipatus broadwayi | reverse complement strand
GCTTCCGGTTGCCATATTGAAAAGACTTCGTTTTTTTAATGCTGCAGTTTAAGCAATCTTATATACTGTTCTAAATTATTAGATCATCTGGAAACTTTTTATTCAGGTTAGTCAACTTTGGTATAAGTATTTGTTAGAATTTAGTCGAAGAAAAAGCTAATTTAATATCTGACTACCGTTAGTTAATTATTTCTTACGTTAAATGCCTAATGGCGTCGGTAAAGAAAGCTCAGGCCTGCCGTGTCAATAAACACGATGTACATAATTTGGAAAAAACGATTGAAAATGAGCTAATAACAAGCCAAAAATACACAAATAAACAGGAAAACACGGTTAATGACAAATTATTATCAAAAGACAACGTAAAAAAAGAGAAAAGTCCAATTTTACTGCAAATATTACCAGCAAAACGTCCGGAAAAACCACAAAAAGTAACGTGGACTTTGACGCGAAAAAATACAATTTTAGAGCAAGGCCAGAGGAGGCCTCTGAGAATATTCTGGTAGAGCCCGATTTCCCCTACAATCTGGAAAAAACTAAGTAAATTGCCCACTGCAATCAAAAGTTACGAAAAAAATACTATCAAAACTGGTGTATCAGAGAAAAAAAACGGAAATTTCACATGCGGGAAGGTGAAAAATGCGGAGAAACACTGCAGCAAAAAATTAAGGGCTTAGAAAACAATTCGAATTCAATTCCAAAATCAAACAATATGGATTTTGATACCAGCTCCAACTCTATCCAAAAATCGGAATTTTCCGCCGTAAGGAAAAAAAGTTATGAAGAAAAAAATAACGCAGAGGTGGCGCCATTAAAAAATTCTAAAAAAGTTTACAATAGCGTAAATCACAACGAAAGTGATTTAAACATTAAGAACAATGATTTAAGTTCTGAAAACCATGGGATAGACCTTAGACTTTCTGAGGAAGCCAAATATGACAGTGATTATCACCCCAATCAAGAACAAAAAACAAATAAAAGATCAGGCTTGATTAATCTCGCATCTCCCAACACTAATAACAATTCCCAAGCTAACAATGATTTCCTACTACCAATGGACAAACAATTAAGATGCCACAACTCCCGCACTATGGTTCCCAAGGGAGAAACAGACAATAGTAGAGGAGAAGAATTCCCCAAACTCAAGTCTAAAACCTCTTCTGTTAATGACATAGACAGAATAAACTTTAATTTTAATTGTTCTAGTCCACCACTTAATACAGCTGAAGAACAGCCAAAAAAAATGTCATATGCCGAGAAAGCTGCCATAAAAACAACAATGGTAAATAATTCAAGAACGCAATATCAGAATAGACCTGACGTCAATCCTCATACTACTTCAAACCTGATTGATAGAGCTATTGAAATAATGGACAACTCTGAATCAATTCAGAGAGAAGAAAATTATGACAACTTGTCGACTTCTGCCATTAATGATAGTTCATGTGATCCAGCACATCATGCAAGAATAAGCTCCAACTTTAACCAAACCATCCCTGCTCTCTTGATGAAATCATTCCAAAGTTATAAAGATGACAAAGTTATTATTTTGTCAACAACAGATGACAATAACCAATTGTATAAATTCCCAGTAAACTCACTGTTTGACCTTTTTAAAACTGAAGGAATATGGGATTCAATCTACAAAGTATTGTTCCACCCTAATGACAGATACGTGGCGGTCCAATTTAACAATATCCTAGCCAAAGAAGCTTTCCGTAATAACCACAGATGCCTCAATGGACTCTACTTGATCACAATAGATTTAAATAGACCCAGTACATTACAAGGCTATGTTAGAAACTGTAATGTAAACTTTGGAACAAGCTACAAAACATCCTTTCCCCGTATGGCAACCTTTCCAGTTTCAGATACAGAGCTATTAGTCACTTAGGGAAAGATATTCTCACCAACGTAGCTGACTTCAGCCTGGTACTAAGAAAAGGGATTTCACCTTTAACAATACCAGGGGTGGTTGAATTATATGACCAACCACTCATCATAGTGCTACGTGGAGTGGCTCCACAATGCTTTCATTGCCAACAACGAGGTCATCTGATGAGGGACTGCAGTGAAAGAACATGCACCAATTGTGGAGCAATCATGAAAAAATTCCACAAATGTAATAGGAAAACTGAGAAGCCAACACCACTGCCTCAAGCGGAGACAAGAGGCTATAGGTCTACAACAGCCAACAGCCCTCACCTCCAGAAATATGACAAAAAAGAAACTCTCAAAAACTACCAGATATACTTCCCTGATGACAAGAAAATGATTGCAACCAACAGCACGAGCCAGAAATCTAGCTTAGCAATAACTGAAGTGGCTCAACAAATGGAGAAGATTCACAGAGAAGAGGTTCAACCAAGAAACCCAAACCTGAATGACTATGAAGCAGAAAGCACCAGCCTCTTCCAGCCTGTCCCACCCAGACGCAAGAAGAGAGTCAGATCAAGGAAATCAAAGATAGGCACAGCGGGTTCATCTTCAAGTGGTGAATGCCCGACTGTAGATGACTTGCTAGACATGCACTATCCACCAACCAGTAACTTCAGTCATAAAGAAAAAAAAGTGAGGCTAAGCTCTCCTCCTCTGACTAGGCCATCTGGAGATGAGAAGACTGACTCAGACAAAGAAGAATGTGAACAGGAAAGCAATTTAGAAGATGATTTTTTGGAACAGGTCCTACAGTTTGAAGGCTTGGAATATTCCTCTACAATGGCTGAAAATGATGCCCAGACTGACCAAGAAGTGAATTCATCAACCTCTGACGAAGAGAGCACTCTCAAGATCAACAAATCAGTCGATAACCAGTCTTACTAGTCTATAATCAACTGCCTATGTTAGCTTTAAACATATGTTCTGTTAATGTCAGGGGCCTAAATTCTCGTGACAGAGTTTATGCACTGTCACACTGGTTTTGTAGGCAGGCCCCAGACATCCTATGCTTATCCGAGACTAAGTTACATGTCCGGACAGATGAGAGAATTATGAAAATAATAGAAGAATACGGCATATTTCACTACTCGTATTCTTCCTCAGCAGTCGGTGGAGTGGCCATTATAATAAATAAAAAATCACAGATATCACTATCTAAATTACTGCACATAGATGCTAGTTGCCTAATCGCAATTATCCAGTTCCAAGGAGGGTATATAAATATTATAAACGTGTACCTGTCTAAGAACCCTGAAATGGTTACTAGAGTAATACATACTATAAATTCAGTACTACGAACAAGCCCATTTCCAATCATTTTGATTGGAGATTTCAACCACACCTACAATCAGTTTCAATCAAAATACATCAAATGTATAAATCTCCCAGTAACAAGTGGAAGAAGTTTATTCCCTGAAGATGCCTTCTCCTTTTATACAAAAAAGACGAAGTCTCTCATAGATCTGGTATACTTCTCACCTTCTCTGACTTCGACAATAGAAGCCCACCTCTGGCCTACAGTTTTCTCTGACCATCTGGTGCTAGAAGTCAAGGTATATCATGGAGGAAAGATGCTTCCAATTACAGATTTACCTCGAACAAAAAGAATGCTGACTAGATACAACATCACAACCCAGCTAATATCAGAGGCCTACATAACTTTTCATCATCTTCAGATACTAACTTTACCAGCAACTGATGCATGGATGAATTTTGTAAACTCACTTGGAGAATTGATCAATAACTGTACATACAAAACAAGAGGCCCGATAAGAATGATGGGAGAGTTGGACAAAATAGCCAGAGAATTAAAACAATTACCACCAGATGCGCAAAATATACCTAACATATTGTCACTGAAATCTAGATACAAGTTTGTCCAAAGTGCTATTGCTGAATACCTCTCAATCAAAAGAGCTCAACAATATCTTCACCATCAGCACTGCTGGACTAGAGGATACCTACGATGGGCCCTTGGTTCAAACAGGAAGTCCAAGGCCCCATGTTCAATAAAAGTACAAGGATTTAACTACTCTGGAGTTTCCAAGCTAGACAAGATTCGGGAATTTTACTTCAAGAAATTCCAACCCCTGGGTATGTACAATCTGCGGAAAAAATTTGTGACAAAAGACACCCCCCTTCACAAAATTACCGAAACCAGAATTCTGCAGAGATTAGAAGCCTTACCGGATAGGACACACCCTGGCCTACCTGGAATCCCCAAATTCCTGCTACTCCATTTACGGGAATTCACACTTCCAATAATGAAGAGAATGGTGGACTATATTGCAGAAGACAGCAGAGAAATTACAGATTTCTGTCCAATAGCCATGGTTCCCCTAATAAAAAAATGGGAAGCCCCACATGACTTGGAAAACCTGCGTCCTATATCAATGGTACCCCTGATGGTAAAGACCATAGAAGGACTTATAAAGGAAGATATTCAGGAATTATTCATTGGGCGACTCTCAGCTTATCAATTTGCAAAGAAAGGATGCTCGACTGCCGATGCTGTCAGTCGTTTTCGCCTCATTATAGATCAGGTTCGTAGGAAAAGAATGTCCCGGCCAGTCGCAGTACAACTGGACTTTGCCGGAGCCTTTGATTGCGTCAGGATAGATGTGCTGCTTAGTGTACTGGAGGATCTCCAAGTGCCCCCAGCTTACCTTCAGATGATTGAAAACCTCCTGCAAAACAGGGAGGTTTGTCTCTCATTGGATGGCAGAGTTGCCCCAGGATTTAGGCCCAGTGTTTCCATCCCTCAGGGCTCGCCACTAAGCGCACTTCTCTTTGGAGCCTATGTTAATCCATTACTGTTAAGCATCGAGGCTTCCTTTCCTGGAATTGCAATTCCATTGCTGGGAGAAAACATCAGACACATCACCTATATGGATGATGTGGTGGTGTTCCTCTCATCACAGAGTGAGTTTGCAAGGCTCAAAGAAATCCTAGATCAATTCGCAATGGACACCGGTCTGCGAATTAATGAAGGCAAATCGTCCATGTGGTCAATCCTGACAGGGAAGCAAGTCCCGAGTAGACTGAGAGCATCCCCTCAGAAATTTCTGGGTTTTCAGTTGTTCGATCCACCATCAGTCATGAGGAAAAATTTAGAGATCTCATTATTGAACAAAATTGAAAAAACGGTGTCATCATTATCCAAGATATATTTATCACTGTTGGGTAAAGTCACATTACTGAACTCAGTAGTCCTTCCCAAAATCATCTACTACCTAGCTGGATTTGCCCCCACAACAAGGTTCATAAAAAAAGTGGAGACGCTATGCAGACGACTATGCTGGGGAGGGAAGGCTGCTGTTATTAGTCTAAAACGATTGCAGAAACCAAAACCATTGAATGGTCTGGCACTACACTCTATTAAGATATTTCTAATACAAAGAGCACACAACATAATTACCAAATTACTCCATGACAATCCAAAAATGAAATGCCCAATCCCTTTAATAAAGGTCGAACCAACAGACAGGCCACCCCCAAAACTTAAAAAACTATGGATTCAACAACAAACTACCTTAGTAGTGGAGAGCATTAAAACCTCAAGTACTCTATTTGATGCTAAACTCACATATTGGGAAGTCTACCAAGCAGTTTTTCAGGAGAGAAATAAAGCTGTCTGCTTACTCCCCATACAAATTCCCAGATTTATAAAGCTGACAAAATTTTGGAAGCTAGAACCAAAACATGTGGACTTCTTGATAAAAATAAACCTGGGTGCACTACCTACTGCGGCCTTTCTGTGCCACCAGAGAGGATACAATATTAACACGATCTGCCCCTTATGTAATAAAGATGAGGAGACAATGGATCACATCCTTACTCATTGTGAAGCATGGGAGAACTTCCGAAAAATAATTTTAAAAAGAATGGTCAAACCTGAACAGGCCCAAGTAGCACTAAAGCTGGCCCTGAAAAAGGGCATGTTCGGTACAATAAGACTGGCAACTTTTATAAACTTTGCCATCTGGACCATTAGGTGCAAAATAACTTTTCAAAAAGAACTGGACCAACTAGCAGAAGATGTCTTGCTCAACCTTCTTAAAAAAACAAAAGAAAAAGACAAGAGATCATGTATATCCTGGTTGGCTGACGAAACCTGGAGTCAAGTGAATTTAGAACATTGATTAACATGAGTGGGAAAAAACAATTGCTAACAAATTATCGCAAGTTCATCACTGATAACCACTAGACCACTCCAATGCCAAAAAAAAAAAAAAAAAAAAAAGGCCAAAATGCAAAGACAGGGGGAAAAAAAAACTACAGCCTTTGTCTAGAAGTATGATTGTAATGTGAAACCAGAACAATCACAAGCCAACAAAGTATTAAAATCTTTGAAACTGTTGTTATCCACAAATGAGAACTCAAATGATAACCTTTAATCATTGTAAATAACTTTCATTGTAAACAACTAATTATGAATAAAGTTTGTTTGAAATGAAATTAAATTATCAGTCAGATGAAATGTGACATTTAAGAGATATTAAACTCATAATAAATTATATAAGGCTAAGCATTTCTGTTTTAAAACCTTTATTGTCATAATTAAAAAAAAATTAATACATAAACATTAAATTAAACATATATATTTTTGTTTGGGTGTTTTTTTATTTATTTTTATAATTAAGTCTGTACTGCTATATTGACATGTGTTAGTTGTGAGAGTAGTATTTAACAACTTTTGTTAAAAGGATTAAAATTATAAATCTTTAATATAGCAAATCATTTTTTTTAAAACATATAGAAAAAATGTTTTTTTTTTTTTAAAGTTCTTAATACTAGTGGTAATAAAACATTGTATAAGAATATATTTTTGGATTAAAGGTTTACAATAAAAATTATGTTACTTTAAATAGATATGTTTGCTAAAAAGGAAAAAAAAATAATTTAAATTTATAAAAAAAGTTGACAATTTGATATTGAATTGTTTTGTAAATTAATTTAAGGATAATAAATTTAAATTTTATTTATCATATATGAATGGAAATTGAATGTGTGAGTTGTAATAAGGTATATATAGGCTAGACAGGATGAATGATAAGTGATAGAGGGAAAAAGCATGATAGAGTTAATAATAGGAAAGAGATTAGATCAGGTCCATATATATATTATTTAGATACTGGTCATAAAATGGAGCGTTAGAAGAATATTAGAGTTTTAAAACGTGAAAAATTATCAAAGAAGGATATGTTATGAAACTTCACATATTGAAAAAAAAAATTGGATAGATGTGTAAATATAGTTAAAGGTCCAGTATGATTAGGTAGGAAATGGGCATTATTTGATAATTGGAAGATTTAAACATTATGGTAAAAAGCTAAGGTTGAATTGTAAATGAAGGTTTATAAAAAGGGAAGGGTAGTTTGAATATTTATTTATTTATATAGGGAAATTAAAATATACGTATTTATATAGTTTTAAGTTGTTGTTATTATTATTGTTATTTTTTATGTAATTTTATCTTTTATTTTATGTCATTTGTTTATATATATATATATATACAAATACGTATCGATTAGAATCTATAAAAAATAAAGCATATTTGGAAAATCTTTAATTTTCTAAAGAAAAAATGTTTCAGCCAATAACTGAGATTGTTATAAATAAAATTTGTATAGATACATAAGATTTGTATTGATTAAATAAAAGTAAGCTTTAAATTAAAAAAAAAAACAAAACAGAAGAAATATCCATTTTTCTCTTCAATACATTTAAGCGTCATATTTATTTTTGAGTTGCCATCTATTAAAAGATTTTTTTAAATGTTGTTTTATGATAAAAAAATTAAAATAATGACATAAATAATTTCCAAAAGCTATTACTGCTTTTTAAAAAACTTCCAATACAATTTGCATTTAAATTGACAAATTATGAAATTTTCTAAAATGGGATTGAAATAGGGCACTATCGTCTCTTCTTCATCAGAAACTTATGCCCAGATGACAGATGTTTTATATCTACTTCCACATGTAATAGATAGTAACTAAAATTTGCAATCAATAATTTGGCATTAGTCTATACAAAATAAATAATAATAAAAAGAAAAACTATCAAATTCTGTCTAAAAAAATGTAAATTTTAATCTAGTTATTATAATTTTTATTTATCAGGTAAACAAAAGGCAAATTAAGTGCAGTTGTTTATACATGAAAAGACAATCTATTTGGAGAATGAATATGTTTGCATATACAATTATTTTTTTGTATGTGTGTGTATGTGTTTAAGTTTTGTTATTTCCATTTGACACTAAAATATACTACTGCAAGCCATTGATTTGTGAAATTTTAAAAACAATAATAATTAAAATTTGTTTTCAAAATTTAAACTTCCCCATGTCTTATACTTTTTTAAATTCACTCTGTTTGGTTTTAACACATATGCAGCCTTTTTAAAGTCAAGATATTGATAGTATGATGATTTACTGTTGATTTTTTTAAAAATCTAATCTTTTTGTATTTTTACACATTATCTCTTAAATGAACACTAGATATTGTATTTTATCCCACAAAAATGAAATAAAAATTAGACAATATTATCCATTCAACCTCTGACATTTTATTACTATTTCTCGATTGTTAAATCACATAATTATATGTAATTTGTTTTCTGAGAAATCCATTAATATCATTTTAGTTGTAAATCTAAGATGCTTTAGGCAGTATTGTAGTAAGATAACATTTAATTTTTAAAATAATAATAATAAAAACAGCTTAATAATACATAATAATAAAATGACTAGATCATTATTTTCCTGGGTTGTTAATACATTGACTGTATTATAGTTTCACTTCGATTTTATAAACTTTCTATTAAAGGTTCTACGAATGAACGCAGCTGTTATTTTTTTATAATAATCATTATTGCTATGGCCTGTAGCTTTATTATTCTAGAATAAAAAAAATATCGTTTTTTTTTTTTTTTTGTAAACTTTAATTTTATAAGTTAATAGATTGCTTACAAGTTTTTAATAAAAAAAAGTAAAATCTAAACTTTTTTTTAATTTTCTCTATATCAAATCATTATTTAGACAAATTATTTGTGTATATTGTTTATATTGTATGTATAACGATAACAAAACAAGCTTATATATATATGTCATATTATTATTACTATTTTCGGGATATTCCGTGTAGTGAAAAAGCTAAATGCTGACGTTTGAGAAAGAGGACGCTCTGAGGAAGGTACTTGATATTGTACTGAAACGTCAGCATTTAGCTTTTTCACTACACGGAATATTCCCGAAAATAGTAATAATATGACATCTTTTATCCGTGAAAATATTAGAATTAATATATATATATATGCTAGTCTGTTGTCAAGATAACTTTTATAAGTAAAAAAAAAATCCTTCACATTTCACTCTTGCCTAAGTTCTTAAGAATGACAAATGAATTATAAAAATGTAAGATTTTTATATTGCTAGAAGTTTAAATAATTTCCATTAACAGGCAAATATAAATTGTTTTTGAAGTCAGGTTAATAATAACATTGTTTAAAACTTTCAAACTCCACATTTAAGCTTAAATAATTCTCATCAAATATATATGTAATTAAATTACCCCAAATCCAAAACTCAAACAGACTAGCCAAGAAAATAAAATCTAAAACACCATCAATGGTTTCCCTGCTACAAGCAGACGTTTCAAATGTAAAGAACTACAAAATAACAGCATATGTATACTAAACATTATCCACAATTCCATTTAATTTTCGTGCACCCTTAATATTAATAATTTCCGTGCACCCTTAATATTAAAAGCACTTTTAAATAAGTTAATTGCTTATTTCTTGGTTAGTCTGGCTGAGTTTTGGATTTGGGGTAATTTTGATTATTTATTGCCTAGTTTAGCTTTACGGTTTTTATGTTGATATATATGCATGCCAATTTTGAAAGCAGATTTATAATCATTTTAAAAATTCTTACACTCCTTGGCTATTCATTATTATTTAAACAATAAACATAATTTTCCAATAAAATTAGATGGTTCATAAATGTAAATCACATGATAACAGGCAAAAATCTATCTATCTATCTATCTATCTATCTATCTATCTATCTATCTATCTATCTATCTATCTATCTATCTATCTATCTATCTATCTATCTATCTATCTATCTATCTATCTATCTATCTATCTATCTATCTGTCTGTCTGTCTGTCTATCTACCTATCTGTCTATCTATCTATCTATCTATCTATCTATCTATCTATCTATCTATCTATCTATCTATCTATCTATCTATCTATCTATCTATCTGTCTGTCTGTCTGTCTGTCTGTCTACCTATCTATATAACTATCTATCTATCTATCTATCTATCTATCTGTCTGTCTGTCTGTCTGTCTGTCTGTCTGTCTGTCTGTCTGTCTGTCTGTCTGTCTGTCTGTCTGTCTGTCTGTCTGTCTGTCTGTCTGTCTGTCTGTCTGTCTGTCTGTCTGTCTGTCTGTCTGTCTGTCTGTCTGTCTGTCTGTCTGTCTGTCTGTCTGTCTGTCTGTCTACCTACCTACCTACCTACCTACCTACCTACCTACCTACCTACCTACCTACCTACCTACCTATCTATCTATCTATCTATCTATCTATCTATCTATCTTTCTATCTATCCATCCATCCATCCATCCATCCATCCATCCATCCATCCATCCATCTATCTACCTACCTATCTATCTATCTATCTATCTATCTATCTATCTATCTATCTATCTATCTATCTATCTATCTATCTATCTATCTATCTATCTATCTATCTATCTATCTATCTATCTATCTATCTATCTATCTATCTATCTATCTATCTATCTATCTATCTATCTATCTATCTATCTATCTATCTATCTAATATTATCACTTGAGCAATTAAAACACTCCAATCCAATTCAGAATATATTTTTCAATGACTTAATAATATCTATTTGTTTTTCTACAAAGTATTTCCATTAAATCTCTTCTCATTACTCCCAACATGACTTCTGCAATAAGTATTTGATAATATATATGTTTTTCATATATTCCTTTTCTGGTAAGTATTCAAACTTTTTAACCATAAATAAAAAGTGATAAAACACAACCAATAAAAATCTTCCCCTT
>JAQFVV010012474.1:2954139-3334139 GCA_028023455.1 Epiperipatus broadwayi | reverse complement strand
AGAAATAATTTATTAAAGTAAATGCTATTAAGAAACTATATTTTTTTCATAAAAATATATTTTGTCATAATTTATGAAATAAGCATGTATGAGTGGTAAACATATATGTATAAATTAATGCAGGGTTCTGTTAAAATTAAAATTAAACTTTACATATAACAAAACACATAATATAATATTTCTATTTATTTTATTCTTATGTTGAAAATATTTCATGTGGTTCATTTTAGGTAAGTCTTCGAACATTCCTGAATTAATTAATTTTATAATTAGAGTTTTGTTTTGGGGCAATTAAGTATGGCCTCCTTAATAAGAAATTAAAAGTTTAATCAAAATTAAATTACAAAATCTTAAAGTTTGATTGTATGAAAAGAAAATTGTTCTGAAACAAAGGAGAGTGGAGGTTTGTCAAGATTGAATGATACAAAATACAATATAATGAGTTTGGGCTTTAAAGTATAAATAGTGGGGAGAACAAAAGAAGAGAGATCAGATTATATTTTGTTGAAGAGACAGAATGATATGTGATATTGTTGAAATGCTTAATTTTTCATATGAGACCATGGATGGTGGCTAGCTCCATCAGCTTTACCTGCCATCTGGGTCTCTATCCAGCAGAATGCTGAAGACTATAGTGTTTTTAACTAAATTGAACTATTGGACTGTCTGTGGTCTGTATTGGTGCTACACAGACCGAACATGCTACCTGAAAAATTAATCAAGGCATCGTGGAAATTGTACCATCACCAAGACCCAAAATTCAGTAACATTTTAAAATACTCCTCACAAACTTTTTATCTTCCATTTTGTTCTCATAAATCTTCAGCTGTCATATTAGTATTAAATCTTTGATTTCCTATAATGTAATTTAATCAATGTAACTTTATACACTATGTAATTTAACCCTGTCATTCTTTATAATTTCCATGCTGTCCTTCACTATTCCTTATTTCTTAAAGCAAATCTGTATAATATATTTTGCTTATTATTCATGCAATATTAATATTTATCTTTAGGGAGATATATTCATTGTTTTATGTTACCATTTATATAATATGTCTTTCAATAGTTTTCCAGTCGATCTCCTCAATAAAGCTTATTTATTTCTTTGTATGTTTGAAAGCTATAAGTGATTTTATTAAAAATATAAATGGAAGGAAAATTATAAAATGTCTTAAATCAAGTGGATAGGGCAAATTATTTATTAAAAGTATTTACAAAGATTTCTTTTAGCCTCGCTTTATCGAGAAGATTTCTAGTTTGAAAAATAAGTGTGTTAAACCTATGGGTTATCATGTGTGTGCAAGCTTGGGTTAAAATCAAACTATTTGATATCATTAGACTTCAAAGAACTGGTGATGTATTACTGCTGAGTCCAGGTTTAGGGAAATCCTTTTTTTAGTGCTGCTTTTATTTCTTTCTCTAATTAGCTTAGGAAAGTTATATTATATATTCGTTTTCTGCTGGGTGGGTGTCTAGAGTTGATTTGTTGTTATGCGAGTTTATTGCTCAGTTTCTCTTTGGATTCACAAGATCAAAAAAATCAATTATCTTCCTGGATTATCATGGCTGCTCAATTAATTTAAATGTTTTCATGTGTCTCAGGATATGAAGGATTTATGGAAATGTTTAGCTAGCTAAGCTAGGCTGGCTGACATTTTACAATTTCACCTGAAATTTGTCTTTGTGTGAATATGCATAAGTATTCCCATTTCTGTTTTTCTTATTTGGGCTTTCATGTTCAACTTCATGTGGATTCAGATTGTCTGGTTAATTTTATTTCCAGGCAATAATAAGATTGCTATGCATCAAGCAGTCATCAGCAAGTACTTAGTCTTTCACATTTGACAGCAAATAAGTCTTTTTAATTTTCTGTTAATAATGGGTTTGGGGAGAATATCATTACTTTCAATATAAACTAGATTTTATTTTTGTGTGCATCATTATTTTCAAATTGATTTCCTGGGGCTGGACTAAATAAAATAATATTGCAAAATTTCATTGAGTTATATTGTAAAGTCATTTGAGCTTAGTCATGCAAAATATGTTAAATGAATAAATGTTAAAGTGGGTTTAGGTGGCAAACAACTTTCTTACGGCAAAATAATTTTAGATTTCAATATTGCGCTTTTATTTAATGATTTGGGAATGTGTTATTTGGGAATAGTGGAGATTAAAGCCTCCAATTTTATTAATATTTTTATTAAAGTATCTATTCTTAATATAAACGAAACAGTCACTTTTATTTATTATCTATATACATGGTATTTTTAATATTTATCTATTTATTAATCTCCGATGATCCAAATATTGCATAAGTCTTTCACATATACCCTGAATTAGAGATCACTACTTGAGTTAGGTTAATGATTTAGTTTTTAGATGATTGTTTCTCCCTTATGCTAGCGGGACAGTTGGAAGAATGTAGATCTATGTGTGTCTTGGATATGTTGTTGATTCATTGTTAGACTTGAAAAAAAGATGAACAGGGCAGAGTCCATGGTATTCTTGATTTTTATATCTCACATATGATTAGTAATGGGGTACTTTCATCTAGATTTCAAACCGGGTTAAACCAGCATACACATTCAACCATCACAATATATATATATATATATATATATATATATATATATATATATATATATATATATATATATATATATATATATATATATATATATATATATATATAATATAATATACACTGCCAATTCTACTAGGTCCAGATAGGTTTAATGAGACAATTTTTGAAAAAAATTAAATTAAGGGATACAATTTACATAGTATAGGTGCTGTATAATATTAGTAATATTTTAAAATGCTTTGTTAAAGTAAAATGAGAGAAGTAAATACATAAAAACTATATTAATATGTTATAATAATAAAGTAAAGCTAAATATTATAATTTTGTATGGTTGGAAAAACTGGCCATAGACAAGTAATATATTAAAAGTCTTCTTAAACAAGTCCTAAAAGTTAATTTTAAAATAATGACTTAAAATCAAATAAACTAATGTATTTTAAATAAAAATTATATTTAATATTTGTGGTGTAAATTATGTATTTAAAATATAATATTTTGTGATGGACAAATGTGTTTAATTGATTACAGCTTAAATAGTATCAAAATTATTATTCCAAATTCTATTATTTATTACTATTTTTTAATATATTTTAATAATTAGATATTTATTTCTGTTATCAGACAGCAATTAAAAATTGTTACATGCTGTCTGGTTTTAAAAAAAATTTATGTGACACAAATACTCATACTTTGTGCTTACAAGTTTTCTAAAGATAGTTTCAAAATTGCTTTAGAATTGTTAAAAAACTGAAATATTTTTTTTCAACTTAAATGTTATAACAATTATTTTATTGGTTGTTTTAAAAAACAAATGTGATTAATAAAGTTAAATTTTAAAAATAGATACATTGAAAATAAATATGGGATAAATTAATAAACTATTATTTTTAAAATATTATTATGAAATGTTTAGTTTGTTTAAATGAAAGTATAATATTAATTTACAATTAATTTTTTTAATAATATTTAATATTTAATAAAGTTGTGATTTTTGTTTTTGAAATTTAATTGTGTAAGATAGTACTGATATGTAAATTAGATCAACAGTTGAAGATCTAAGTAGCCAATAAAATCATTAATTTATTTTGGTAGAAAAGTAGATGTTCTTTCTGGCTGATAAATATGTTTCTAATAACTTAAGGTGGTGTTTAGTAACTAAATAACTTTCTTAATAATTTATTTTTTAATATCAAAGTATTGTCTGGTTTCTATCCAAATTATTGTTTTAAAAGAGAGAATTGAAAGGACTATAAATTTACTAAGCTAAAACTATGCATTGCTAAATTTCTTAAAATTCCCTACCAATTATTCTATTAAAACTTGAGACAGCTTCACAGTAGCTATAGAGTTAATATCTGAAATGAGTATGTTTTTTAGAAAAGTAAGGATGAAAGTACAGATACCAAATAAAAGTACAATATTAAAAATATTATTTAAAAAGTATATCATTATTTATTTTCATATATTGGACATTGTCAAGGAAATTAGACAAAAAATTCTTCGAAAATTTTGTATTTTAAATGCATTATATTGTACGTATTTGAAGAGCAAAAGTTATCCGATAAAAACTTTAATGTTTAATATTTTAAAAATATATTCTTTAAATAAATTTGCAGTAAATATTTTAAAATAAATATTGTTTTTAAAATCTTATTTTAAACTTATCTCGAAGTGGTGATAAAGCTATAAAAAACAATAATACTGCAAATACATTTTTATATGAAAACTCATCATTAGAAAAAAAGACCGTAAATCATTTTAGTATGCTAAAAAAGTGATTTTTAGAATGATTCATCCAAAGAAAAATAATGGGTAATTAAAAATAAAATTATCCTGACTAAAATATAATGTTATAATGACTTTATTTAAACTACACTAAAATGATATTTTATTTTAATGGAATATAAAATGCATATTTTCATATAATTATGTATGAATTCATATCACTGTCACTGATGCATTGACCCATGTAGGATTCTAGTGAATGAGAAACTCCAGAGATTATTTTTATACTTGCCCAGTGATATCACACATTAATAATTATTGTCCTGAAAGCTGCAGACAATAAACTGTATTTTTATAGACTTTCATAAAAGGTTTAATAATTATTGTTCAAATAATTTTGGATACAAAAGTTGACTTCACTTCATTTTTTTTTATTATTTATGAATTTTCATGCTGCAGAAAAAAAAGGTTTTTGTTCTAAAGTGTTGGACATTGGTTGTAATAACAACAAAACTTTGGGGAGCAAGCTCATATGAAGAACTTCTAATGCAAAAATATTAGGATGGAGAAAATAACTTTTTTATTTGAACTTTATGGTGGATTGGAGTTTTTTGTAAATATAGTTTTATTTATCATTTTGTTTACTAATTAAAGTATTAAGAGTTTTATTAGTGTAGGTAGGACAATTATATTGAAATATTTAGTAATCTAATATAATTAATATTGTGATGAATATTTTAATTCTTTATAAAATTTTTATAAACATTTTTCTAAGTGTGATAGTGATGAATGGATATTATTATTATTATTTGATATATTTGTTATATTATTATTATTATTATTATTTGATAAATTTGTTTTATGAAATATTGGACCAGAAAATGTCTAAGAGTGACCGACCAGCAAAATTGTCACTAGCTAAATTTGTAAAATGTATTAATTTTACATGATGTAATTTTATTGTTCTTTAGAATTGCTTGGGATATTTTTATAATATTACCTTATCATATCAATGTATGAATATGTGTGCATGCATTAATTACACATAAAACTTTATTGCTTTTCAAGAGATATGAGCTAGGATTTTTTTTTTTCAAAGATATGCATACTTTTCTTTTATATTACTACTGTAATATAATTTACTGATACATATACTTTTTTGTGATTCTTTAGTGGAGGATCCCTTTTTTCAAATGTTTTAAAATATTGATTTTAATATCAGAAAACAAAATCATTTTATATTTTTATTGCTAAATTTTGAAGGTGAATAAACCTTTCCTTGAAATATTAGGTTTAGATTGTTGAAGTCATAGGTGAATCTTGTTTATTGTTTAGAATAATATTAGATAATTTTGCGATATAGGTTGATAAATCTATTATGAAGTTTTAAAGTAATAGTGACCTTGGGATTATGAAAAGACACCAATGGGATGCTTATATGAAGGATTTATGGTGAATAGAATGTAACTTATATTATCTTATTAGTTTACGCAAGGACAGATAACTTAGCCCTGTGAGTTGTATATATTTTTCATGGGCAGTGTCTTTCTTAGTATTAAGTATATTCGAATAAGCTGAATAAATAGCCTGGACATTATTTTATATTTGAGGTTATTAGACAGAGAAGTTATACCTCTCCCTATGCACTGTTGCCATATAGATTATCGCATATATTTATACTATTGAGTCTATACTCTAGTTAGTTCTTCATATCTCCACATTGTATCACTATCTTAATTTCAAAAGTTATTGCATTGTACAGAATTGTATTTATGAAGAAAAATAATGAATAATTTTACAATTGTAGAATCGTTATTTTGAAAGAAGATAAGATAGGTTTTTCTTGCTTTGATTTATGTTAAACTCAAATAAAAATGAGATTGAAAGTAAATGCAAATCAATATTTCCGTATTTTACTAAACTATAAAAAAAATATAAAAGATAATAAATGATTCACGAGATTTTTGAATAACTTTTGAATATGTTGATTATACATGGTAAGGCATATTTTTAAACAATAAAACATCCAGAAGAAACAACATAAAATAGAATGACTACTTATATTTTGTGAATATTATTTTTTGTTTAGAGCACACATAAAACACACACATAGAGATTTTTATTAGAGTAGTGCCAAGCAAGTTATATAAAAGTATGTCAATCATATTATTTTGTTAAAGTCAATTTATTTATTTAACGAACCAAGATAAATATTTTGAATGACATCAGCACTATCATAATCGAAATTTGATGAAGCTATTATAAAATCTATGAACATATCTTAAAAATGAATATTACTTCAGTTGTTTTTATATTTTCGTGTATAATTACGAAAGACATATGTTTAGAACATGCCAATTAATGGATATTATATTCAACTATACATGTATTCGTAATTATTATTATTATTATTATTATTATTATTATTATTATTATTATTATTATTATTATTATTTTTTAAATAAATGTGCAAAAGTTTATAAGTCGGAGTAAAGGCTTATTTACTTGTTTATTTTATTATTATTTTTAGCGAGGATGATGTAATTTATCTACAATAACTGTAAATATTGTATATAGTTTTTTTTTTGTTAAAAGTCTATAATAAATTTTGATAAACTTGTTTTATAAAACATTGTGTCATGTTGATTATTCACCCTTGCAAATACTGAAGCGGAAAATATATTACACATATTTTTGCTTCACTGTCTGGTTATTCAAAACCTTGAATCAGAGGTTTAAACCCAGCTATATATGTGTTAAATCACTAGAGAGTGAAAGGAAGCACATACAAGTTTTAAAACCCTCCTTTATTTTTGTATTTTTATATGTTAAACATTTTTATTATAAAAGAATATTTAATAATTTTAAGTCAAAAATATTTAAATTTCCATTCCCTTTAAGTAATCATGTATGTGTGTTCAAGATTTGCAAAAATACATTATTGATAAAAATATATTTTTCGTTATTAAATATTATGTATATTTATTTTACAGTTCGCGTATTTTATTTTATGATGCAATACAAAAGAAAGTTCTAGAGAATAATTAAAATAACTTTGAAATGTATAAATAAAAGAATATTCTAGATTTAATTTAAAAAGGGTAATTAATAAATTAAAATCCCTTAGCAAACAAAATTATAATGAAAATTATATCTTTTAAATGTATTTCCATTCTCGAAATAGATTAAAACAATACTATCTGGTACTTGTTGCATTATCATTTAAAATAAATGATAAGTGCATTCAGGCCAGTTAATGGACATCCAGGCCTTAAGAAGTGGAAAGAGAGTACATTCAAGAAGGTCTTTCTAATGTAGAAATAGAGCCGAAATTTTAGGCTGTCTCTTAGTGCGCCATTTTACCAAGTGTTGTAGAATGGATCCATGTCAATTTAATTTTTGAAATATGAATCTGGAGTAGATGGCCTAAATTTGCTTCCCTTTCTTCTCCAAAAATCATTTCCAAACTGCTATGTTAGTCTGCCATCTCCACTTATGGACTGCCTAATTTAAATGCTGTAATAACTATCTCAAGATGTCAGCCATTATTTTTCAAAGCTTTGCATTGCTAACCATGTTTTCCTCATTTATAATTTTTACACTTTCCAATCCATATGTACATCAAGACATCAAGTTATGGAAGGTAAACCCTAATCATGCTGCTAATATGAACTCTTTCAAAACTTTTAATTATAATGCAATTCTTTTTCTATTTAAACATGATGTTGTAATGGTAATTGTAACCATTCTATAAAAATCGGTCTAATGCATGAATCTATAACTTTATTTTTTTTTAATGTATCTCTTTAATGGGTTTCACAATTTCTATTTTTAATATTTTAAATGGGGCAACTTTTTAATTTTAATATTATAAATATTGTATGATTTAATTTGATATGGTAATAATTCAATCAAGTGAACCGATTCTAAATTTTCTTATATTAGATATCTTCGATATTATGGAATGTTAAATCATAAGTGCAAGTTTTTTACCTAACTAAAGGTTCACTCGATTGAATAATTTTTTTAAGTTATTCTATTTGCTTAGTGGCAGATTATTCACTGCTACATTTAATATGTCACTTTATTACCATGTTTATGCTATTGATTTTATTTTCAAATTATATTTTAAAGTAAAGTTAATGACCTACCTTGTTGTTTTATTATTATATGGTCAATCATTTGCCTATCATGCCATCTAGCATGGTAATATTTATAGAATTAATTACTAGGTAGAGTATTAATATTTGTTTAATGAAGGGAACAATATTCCCTCTTTTATTTATGACATCCTAACTAATATTAAGGGTCATTTGTGTATCTTTTGAGAGGAATCAAATTATTTCATATCACAACACTAGATTCTGTTAAATTATGAAGGCCTTAATTCACATATCAGCATCATTAGAACCTGATTTATTTTTTTAGTATTAGCGTCTTGGCTTACATAATATTATGAAATTTTCTTTTACTTAATGGCAGATCACTGAATGGGGCTTGGAAGCACCGGCTCCAGGATATTGTCAGGTTATCGTTTAGGCTTTACATGGGTTAACACTGGAAGTAAACTGGACCATGCAATTCCTATGAGACCACCTTTTCAAGTGCTGACCTGTCATGTGTACAGGCACATTTCATATTCTTATAAAATTGATGAAGCGTTTGACCTAAAATGGACTCGATCTTTTTCTAGCATTATTATTTTAGTCAGCACCACGATTTTTGTTTCATATTATTATATTTGTCCATTTTAAATCGGTAAGACTTAATGCCATGATTTCTAAATCCATCTCATATTTTCGTTTTAATTATAAGTTAGTGAATGTAAATTTAAAGCTTATGTAAGCTACCTGCCCTCTCAATGAAACAATGTTCGAGTATGCTAACAAACAATGTTTAAATAAATCTTCTCTAGTCAGAAAAAAATAGAATAAAATACAAATAACTTTTCTGTTTGAACATTTTAAAGTCTAATGGCTGTTTAAGTAAATAATGTAAATTAATAAATATTTTCGTGTGTGGTTCAAATGAACCATAATAAAGTGATGTGACTTACATCACAATTATCTGTTTTAAGGTCATTTATTTTTCATAAAAATAATCATAGTGTCCAAGTCATATTATGGTAAAATTGGTCTCTACTGTTAGCATATTAAGCTGCATCTTTTGACTATCTGTAAATTTTTTAATCATCATATTCAATTGCAGATTTGCATATTATTTAGTTATTAACTTATGTGCTATTATTATGTAATTCCTTCAATACGCAAATCAACATTCATAATCATGTGAAACACATAAACTCTATTAGTGTTATATGTAAATAGATTCGCAACTGTTGATAAATTAAATAAAAGTTTATTCATTTTTCTAATTAATATTAATAAATTATTAATCATATAGTTATTATTTAATTCTGCTTTGCCTCTTCATTTATGCATGCACATTGTTAATTGTATTGCATTATATATAGCTGATTTCCATTGACCTTAGGCCATTTTCTAGATTTATTAATGAATTTTATAAAAAGTCTAATTACAATTTTGAGCTAATTCAATCTGTTGGGAGCGGGTTTGAAGCTTAATAGTATTATAATTCCCTGTAGATCTCTTGTTTCTCCGCTGTTGCTCCAGGACAGGAATAGATAAAATTTCATTAGTTATCATCAGAAATGTTGTTTGTAATGTTATAGATCTAGAAAATAGGCAAGAGGGCAGAGTTCATGATTGTTCCTAACTTATGTATTTTTGCACATGATTAGACTCGAGGTACTTTTGCATAGATTCTAGCTCTTGTTAGAAGAACATACAATTCTGACCAGTACAATACATAACCGACATATACCAAAAGAAACACAATATTTGCACAGTACAAATATAATTATTTACTTAAGAAATCACAATGCTTCAGAATATAATATATTCGAGAAATTTCATTTTACATTAATATTATTATTATGGTCATAATTAACTATATAATTTATTGCATAGAATTATAATGTTATTTATTGCCACATATTCTCAGATTATAGCACATATTCTATTTAAGATGCCATATGAGAATGAAAAATTATATTATATTACTTATTGTTATTATAATTATTATTATTGATAGTTACCATAACATTGAACAATAGATAAGATTGATAATTATTATTATTATTATTATTATTATTATTATTATTATTATTATTATTATTATTATTATTATTATTATTATTATTATTATTATTATTATTATTATTATTATTATTATTATTATTATTATTATTATTATTATTATTATTATGTTTCAACAGTAAGCTTTATTTGTCTTAAAGGGTTACAAGAGTTTACATAGGTTGGATTGCTGTGTTTACATGGACAATCCATAGTTATAGGTCTACATATATAAAAGTGGATTTATTGTTTTACACAGAATTACAAAAATTTTAACATGCTGTGAATTAGTTACATGATTTTAGATAACTTGGATTGCTGTGGTTATGTGGGGAATCCATAGATATAGGTTTACATATATAAAAGTTGATTTATTGATTTACATGAGATTACAAAAAAATTGTCATGCTGTGGATTAGTTACAAGGGTTTTTACTTGGCTTGAATTACCATGGTTTCATCAGCAATACATAGGTGTAGGTTTATGTATGTAAAAGTTTATTTATGCTGTGGATTAGTTAGAATGGTTTTACATAGCTTAGATTGATGTGGTTACATGGGTAGTCTGTAGTTGTAGTTTTACACATTTAAAAGTTGTTATATTGGTTTACACAAGATTGCATAAATTTTACATAGTCTGGTCTACAGTATCTACAGATGCAATCCAAGTTTAGTCCTATGTGGTTGAGTTGCCTTGGTAACATAGATGAGGACTAGAAATTTGTGGTGCATTTGAATATATGAGTGTCACAGATGGGTGGGTGGTACAGCTATGTTAGAATTGGTTGCAATTATTAAGTTGAAATTTGTGGTAAGCTGGTCGGACTCTGGGTCTGTGTGCTAGAGGTCAGATCTGAGTAAGGCTTCTGATGAAGTTTAAGAATGAAATTCATGTGTAGAGTGCCCTGATATCCAGAGGAGGCTGGTGGTACAGCTATGTTTGAACTGGTTGCAACTGTTGAGTTAGAGTTTGCAGTTGGTTGGTCTCTGTCTCTGGGTCTGGCTGTGTTAGAGTTCATGGCCAAACAAGGCTTTTCATATGATTTAAGTGTGAGATTCATGGCTTGTGTCTAGGCAAATTCTAGGCAGGTAGTTAGGCTCAGCATTGCTATTAGAAGTGACATGTTTTTTTGAAATTATCTGGTAACTTGATGATAGTTGAAGATTTGAACAGAAAATTGGAAATTAGTTATCAACTGATTAGTAATTGAAAAAAGTATATAGTTTTTTTTTTTTTTTTCTAGCATAAAGTTTGACTACTTTATAAGCATAAACAGCCAGGGCTTGTTAAATCAATTGTGAGCAAATGAACTAATTGCTGGGAACTTGAAATCGTTTTTTATTACTAAACAAAGATTAGAGATTGTTACAATAACATTAAAAATAAACGTATGCCTGACTGACCTTTGGACTTTGAATCTCTATGTTGGTATTATTATGGGCAAGCACTGGTCATGCAATGGCTTTTTTAAAAAAATATGGTTAGGTAACTTGATTTCAATTGGAAGTTTGAATAACAAATGTAATAATCAACTGATTAAAGATATATTATTATCTTGAATTAGACTAAGATTGTGAATTCTTTTTAAGCATAAAAAAAAAGCTAGTTAACTTGTTTATTTAGTAAGTGAATTACTTGCGGGAAATTTGTAACTGATTTTTTTTCTTTTCAAAACAAAAATCTGACTTTGCAATTAATAAAATTAAACATTGGCTTATGTTTGACTGAACTTTGGATTTTGAAACTCTGTGCTGACGATGTTGGCAGTAAGCATCTGGTCATGTGTTTACTTTGTCTCCATATTGTTTTTCAAAATTATCGTTGGGTAACTTGTATTTAATTAAATTTTGAATGAAAAATGCAATGCAGAAGTATTAAACAATTATCAACCCATTGGAAATTGAAAAAGGTATATCAGGATAAAGTTTTTATCCTGCCAGGTTTAAACTTTGAGTACCTTTGGAACATGGAAAACTAGAGCATGCTGACTTGGTTGTGAACAAATGGACCTTTGCTGCTGAACAACTATTATTATTATTATTATTATTATTATTATTATTATTATTATTATTATTATTATTATTATTATCATCATCATCATCATCATGATTATTATTATTAATATTAAGATGTAGTTGAGGGTGATACAGAATCCCTTATCATACTTGACTACAGAAAATTATAAATTGATTAGAGTTATTTTAAAGAACTTGAGATAATTATAGATAAATTGTTTATTTTAATAAAGAGATTAAAGCTTATTTAGAAGCATTATATCAAATTCATTATTATTTTAAAGTCATAAAATTGCTATGAATTTTTTATTATTTGAAACAATAGTGGAGATCGTATTCTTATGCCATTGAGATAGTATCCTGGGGGAAATTGGCTCATTGTAATTCTTTACTGCTTGTACTTCACTTTATTGTCTCATGATTTATTACTATTTTATTTATTTAATTTTATAAAATCAAACCATTTAGTAGACAGTATTATAGGATATCTTTACTATTGATTATATATATTTTAACTTGAGAGAGAGCAAGGGATAAAACTATTTTTGTGTGTATTAAATTTAATAAAAAGGAGATAAAAAAAATAACTGCTTATCGCAAAAAGCCATTAGTCACACAAAGCATGGCACTTGATTGTTAATTAAAGACGGTGATTCCAAGAGAAGAAAGTACAATTTTAAAGACAAAATTCTAAAAAAATTGAGTTGAAATAATAGGTGTCAACAGGTGATGCCCAGAAAAAAATAAAAGATCAAAGATATAAAAAGAAAAGTGCATAGTATAGGACATTGAGAAAAGAAGTGAAAAAGTGAAGGAGAAACCAGAGAGCTGTAGTTGTGAAATCAATCATGAAATACAGAAAACCTTGCATATTGTTATGAAGAGCATGCTGAAGGACTTATCAGTGTGCCAGCTTATCTAAAATGTATGAGTAAAATAAATCATTTGTCGGTGTTGTTTCTGCCTGATGTCACATAAGACCCCGAGTGAAGTCATCTACAGAATTTAGACCCAAAAATTATTTATGTGCTATTCCAGTAACAGACTATAGATCTACTCATTCAATGCATAGTAGAACTTATAATATGCTTTGTTAACAATAATTTACTGGTAAGAAACTTTAAAGTGATCATTATTTTTCTCAAATGGTTTTTTTTTTCTCTCTTGAACTATAACAGTCATATCAAATGTTTGTGTAAATTTAATGGGAATATTAGAACAGGTTTCATCTTATTTAATATCTCTTGTTAATATCATTATTAAATTTGTTGTTATTCTAACCTTAATAATGATATTTAAGTATAGATTAATAAAATAGTAATATAACTTACGTTGGTGTTATTTATTACAAATATTATTTATTAAAATTCTCAAAAAAATCTGCAATGATTGCTGGACAAGAAATAAACTGCAGGCTTTGTACCAGAAATACAACCATCCATGTATTTTAAATAAGTTGTTTAGTGTTCGATTAAAAAAAATGGGTGTTCAACCAGTGAACTCGAAATATAAGTTTTAGTGCCTTTAATAAATAAAAGTTGCTTTCCTTTTTTTTCTGAGTAGAATTGGATTGTTTAAAATATCATTAAGTGACCAGGAAAAGTAATTGCTGTGGATAAGCTTTTTACATTGTTGCAGACAAGTGATCTATAATCTTTTGCAATTTGGTCGCTGAATACAAGATCACAAATCGTATAATAAATTATATTTATTGTACCCTGCCAATAGGAGGAGGACCCCTAGAAGACATGATAAGTTCCTAAATTGGGCTATACTATGACTTTATCTAGGCACAATTTAATACCCTTATTATTTCCAAACTATATATAGTTAATATTAGCAATTGTTAGACACACTTATCATATTAACATGATTGCATACCTTTTAAAATTAAATAAATCCTGAAGCATTCATTCAATGGCATAAGACTACCTAGACACTCTGCCTTATTCAGTTTTTACATATTCCTATGACTAACAGTAATACTTACATAAATAGCATAAACCATATATAACTATTAAATTTAAGCTAACCTACTCAATAAGTTTTATTATTCTTTTATATTGATCTTTATTATTATTTTTATAAGATTACCATTAAGAATAACCATAATAACAATATTATACTAAGCAGATCTCAGGATTATCATTGATTTTAATTAACTATTTATACCAGCTAAAAATATCTAGATGTATTTTACTTAACTCTACAGGAATTGTGTCATTTCAGAGATGATTTATGACATTTATCTATAATTAAAACTATCTTACTATTTTATATTTATGTTGTCCACTATTGAATAATAAATCACTATGGTTATTTAAATTGTAATCATCATTTAGAACATTAAATAAAAACTAATTCCTAATATGATTTCCTAACAATAAACATACTTTACTACCTTTGTAATGTATTTTAGCAATGACTGATGTCATCAAGGCAGTTTGCAATAATTTAATAATCAATTTAAGAAATGTTTACCCAGATAATTGTGATATAATATTTTATACTACATTAATTTCTCTTCAAAATTTCTAATTATATTTGAGGTTAATATGTACATTATAATTCATACTCTCTGATGATGGGGTAATGATGATGATCCCCACAAAACAAATGCAACTCTAGACAGTTTAACTTTTAAAATATAATGTTAATAATATCTTATGTACAAGTTTTCAACAATGCAATATAATTAATAACTGAATTAACATAAAACCACAGAAAAATTTATGCAACAATATAATATAATAATTACGTAAAATAATTAAACATTTATATTCACCTTATTATGCAACGAGCTATTCAAAATAAAATTTATTGATAATACAATCAAATGTTATATGATATTTAATTTTGTTACTTATACTTTTAAACTATATATATATATATATTGTAACCGACGGTATTGTCGATTGCTGTGCTCCATTCAAATCTAACAAAAAGAAGGCCCAAAATATTGGTGCCAATTTGCAACTGATTAAATCGATGGATGAAGGTGATGGTTAGGATGATCAATCTGATCTGATAAAATTCTAAAATCCAATATAAATTAATCTGGCTTAGCTCAATCGGGTCGCCATTATATAATAAACCATCATAAAGCACAAATAATCTCTCTTAAAGTTTAATTTACTTAAGTTATATGAAAAATGAAGAAATAATGAGATTATCTGCTCCAGCCATCAACAAATCCGTCAACTACAATATAAATTGCATAGAGCGGTGAAATCAACTACTATTGCCCTATACAATAATATAGGATTAGGCTAACACTTGATTGGCAATCTAATCAAAACCAATCCAATTAATAACTAATCTAGATTCCAATATATATATTTTATTAGCCTGTTACTGTTATAGTACTTTAACTCCACTTTATTATTTAAAGGTACTGTCTTTATAACTTAATGGATAATTTTCTAAGTACCTGTAATAGCACTTTACAAAACATTGGTTTGCATACAGACATTATTTAAACGACAAAACAAAATAATAACTGAACCCCAAATATGCATATATCCATGTTAGCAAACGCTAAATATAAAGATAAATACTTTGAAAATTTATACACTCATTTATATGTTTAAACAAATTAATAGACGTCGATAGATTATCAATAAGTTACAAAATAATTTATAAATATCTCTTAATAAAATGATACTTAATTAATGCTTCGTTTAGGTTTTAAACTAAAATATTTCACTGGAGTTTAATATCAATATTCTATTAGCTCATTTCTAATTTTACAATGTCCAACTATATTAACTAAAAATATGTCGAGCTTCTCTTGGATGTTTATTCACTTGTGAATATTAATACAACTTGTTTGAAAACTTTAAATAACTGAATAAAAAATTTTGGTTGGCAACAATTAAAACACATGATTATATTTGATATTTCTATAAATGAAAATAATATTCAATTAAATCGGTCAATGAAGTTTATTCTCTTCATTTTATAGGAGTTTAAGAAAGATTCAAACGAACTACTCCAAACCGAACGATAAAGTATAATCTATTTAGATTTTTATTACGGAATCAGACAAACATGAAATGATTGACTTTGTAATATTAATTAAGAGACATAATAATATGGATATATAATATTCGAATGCAAATATAACTATGAAATTTATATAGAAACAAAATAAAATATTAATAAGCAAAATATACCTTATCTTCTATTTCAATTCGCTTACCAAGCTGAGTTTGAATTCTGTTACCTAAGTTGCTCCGCCGTCTTACGCAATCCAAATAAAACAAAATAAGTAAACTAGTCTTGATATTTAAATTAACTCAATTTATTTAATTATAAAAAAGAAGATTGACAATATTAATGATAGTATACATCCGAAATGTCTTTATATTTTAAATTGGTTGACTAAATAAAATAATCATGTTGCTATATGTATCTCTATATACGTGTTGCAAGAACGTTAACGACACATACAAAAAAAATGAATGAATAAATGATGGGAAAGGTTCTTAGATATTTTACTAAAAAAAAATAAAAATTTACATATACCCTATACCAAAATGTGCAATAATAGGGTATCAAAGTCTATTCGTTTATCAAAAATAATTACGGATAAATGAATATGAAATAAGAACTATATTTGAGTCTTTCCGATCATTTTCATTTAATAATTATATTTCTTTAGATAATAATAAAAAAAAAAAAAACATCATATAGTATTACATATAAAAAAAAATTAACACATATATTTTTCATAAAAAAAAATAATCATACCATATATATAAATCTGTCCATTCACTGTTTATTAGTCTATCGATTGCCTTCATTTATAGTGTAAAGAGGATTTTCTCCGTCCGAAATAGTAATTGTAAACTTTGCAATACTCATTAAAAAGTTTCCTTTTTCTCTTCCCATTCTGTAGAGGTGAGTGTATTTCGATGATCCAGGTTATGAGGTGAATTGATCCATTTGGTTAGTCGAGAGACGATGTCTATGCAAATCCATTTTTCTTTTCTTTATTTATAAAGCATTTTTTTTTTTTTTCATAGGTTTCTTTTTTTTTTTTTTTACATTGTTGCCGCTCCTGGAACACTTCAATTTGCCCGCCCGAATGATTGAACGGGCAGATAATTCTGCTACTACTCCATGTTTTATAGTTTTACAAACCAACAATTTTAATATTGAAAAGGTTCATTTTCTTAAGATACAACAAATAGATTTGTCCTTTACCATACAAAGTGATAATAAGTGTGTGCGTGCTTGAGTGAGTGACTGAGAATGACTGACCGATCTGACCTCTTTTATCTTCTGTCACGTCATTTTTATAGATTCTCTTTCTGACGTTTTTTTTTTTTTTATCTTTGCGACCACACATACGGTCATAGATAATAAGAGATAATAAGACGATCATAGATAAGAAGACACACCAAAGATCACATTTAAATTCGATTACAATTTTTTTCTTAAAATAATATTTTACAAACCAAAAATATAAAATTGATATAATAACCTTTTTTTTTTTTTAATAACAATATTTTTTTTTTTTTAATATTTTACAAATAAAATATACACAACATAAAAAACATTAAACTGTATGTAATATTGTTACTATGGTGATTGCATTTATATATGAAATGTATAAAATAATATTAATCCTATTTCGTTAAATTTATTATGCTGAATTGCTTACTATGTTATTTTTTTTTTTTTATATATATGTATGTGGATCATCAATTTGAACACTCACAATATATATATATATATATATATATATATATATATATATATATATTAAACAATCAATCCCTTTTTTCTTTTTCTTTTTGTTTTTTGCATTATTACCCTTCATAGATTGTGATAAATACAAAAAAAATTTAAAAAAATATGGATTGATATTTTATTCTCAACTAAAATAATTTCATTACAGTATTATGACATATTACATTTTCTCAGTGTTTATTTTATGATATTCACCATTTGATCTCTCTCTTTGCCTTATGCTTAATTTTCTTATACGTTTATTACTAAACGATATCATAAAACTACAACAAATAACTTTTATCCTTTGTCCTATTCAATACAAAAATTTATCTCTTCTTGCACTAATTTTCATTTACAATTTAGAATATTAAGATGAATGTAAATAAACCATTTGTTGGGGCATACTGCATCAAATAAAAAATATTTATCTTCATCTTATAAGATGAAGATAAATAAAGCCATACTTTTCTAATTCAAGTTTATATTTGTCTTATATCAGTATTATAAATAATGCTCATGAAGATTTATAAATTAAAATTAGCTATAACTATATTACAATGATATTACAGAACTAATAGTTGAATATCAGATCAAACTTTAATATCACCATTTGTCATTTAATTTTATACTGGAACACCGATACACACCAGCCTTCATTCTAATATCTTGTTTTATTATTTGTATGTGTATTTTACTAGCTCATAACTTATATATATTTATTTTATAGTTTGGTAATATTTAATCAAATTTTTTTTTTACATAATTAATGGCCTAAATAAAGAAATCATATTAATTATTGATTTCCCTATCTCTTGAATTATCCCCCTCCCCCAATATTAATAATTATTATTATAAAATGTGAAATTAACTAGGTATACAAACATTATTTAATTTCTTTTCTTTTGAACATACAATTTCATCATTAAAAAAAAACAAAAAAAAATTTTATTATTAGTAGCTCAATTGTTTTTCTCTTTTTTATGCTTTCAACTTGTCACACACCCATCTTCTTATCTTTTTTTCTCCTTTTATAGTCATATTAAAAATTAGTAAAACTATGTTTTTTTTTTTCAAGGTCGAAGGTTATTTTTCACTTATGTGATATATTTTATTTAAATCCTTCTAACATTAATAATACTGGTCTTCATAATATTCTCGTAATATTCTCGATATATTCCTTGATAATATTCACTTTTAATATATCACATTTTACACCTTCTCTTTGAAAGTAATAAAAATGAGATTATCTTCAACATAGTTTAGATTTTCCTATAAGCTAATGTTACTGATAATGATTTATTTCACCCTTTTCCTCCCTTACATATTGATTTTTTGTTAGTTGTCTCTAGTAATTATGAAATTCATTTCACTTAGTTTATTTATCTTTTTCATTGACAGTAATAATAATTAAATCTTTCACTCTCCCAGTAGACTGCTATGATTTTTTTCTCTCTATATATATAATTTTTAGTCATAATTTTTTTTTCCATTAATCCTGTCTATCATAAAAGTTTTCATTACATATGAAAATTTTACTCACTGATGAGAATCTGTTTAAATCTTTTCTACTTGTAAAATTTTCATACAGAGAGACATTCATAACTAGCATTTTAATATTACTTACATTTTTTAATACACAAATATTTCCATTCTGGTTTATTTTTAGCTTAGTTTCAATTGTCTTGATAACCATACCTTTATTGCAAATGATTTTTTTTTGTTATTCATATGTCTATTCCATTTTAATATTTCATAAATATTATATTTAAAAGGCTTTCATATTTGATTTTGCTTACTCCTACAATTATATATCAATATATTACTTACAGTTTGTTCCTCCTGCTCTTCTATTTCTTGATAAAGCAGTAAGATATACAATTTTTTCTTTCCATTAGTTTAATATTTTCCTAATATAATGATTCTAGGATACATTAGCAAATTTTATCTCTACTTAACTACAAAACTATGAGAATAAAATTGAACACAATATTTTAAATCTAAGCTCAATAACTTATATAGTCATATGTGTCTGAACTCAGTTCAGAATCCATACATTTTGGTGTCTTTGACTCTTTAACAACCAGAGTCATCAGTATCCTATCAGGCAGGATAAGAAATGGTGATCATGTGATGTCTATAAAAATAAATTTAATAAAATTCTATATAGTTATTTATATTAAGATTTATAATAAATTCTAGAATAAACTATTAAAAATATGTGTATGTGTATATATTTTTTTATTAATATTAAGTTATGAGACATCACCACATTTGAATGTTTTTTTTTTTTTTTTTTTTACGATTACGATAAACACACGCACATATATGCATAAATCAATACTATAATATATTATAAAAAAATATTAATAATAATATAATTTAAAATAAAATTTATAAAATGTCATTTATCTTAGGATAAACACACGTCTAAATTAAAATTAGTAATGATGACCAGTATGTGATAGGGATGGCGAAAATATTGACAATGATGATTATATGATATAAATTTTGTTACGTTCATATAAATTCGTACATCGCATCTCCATCTACAGATTGTGTAATTCTACTATTGTATTAAATAATATAGAGAGAATACTTAATCATATATACATTCTCTACTTTCATCATTAGTTAATTATTGATCAGTCAAATTTATTTTATATGATAATGCATCTAATATATATATATATATATATATATACAGAGACTTCAGACTAGTCAAAGAAGTATGGAGAGATGCATGTTGGGAGTAACAAGAAGAGATCGAAAACGCAATGTATGGGTAAGAGAACAAACAGGTGTTACTGACCTCATTGAAAAAATTAAAAGTCTGAAATGGAGTTGGTCTGGACATATTGCTAGAAGATATGATAATAGATGGACAATTGAAATTTTAAACTGGATTCCAAGAGATTGTAAAAGACCCAGAAAGAGACCACATGTGAGATGGATGGATGACATAAGAAAGTGTGCAGGGGTGATATGGAGAAGAGAAGCTAAAGATATGAAAAGATGGATTGAACTTGCAGAGACCTTCATCCTGCAGTGATTGATAATGGTTGATGATATATATAAATTGCTTGGGGATAAATGTTACAATAGTTAGAGAGGCATCCCAGTATGTAATATGCCTTTCAGAAGACTGAAAACATCAACAAAATTTCGGCCAATCTATGCAAAATTCATTTATAAATTTATCAAAAAAACGATGTATCATGACATCATTGAATAACATTAAAATAATTAATTTCAATCGATAGTGCATAACTTAAATAATGTTTGCTGCTAATAAATTATTTTAAACACAATTGTAAATATATATGCATGTATGTATGCGTTACAAAATTTATATTTCTTATTATAAATATTTGTATTGACTTCTATTGCTATGCAGTTTCTACGTTTAAATAGTCGTTATATTTTCAATAAGAAAAAAGCAAAGTATTTTGCCGCTGGAGAGTTTAGTCAATTTACAAAACTGCGTTTTGTTTATTTTATCGTTCGTTTGATAAAAATCTAATTTTTATTTTTTTTAATCTTCGTAATATTTATTTTTTTGAAAAATGTTTTTATATATGAGGAAAAAAGATCTCTACGTGAATCAGACTGCCTATATGTTTGTATCATGAAAACGGAAATCATCTACAAAGATATAAATATCTACACATTTAGACATTACTTTTTTTGAAATACATCATAGAAAAAAATTTCCTTTCTTTTAATAATGTATGAATAAACTATAAACATGAATCAAAATTTTATTTTCCCAGTCTTACTTAGAATATAATACATCTTTTTTATATATTGTTATTAAAAGATGTGTATATGTCAGAGACATTAGACAAATAGCTAAACCATCTTTATATCCCGCTCTGGCTGGCGTTTAGAAAAATAATTTTCGTTCTGGTAGCTCATATCCACTAGTAATATTATTTAACAGTTTTATTTCTTACGAATGCTCTCATTACATCTTAAGTTCCAGTGCATAATGTGCAATATGTTTTCAAAAATTAAAGATACGATTACTCAGATATACAAACAAGTTGAATCAGATTCTGACATTTTAACTCACAATATATTGATATATTTGATTAGTCGTTGATCATTATTTTGTTTGGTTACATTTTTCAATTGTTGTTTTCCATTGGCATGTGAAAGTAACTTATTATAAAGTGTATCTCCATCTCCGATAGAAAGAAAAAGTAGATAATAGAAAGTGAGACATATCCCAAAAGTCATTTATTAGAAAACTGTCTTGTAGCCCGGAAAATTAAAACAATCTTTAATGAGATACAAAATAAAGCAAAATCTATACTTGAAAATATTAGACAAATAATAATATAAATATATTACATATATATGATCGTTTTATTAAGATTTAAATCAAGAAAGAAAACAAAAACAAATAGAATATATTGAAACGAATACATTCTAAAAAGACAGAACAGATTGAGTGTTTGGGATTGGCTTTTGGGAGCAAAGGGTGAATTAGTCACTGTTCTGGATCTAATATCAATATGGATAAATAAAAAATTCCCTGAAAATAATTTGTTAACCAGAAAATTAAAACAGACTTTAATGAGATACAAAAATAAGCAAAACGTATATCTGAACATATTAGATAATAAGAAAGAGAAATAGATTATTTATCTATCTATCTATCTATCTATCTATCTATCTATCTATCTATCTATCTATCTATCTATCTATCTATCTATCTATCTATCTATCTATCTATCTATCTATCTATCTATCTATCTATCTATCTATCTATCTATCTATCTATCTATCTATCTATCTATCTGTCTGTGTCTGTTTTCTATCTATCTATCTATCTATCTATCTATCTATCTATCTATCTATCTATCTATCTATCTATCTATCTATCTATCTATCTATCTGTCTATCTATCTATCTATCTATCTATCTATCTATCTATCTATCTATCTATCTATCTATCTATCTATCTATCTATCTATCTATCTATCTATCTATCTATCTATCTATCTATCTATCTATCTATCTATCTATCTATCTATCTATCTATCTATCTATCTATCTATATATATATATTGTACCCTTTTGTTTAGGTTAGAATGGATTATTTGTAATAATTTAATGAAAAATTTTAAATTTTGAGGTCGGGTAGGAGAAGATGTATGTTGTGTGTTAATAATCTTTGAATAATTTAGTTAAGGCAAATAAAATAATTGATGTATAATGTTAGGTTGGTATTTGCAAGAAAACAGTTAACTAAAAATCATTATAAGATTGTATGGTTGTGAGAACTGGCCATATAAAATACTGATTTAATAAGTCTCATAAATAATAATTAGGGTAAATTTTAAAAGTAATGTTTTAAAGTTAAACGAATAGATTTAGTAATAATAATAGTATTTAATGGCTATATTTTTAAAATCATTTGATTAAAAAATAATAATGTGGGAGAAAAGTGTATTTTATGATTTTATAATATTAAAATAATTATTTTAAAATTATGCTATAATAGTGATTATGTAACATTTTATAAATTAAGTTATTATTTTAGTCTTTAAATTATTAGCGCCTTATTTAGTTTTGTAAATCACGTGACACACACCTGTGTTCGAAAATAAAATAATATTATCTGTTATAAATGTTAAATTGGATTTTAAAAGTGAATATAATAAATAAAATCAGATTTATGTTTTTTTGTTGAAAATAAATACATTAAGTTCAAAATAAAGGTAGAAATGGTAATAAATATTGAAATGTGATTTTTTAAAAATTATTTTAGAGTCTATAGTAAGTGTAAATAAAATGTGAAAATTAAGTAAGAATTGAATAATATAATAAAAATAAATATTTAGTAAATTATTATTAACTTTAACTTTAAACCAATGTTCGTGGTCCCGGATAATTTGAGGCCTGGATTGTTTAACGGACCAATCAAAATTGGAATCAGCTGGAGCATTTAAGAGTTGTTTAAATTTTGGCAGACGATTATTGAGCTGTTATCTCATTCTACGTACTATTATAACATCATTAGTATTTCAACAATTTCGGTAAAGTATTTAGTAGTGTAATAATCCATTTTATTTAACTTCAATTTTTATAAAAATACAGCATTTTATTATTACAAGATCATGATATGGAGAAAGAGGGCTAAAACTTAAATAATTCCTTACTTAGCTGCTTTGTTTTCGTTCAATTTGTCATCAACTTAAACATGAAGAAGACATCACTAAATATAAAAAATTTAATCAAAGTATTCAAATGTTATTATTGTATTAAGCATATAATTTTGCCTGTGTTGATAGGTCATATTGATTTACGACTAAGTTTCATAAAAAGAATGTCACGGAGAAAATATATATAAAAAAAATATTTTTCCATTAAAAGATATAAAGTGAAATGATGTAATATATTTTATGAAGAAAATGTATTTAAAATACAATGGAAAATACTTTTAAAGAAAAAAAAAACTTTTAAATTTGACTGAACAATTATTTTAGAATGTGGAGATATTTCTTTCTGAAGAAATATTGGAAATATTTTAAAATTGGAATTTTGCCTAGAAAATATAAGATCATTTGCAAGTATGTGACTTATATCATATTTAAAATATATTACAAGTCAGTATTAAGGTATGCGGGACATAGAAAAGTTTATTTAAATTATTTGGAAAAATAATTTAAGTTATTTGAAAATACTGGGAAAAGGTTATATCAGAAAATATAAACCTCAGTAAATATGGAAAAGTTACAAGAATTTGGAAAATTATCTTGATGAAGAGTATTTAAAATTAGATATTTACCTAACAGTACCTGTTGAAATATTTAAAGTTTTGGAGATAAGAAAAATATTAATTATATTAGTGTAAGTCTTATAAAATAAAAGTAAATGTACCATATTTAACTTGAACTATCATTTTGGATTATATATTACAATGTTAAGAACCAGAGCATATGTGATTATTGACGTCAAAAGTGTGTCATTAATGTTTTTTTACCAGGAGAAAAGATACTTCCTGTAATGAATTTATTATCAAGAAAAGAACATTTCATCATAAGAAATTATAATAAAATTATTGTAAATATGGTTTTAAAATTACTTTTTTACTAACACAATTATAGTAATATTTATTCATAGTATAAATATAGTGTAGAAACAGAAAACATTAAATTATTTACTAACTTAGTAATTAAATTTTATTGTAAATAAAAAAAAAAATCTTTAACTTAGTATATTTTAAAGTGTGATAATGTGGAATAAACGATAATAAAATGTTTATTTAGATCGTAATCCAGAAGACATCACTAAGTAATTGCCAACAGAAATTACTTAGGGTAATAATGTAAATTATTAATAGTTTTAAAATGTGTTTGTTATTTTGCACGGATGGATGTGTATATAAAACACACACCTACACATAATTTATCATTTGTTTAGTTATTTAAGAATATGCATAATTTTAATGATATCGTAAAGATATTTAAACATAAAAGAAATTTAAGTATATGATTCTATCAAAACTGAATTGGATGTTTTGTTGAATAATTTAAAGTGTTAAAAATATGACACTGATTCTGATTGTTTGTGCTAAAGTTTGAGAAATATTAAAGAATGAAATAATCTTGTCTTATTAGTTAGTTAGACTGTTATTCTAAAAATGAATTTATTTGTTATTATAGAAATGAGAAGATTAATTTAGCGATGTAAATTGGTGAATTTTAAATGCTAATATCTTAGTATTAGGTTATATAAGACCAGGATAATATTGTATGTAGGGTTTATTTATATGGGAAGAAAAATATACTATATTGATGCTTATACAAGTATAGCTAACATAGCCCTATATCTTATGTATATTCAGGACGGTGTTTATTTTCTATGTGTTAAAGCTTGATGTGCCATAGTGCTGAATGAATAGCCTGAACATTATACTTGGTAGAAGAGGTTATTAAACAAATAAGTTATACCTCAGTTCATGTACACTGTTCCCATGATGGTTAGTTGATAAAGGTGTTAAATTGAAGTTACAGTTTACCCCATATGCCTACTAGTTTATGTGTTATTGAAATTTATTGGATTACATTGTAAAAGATGGTTGTTTTAAAATTGGAAATAATAAATAAGTTTGGAAATAGAGAATTGTTAAATTGGATAAGATAAGTTATGTTGCTTAGATTATAATAAGTGTAAAAATTATAAGAACATAATTTCATCAGTGAAAGAATCATAAAACTTTTATAGTTAAAATAATATTTATTTATTTTTTATGAAATAAATAGTTGATAATTTAAAAGAATTTATAATGATATTACTTAATTATTAAGAATTTTTTTTAAAAGACATACTTATAATGCATATTTTTATTTATGATTAAATGTAATAAACTGAATCATGTTGAATGAATGAAAGTAGTCATAAGTTGTACAAAAATAATTTTATAACAACACACTAATACATACATGATATTCAAAGTTTAAAATAATAATTAGTAAGTAGCTTAGTTTGATGGTATGCTATGAATTAAGGTTATTCACATGAATATTATTAAAAAATGACTATACAGAATAATAAATAATTTTTAAAAACTAAATAACAAGGATAAATTCATAGTAAAAGTATTACCTATATTTTTTAAAACCTATAAAGTAATAATATTGAATAACTGTAATAAAAAAGTTATATAATGATATTATAAAAAATAAGAAATATTTTATTTAAGAAATGTTCTGTATCTTATGTTTTAGGTCATTTGATTTGTCTTGAAAAAATACCTGAATACGAATAAATAGAATTCTATCAAAATGTAAATAATGTAAATAATTTTATGGTTAAGTTTGTTAATAAAATTGTTCAATGTGTTTTATAAGTCTTGGTGTTGACTCAATTTCTTCACATCACAATTACATAATCACAGATAATTATAATTAAGACATAATATTTGCACATCATAAATAAATTTTTATTTAAGAGTTATACTATTTTATCGACATATTTTATTTAAGAAGTTTCACTTATTGTATTACTATGATGGTCATGGAATAATTACCAAAGATTTACATTAAATTATATTAGTAATGATTGCCACATATTCTCAGATTATAATATCATATCATACATGTTTACTTAAAATGCCATATGGATAATAGAAAATTATATTACATTTTATTATAAGATATACAAGAATAACATTATAAATAGAAAGATAGGAGAGTGAATTATAGATTAAAGATTAGTATTACTATTTGTTATTATTAGTATTATTAAATTATAGTTAGAAATGATATTAAATCCCTTATCATACTTGATTACAAAAGTTATAATTAATTTATCATTATTTTAAGAGAACCTGAGATAATTTGAGTTAAATTAGTTTTAAGAAAGATATTTAAATTAATTTGTTAAAGGTAATTTACTTAATTAGTTTTGATTAAAGACATAAGAGTACTATAAACATAGTATTTAAGTAATAGGAATAAGGATAGTATTCTTATGCCATTAAGGTGATATCCAGTGGGAGATTATCTTAATGTATTTGCTCTGCCACTTGTAAACTCACTTCATAGTCTCATGATTTGATTAGATATTGATTTATTTCATTTTATAAACCAGAACTATATTATTATTATTTATTAATTAAGTTAAGTTAATCATTGATATTCTTAAAAATATAGTTATTGTTAATTTAGATACATTTTAAATAAACATAGTTATTTATCTGAGCTAGATCAAGTGATTATAATTATATATTTCCTGGAGGAGAGGGTACAATATATATATATATATATATATATATATATTATAATTGAAATAATAAATTTAACGGTTTACAAACAATTGCAAACAATCCTTAAATCTGCAGAAGTACTTTCAGTTAATTTCTTAAACCTGCCTCAACTGCCATTAAATTTTCTTTAGGTACAATTTTATACTCGAATTATTTCCAAATTATTTTTTAATTATATTAATAAATATGAGACCCAAATATCCTATTAAATAATATCACTAATTGTTTACCATTAAAAAAAAAACTCAAAGTATTTATCTGCTCAATGGCATAAAAATACCAATATACTCCTCTTATTATGTATCTAGATAGTACCATGACTAACAATAATACTTACATAAATATAATATGATAAAATCATCTAATTTAATATGAATCAATTAATAAGATTATAAATATCAATTTACTGTATATTTGTTTCCAATCACAATAATAATAATATTATAATAAGGAGATCTCAGGATTAGCACTGTTTTTAATTAGCTCTTTATTAAACCTGTAAGATATCTATCGGGAATTTACTTAATTCTATAGGTAATGTAATAATTGAGAAAACTGTTAGTTATCATATTTATAAATAAACCTATCTTACTATTTCATGTTTTTATGATCTATAATATTTTAATAATAAATAACCACTTTTTATTTCAATTATAATAATAATAATAATATAATCTTAATAATAATTAATAATCCAATTTTTCTCCAAATAAACATATTTTGGATACACCCAGAATATATTTTTCATGGATCATTTATGTGATGATAATATATTGTAATACATCAATATATATTTAAAAATATGTTATTATTAAATAATTACTATACATTTATTTAAAACTAAAATTTTACAGTTTAATTACTGTGTATATTACAATTAGAACTCTGTGAGGGTCTTGTAGTGATGATGATTCAGACCAAATAAACATAATGATAAATACTTACTTCAACTTATAAACATTAACTTTATTAACATATTATTTACAAAAATGTTAATAATTATATTTGACCTAATAAATGCTTTAATAAATAACAATATAAAGAAAATTATATAATAATCTAACCCATTAAAATTATTTACACATTCAAACATCATTATTTTTCCTTATTTATAACTGTCAAGAATTAAAATTAAATATTCGTTCTTAATAATATATGGTTTTATTATTATAGCTTGACTATATTTTCTTACCCTATAAGATTATGTATAGTTATTACTCTATAACATCATATTAATGATTAATCACTTTCTATGTTTACTGTTTACAATCATTATTGTTTAAAGCGTTGGTTAAAAAATATAATTTACTCCACTCATGAACCACTAAACATCACATGATATCCATTTCTTATTCTTGCTCATAACTGTTATTAAAACAGGCAAAAATCTCTATACAGTAATGCTACTCAAAGGCACAAAAATGTATGGGTACTGACCTGAGTTCAATATATATGACTATGTAATCCAATGAGCTTGGAATTAAAATATTATTGTGTTTTCAAGTTTATTCTCATAGTTTTATAGTTAAGTAGAGATAAAAGGTGGCTGCTGGAAAGTTGCATTAGATTCTAAAATCTAGGTGTAGTCCACTCAGATACAAAGATCTTCACTGACAAAAGCCACAAGCGAAAAACTAGTCTGGGGATATTGGATGAGTAGAAACTAGATAAGGATTTTATGCAGAACCCTTCAGGCATCCATTTATTACTCTGGCTTACACTGAGTGGCACTATTATATACAGAGTTTTGTCTGTTTTTACTCCAATCTTGATGATAAATTGATACGAAAATAAAAAAAATATATGTACTATCTTTACAATAAAATAATCTTACTTTAATATTCTAAAACACTCATATTTTTTCTATTATCTCTTAAGATATTTAGTATTTTTGATCAATTACACTCTATGCTAATAAAATGATAATTATTGATTTTCAACATCCAACTCAATTTTTCTAATATCCTTACTATTCAACTTTTTGAATAAATAAAATAAAGTTTTATATTATGTAGTGTAAAATTATGAAAACTTATCATATTTTGAAATTACTTAATTTTAGATTTCATTCTATTTTTATGAATATTAATATATTGTGGTACATCATAAAGTAAGAAATACTATATTTAGTATATCTAGTACAACTTAAATATTAATCCTTTTATATCCAATTTTAATCATGAAATTTTCCTGGTTTTCATTCCCAAACTATATATTATACATAATTACAAGTCAGAATTAAATATAAATACACCATAATTATATCGAATTAAATATGAGATCAAAATTTAAATATCACAACATATACTTTTAACATTACATTTTTACACAAATATATTTTATCCTCTTTAAATCAATCTATGTCATTACCTTTATATTTATAGGTACTTAGATTATTATTTATCCCCATTTACAATAATCATTAATAACGCTTAACGTAATACAAATTTAAATAATTAATTACTCCCTTAAATAAATAAAATAAATTATTAAATTATTTATATTTAGTTATTGCCCACTTATCTTTATAATAATTATTTAAATTATAAAACTTACAAACTATTTGAAGACAATGATAAAAATCTTAATAACTTTTTTTTTGTTTTTTGTTTAAAAAAAAACAACATAATACGATTTTACCAAATTTCATCCTTGAGGAGTTTTAATTTTTATAATAACCAAATCGTTTCAAACATTGTACAATAACCTTGGCATTTCCCATCTCTGCTTTTATTATTTTCTTAGTAATATAATAAAATGCAAAATTCCTACGTAGACAATTATTTACAATTTGATATTTCCTTTTACTTAACAACAAAAATTAATTCCAACTTGATTATATATATATATTATTGTAGACTGCTTTCATTTTATTACAACATTAAATGGCTATAAATCCACCATTATTTTTCACTATGCACTTTAACCCATGGGTATTCCTTGGAAGTACTATCATTTAACTGTAATATTTTCTACAACGATCCTGTTTAGTGAAGATTGATATTTCTCTCAACATATGTAATATACATTTTAAACACTACAATATTTATTTCATAAGTCTATTCAACCATTTCCATCAAAATTCATATTTATTTATTTATCACCATGGTTTATTTAATTTTCTTCCACTCATTGTGTTTTTCAATCTCACTTTATCAATAAATAATTCCTTATCCTCATACAGTGCAAGTCTCTGTTAGTAAGACAAATACTTTCATATGCATCATTTACTAATTCTATTTTTATCATCTTAAAGTTTTTGTAATCCACTTTATTATAAATATCTTTTTTTTTTAAGTGTCATAGCATCGGCCAGGACGCGAACCCGCAACCCGGAAACTGCCTGCAAGTGCAAGGTAGTCGCGCTGACCTCTCGACCACCAATGCAAGACCATAAATATCTTTCTTTTGCTTTATCCACACATTGCAATCTAGTTCTTTATAATTTTTACGACATACATGACGTATAATTATTTCAGCTTGCTTAATAATTAACTTATTATATATTAATATAATACTCACTATTTTTCCAATGAATTTCTAAGCTATTTTATACATGTTTGCATGGTCGAAAGGTTCGCTTCCGGGCTGACGCTATGACATATGGGGGGAAAATGTTCTTTCTTCCTTTGTTTTGGTACTTTTAGCAATATGATAATTCCAAGCCTTTTTTTTTTTCAGATTATTGAATATTGATTTCACTTCAGTACTGATTTAAAACTTCTTTACTCCATCGTTTTCAAAGAAAAAAAACTTTATAAAATTGTTTTAGATTATTAAATATAGATAGCAATTAGCGTTGTTAGCCTAGAGGTCATCGCAGCTACCTTGCAAACAAGTGGTTGATTGCAGACGGTTGTGGGTTCGCGTCCCGGCCGATGCTATGACATATGAGAGAACAAAAAATAACATTTAGAAAAATTTAAACTAAATATTATGTAAAACTAATTTATTTTCTTCCTATCTGTAAAATGTTTTAATCAATCCCCGACATTTTAACAAATTTCAAATCATGATATCTTTTCGGTTAATTCTTCTAATCTAATTAGTTAGTTACAAACAGCTTGAATAATTTTTAAAGCCAATAATATTCTGAGAAATATTTAATAATAAAAAAAAATATATTTTTTAATAAACTTAATAAAAAAATAATACAGTTAACTTTCAACTAATTTAAATAAATTTAATTTTATCTGATACAGACTAAATCCCAAATTGATTCTATAGACTTTTTTATCGCAAAACTAATAAAATAAATATCTTAATTATTAAAAAAAAAAAAAGATTTTACTGTAAATAGACATGACATTATGAAATTATATGCACACAGACACTATAATATATTTCTATAGTACTTATTATTATTTATAAGATTTTATTTAAACATCACTACAATTTTAAATATTATTAAAAAAATAATTATTCACCGATATTATCAAGTTATATTTCATTCTTTATTTCTTATATGTTTTTTAAAATAAATTCTTTAACCAAGCCTTAGAGAATTTATACTAATTCAAGTTAACTGACCTTAGGTTCAAACCCCCAAACCACCAGATATTATGACTTTATAAAATTTAAAATCATTCTGCTAAAATTTACTTACAATTTAATTTATGATGAGATGTACCAATATAAAAGATACTCTCTCTCTCTGTCTCTCTCTCTCTCTCTCTCTCTCTCTCTCTATATATATATATATATATATATATATATATATATATATATAATTGTGCAAATGTTAATACATTTTATTTTTATACTTGTAAATACAGTAATTACTTATTTTATGAAATAAGTAAAGCACTAAAGGTTTAATTGCTATAGGTATTTCAATTTTTTAGTTGTAATGTTACATCTTTTGTACAAGATTAAGAAATAAATACAAGTTGTGTATATTTAAAGTAATTGATAAAAGTAATCATGGTTACATCTTTTCCTTCTTATATGATGGATGTTGAAAGTAGCAGGGCATATGTTGATCAGCTTTTTTCTAGTGAGCAAGAAAAATGCCTTGAAGCTATTGTACAATTGAAAACTCAAGTACTTCAAATGGGAGTAGTTCCTTGTTTAATGGCATTTTTGCTAGATGATGGTTCTAGAACTGAGTTGCTAGTGGCAACTGCTGTGGTTCTGGGAAGTTTAGCTAAAGGAGCACAAGAGTATGTACAAAGTTTGATGGATGCGGAAATTGTTTCTCTTTTATTAAAAGGTCTTGGTCATAATAATATGCCATATGTTGAAGCTTGTTTGCAGTGTTTAAAACTATATTTACAAATCCAGCAACAGATGGTGATATACTTTATCAGGATCCTCAAGTTTTGTGCCAATTAATGAATCTTGTATCATATTCTACATGCACAAAAGAATATATTTTAAATGTTGTTGCTTTCACCTGTAAGACTCCTCAACATCAAAGCATATTATTTAATAGTGTAGCTATTCCTTTATTAAGACCTTTATTGTCATGCAATATTTATAAGATATTGATGCCAACATTGAAATGCTTAGCTGTTATGTGTCACCAGAATGAGGAAGTTTCAGCTACTCTTGTTGCAGCTTATTATAATGGTGAAAATGTTATTGACACTATTGCAAAACAATTGACAAGAGATAAAACCCACTGATGCAAATTGCATGTGCTAAATGTCTGACTTATATTAGTCGTGCAAGTGCCCTTGGTGCAGATAACCCTCAAATTGTTTTCAGGACACTGCCAGTATTAGTTAGGATGTGAAATAAAGATCAAGCAATTGAAGATCGTGATGATGCTGCTGAAACCTTGGCTTATCTCACAGAAGTCAACGGCCAGCTGCAGAAAATTGCTAGCTTTTCTGATCATCTCATCAGCACTCTATCTAAATTTTTGAAATATGAGCATAATCCTGAACCAGCAACAATTAAACGGGGCAATCAGATGTATGTCCATATGTTAGAAGATGGCTTACTGATTTCCAAAATGAAACAGGCGGCTTTTCTTGCTTTTGCTTCTCTGGGTGCTAATGATGAAGACATTTGTAAAAAGATCAGGAAAGTGACAGATGAGAAGACATCTGATTTGATCATTGAGTCATCCGATGATAAGATTATAGAAACAGATAGTTTGATGGATCAGGTGGTAGGCAGTTTATCAGATCCCAGTATAAAAGTGTGGCTAGCTGCTGTTCATTGTCATCACAGTCTTTCATGCTCAGAACAACAGCTTCACACTGGTTTCCAAGACCATGCTGTTTTGAAACCATTGATGAAGCTTCTTCAAAATGCTCGTGATGAAGTGTTGCAAGTAGCTTCTTCTACTCTTTGCAATTTATTACTAGAATTCTCTCCCGGTAAAGAGCCAATCTTGGAATCTGGAACAATTGATCTTCTTTGTAAATTGACACATCGAGAAGATCCAGCTCTTCGACTTAATGACATTTGGGCACTAATGAATATGGATTTTCAGGCAGAACAAAAAAAAAGTAATATTTTGAAAACATTAGGAACTGTCCAGATATTTCATTTACTTTCTGACCCTGATGTTAATATTTTAATGAAAACACTAGGTCTTCTTCGAAATTTGTTGTCCACAAAACCATATATTGAACGTATAATGAGACTTCATGGTAGACAAATAATGCAAGCTGTGATATTAATTCTTGAAGGAGATCATTCAGTGGAAGTCAAGAAACAGGCTATATGTATATTAGCTAATATAGCTGATGGAGGTTATGCCAAAGATTTTATCATGTCAAATGTATTAAAGAAATTAATGAATTATATGATGCATCCAAATGTTAAGTTACAAGTTGCAGCAACTTTTTGTATATCTAATTTGGTGTGGGCTGAAGAAGAGGGAGTTATAGAAAGGCAAGCAAAATTAAGAGAGTTAGGAGTGCAGAAATCTTACAGACACTTCTCAACACTGAAGACACCACAATGTTTGACATATATATATATATATATATATATATATATATATATATTATATATATATATATATATATATATATATATATATATATATATATATATATATATATATATATCAACCATTATCAATCCACTGCAGGATGAAGGCTCTCTATGTTTATTCCATCTTCTCCAATCTTTAGTTTCTCTTCTCCACATCACCACTGCACACTTTCCTATTTCATTCATCCATCTCACATGTGGTCTCTTTTTGGGTCTTTTACAATCTCTTGGAATCCAATTTAAAATTTCAATTGTCCATCTATTATCATCTCTTCTAGCAATATGTCCAGCCCAACTCCACTTCAATCTTATAATTTTTTCAATGAGGTCAGTAACACCTGTTTGTTCTCCCACCCATACATTGTGTTTTCAATCTCTTCTTGTTACTCCCAACATAAATCTCTCCATACTTATTTGAGTGGTCTGAAATCTCTGTATTGCTCTTCTATTGAGTGTCCAAGTCTCAGATCCATAAGCAAGAACTGGTAAAACACATTTGTTAAAAAACTTCCTTTTCAAACACATAGACATATTTCTCTTTAGTATCAAGTTATTTCTACCAAAAGCACTCCAACCAAGTTTAATTCTATGATTATTTTTTTTTCCATTATGTTTCCATCTGTATTAATAATCTGACCAAGGTATTTCTAACTGTTAACTTCTTCTGATTCATCATAATCAATCTTTATTTTCATATTTTGAGCAAATTGATTAAACATTACTTTAGTCTTTTTAACATTTACCTTTAGTCCTACTTTCCTACTTTCATCTGATAACTCCTGCAACATTTCCTGCAGCTCTGAAGCATTATTTCCAAAAACAACTACGTCATCTGCGAAATCTAAATGACTTAAATAATCTCCATTTACTTTCACTCCTTTAGTTTCCCATTTTAATCCACAAAATATTCTTGCAGCACTGCTGTAAAGTTTTGGAGATATGGGTCACCTTGTCTTCACCTTTTTCAATTTGACTTTCCCAGTATCATTATGTAATCTAATTGTTGCTGTTGCATTTTTATAAATGTTTATAGAATCAAATGCCTTTTCATAATCTACAAATCCAAAACATAATGACAACTCATATTCATATGTCTTTTCTATAACTTCATTCAGTACCTGAATATGATCTACTGTACTAAAACGACTTTTAAATCCAGCTTGTTCTCTTGGTTGGTGAAAATCCAATGTTTTCTGTAATTATCTTGGTAAAAATTTTATATAAAACTGATAAATGGCTGATAGGTCTGTAATTTCTAATATCTTCTTTATCACTTTTTTTAAATATTAATAATATTACTGCATTCTTCCAATCATCCGGTACATCTTTATCATTTAGACATTTAGTATATAACTTTGCTAAAAAAAATTCTGTTTTTTCACCTGCTTCTTTTAATATATCAATTATAATTCCATCTTTACCTGGAGCCTTTCCTTTCTTCATACATTTAATTGCATTTCTCACTTCTTCATTTTAAATTCTGGGCAATTCGGAAGATGTAATAGATATAGGAGATACTTGTTCTTTATTACTATATAATTCTTGATAAAAATTTTCTATCAATTTCATGAAGTCATCTCTCTTATATATATATATATTAATTCTAATATTTTCACGGATTAAAGATGATTTCATATTATTATTATTTTCGGGATATTCCGTATAGTAAAATAGTTAAATTAGTAACGTTTCAGTACAATAATTTCTTGTTGTTGTACTGAAATGTCAACAATTTAGCTATTTTACTACACGGAATATTCCAATAATAATAATAATAATAATAATAATAATAATATGAAATCATATAAATATAATTAAAAACCAGTCAACACTTAGACAATTCCAATATCAACAACAATTAACAATTTTACATTGTTTAAGGCCACCTTCTTCTAACAATAAATGTTGAATCCCACCTTTATTAATGATCTAATATATTTATATACAAACTAAAAATTGCAAGTTGATTACAGATATTGAATTTATTGATACAAAGAAGTTTAAATGAAGTTCTTTAAACAGGAGATTCAACATATTCTGAAAGCAGTGTAATAAATAGTCAATTATAACATTATAAACTGCAAATATATTTCTCAATGAAACCCAAAATACTCATATTCTTGTATAGGAAAATAAGTCTATATTATAGCTGTTAAATAAATGTTTCAACCTGACATCTAGTTTAAGACGCCTTATTTTTTTTCTGAAGCCACTTCTACAATATTATAATAAATATAATTATTATTAGAATATTTTAGCCTTATTAAATAACCAATATTTTTTCTCTCTACTAAGGAATTCACGCATCTTAGAAATTATTTCTATTTTAATATTTAAACCTACAGCTAATTTTATATTCTGTTACTTACCATAAACTTAATGCTTAACTTTTATCACTGTATAATAATTAAAGAAGTTACCACACCCACCTTATATTCCAACTATGTCCCTAATATAGTTTCTATCATTGTCTACTTTCCAGCATGACTTACTTCAGCTGGGGTATGTGTGTTGTTTCCGGTTTAAATTATTATTTAAATTTGAAATAATTATCAGTTTGATAACAAGCCACCACACCAACTCAATTTTTGAAATATGTTTTACTATAATTCCCTAAAGCAAATATATTTAATTAAACAACCAAAAAAACTATTTATTTCTTATTATATATAATACCCTCTTATGAGGGTAATAACACCCGACCAAAACAGTGCCTCTACCGAGCTTGTAGTGGCCTTTTGCTACCAAAAAGTACAAACCAACACAACTATAAGTTTTATCTAAAATCCCCACCCTTCAAAACCCAACCCCCTTTAGTTAGGTAACAAAAAAGCTCACTAACAAACAAAAGAGCATCTCACTTAACCTAAGGGTATCATATATTGTTAAATAATTTTAAACATCTATGACAAAATAAATTCAAAAGATAATACTAAGAAATCTTTAATTTAAACTTATCTTAACATGTTTTATTGCAAAACAATACATAAATATACGTGAAATAGCAAATATTATTTCAAAATTTTAGCTATATTTTGTAAACTCTTTCACCTCTCTCGCCAAAAATTTAAAGTGGTTAAATAAATATAAGTTGTTCAACAAAGTTAATACGTTGATATTTTAATACCTAATTATAACATATAATTAAGAAACAACATTATAGCATAAAAAATATATAATAAAAATAAAATCACTTAAATCCTTTCTTCTCCTTAAGTTTACTTCATATATTTTATCAAACCAACAAAATTTAAATCAGTTTTTTATTTGAAAATGATACTATTTAAAAGCATATTACTTTCGTCCTATTTATCGGAAAATATACTTGCAATATCATCACTCATAGTCCTGTTAGTAGTTTAATTCTCATCTTTATATCAAATATTTCTTTGGTTATTCCTTTTTTTATTACTTTTTACCATTCAAACAAATTTACAGTTCTCACTTCTATTTATAATTTTTCATTAATTTCCTCCAATTTTCTATTTCTTATTTCTATTCATTATTCTGCTTTCTAATATTTGTTAAAAATATTTTCATACAGAAAGTTTTCTGATAAACAATTAACAATAAGAATATACTGTTCATTTGGTTAGGTCTTTATTATCAATATAACACAGATGCACATTAAAGCTTTTTTTTTCGTTTTTCATGTTTTATTAAACACCCATCTAAGTGTCATATGAGAAACATTTTTGACAGAATAAATATCAATAAAAGTTTTTACCTGAAATATCTTATGCAGGGAAGATTGGAGTGTCTGGGCTAGATGCATCACATTAGGCATGATTTACTAACTTTTGTTGTGATGACAATTTCAGTAATAATTAACTTCGGAAGAAGATCCAGTGTGGCTTATTTAGTTATTTGGGGACCTTTTATAATTACCTAAACTTTTAAATGTTCATAAGGTCAGAAGATAAACCATCACATTTTTTAAAAATAGGAAATTTACATACAAAAACTTTAAAAAGTCCCCATAATCAATGTTTTGTCCCTTTTACAAACTTAGATTATTCATCATCCTCTGACCTACCTATTTAATCTTGGACCCTTGGTGTTAAGTGTTAATTGGCTCATCAAACATACTTTTGACAATAATTATTCACAATGGAGCCTATCCCACATGGAATGCTTGAAATTTTCCTGTTCTAAGTTTAAAAAAAAACATGTCAGAATAAATTGAGAGAAACATTTTTTCAATTAAAAGAGTCGATTAAAACTTTGATTTAAAATTCTTGAATGACTATAATTATTGATTTACTTGAAACTGATATGAAGCAATTGTTCTCTCCCTTCCTTTTCTAATGATATATTGCATGATATATAAAAATTGGGAATTGTTACTATAATTAAAATTTTATATACCTCACACACACATTTATTAATAATCTTCACTATCTACTTGTAACGAATTTCCAATCATCTTAAACCTATTTCATAGTTGTTTTAAATTTTATAGCATTTCCCAGTTAAATTTCCCATCCTTTTCATATATTAAAGTTTTACTTTTTGAATAATTGTATTTGCCCAATTCAACACTTAAACCTCTATAAGTAAATATGTTCACAATTTGCTATATGTGGGAGCCTTACCCCCTTCCGTGCACTTAATACACTTATATATTAGACTTTTTCAATAAACTGCAGACATAAATTTTATTTATATGTCACACAAACGCTATATGAAGTTTTAACTTCTTCAAAATAACTATTTTAAGTTTAATTTGATCTATATTTCTATAAGAAAAATATTTTTAAACTGTTCAAAAACCAGCATTGACAAAGGTCACAATATATATATATATATATATATAAACATAATAACAACCTAATGTCAATACAGTCACTAGGTAACCAAATACAGAAGGCAAAAGTATAATTCTATCATGTAATTTGATTTTACTTATAATCAATATAATACCCCCAACAATAGGGTTCACACAGTGATGGAAAAGGAAATAAAATGTGATTGTACTAAACAATGGAAGCTGAGTCCATAATAAGAACAAACTTGTTCAATTTCCATCATCTTTTACTATTTCCAAAGAATGCAAAAGATGTATAACAACAACAGAAAATCGAATGTTTGAATTTTAGAGAAAATGGATGGCTTATTTGAATACTCCAAATTTTCATTTGATTGTTGTAAAGCAAATTATAAGAAACTGCAGCCAATATTTAAACAAAAAGAATTATAGTTGATTTGTGCAGTCATATAAACAATTGAATTGATTTAAATACACATTTAAAATAAAAAGAACCATGCTATTCTTCAAATATGGATAAAATAAGAAAATGTAAATCCTTTAATTTTTCTCAAAAATTTTATAGGTATTATATAAAATCCAACAGACTTATCATTCTTCATTTGTGCTTTTGTCTTTATTACTTCATCTGACAATATGTCCAAACCTCTATCATCTATTTCAACATCTTCATTTACAAGTTCATAATTAATTAAATTATTTCCTCTACTAAACATATACTCAGTATATTCTTATCCTCTTTCTAATATAGCATTTCTATCAGAAAATCCTTTCTATCTTATCTGCAATCTCACTTTTTACCCATGTCTTTTTCTCCCAAGTGATATTTCATATTCTACCAAATACCAGATCATATCTTTTCACCTGCTGAAGCCTTTCTAGCTCTTTACATTCTTGCTCCAACCATTTTTTTAATTAAATCTGTTTCTCTTATTGCTTCATTATTAGATTTTTTTGTATGCCTTTTGCCCTTTCTCAGTATTTACATTCTTCCATCATCTCAGCACTTCCACCATTTCCAACATACCTTTGGTTATCCAAGGTCATTTAGCTTTACTTGCATGAAGAATACCTATTTCATTTTTTGCTGTTTTCAAGAACCATTTTCTAATTCTATTCCATCACTCATTGGGGCTATTAATATGTTTCTCATCCTAAACAATACTTTTAAATTTATTTTCACATGCTAAAACAAATTTTCTTTTTCCCATTTGTGTCCATTTATCCAAATCCCATCTTGCATATCTTTTCCCTCTTTTAGTTCTTTTTAAACTCAACTTTAATTTAGCCATAACTAAATTATAATCCAAATCTATATCAGCACCAGCCAAAGCACGTGAAACCTTAATAGCATTCTTAATTCTATTCTGAATCAGTATATAATCAATTTGATAATGTTCTCTGTTACCTGGAGCTTTCCATGTATATAATCTTCTAAAATGATTTTTAAAACAAATATTTGTAATGACAAACCCATTCTCTTTATACACTTGTGCAAACCGACTACCCTATCATTCTTTTTCCAATACCATAATTTCCAACAATTCCCTTCCCATACATTTGTCCACAACAACATTACAATCCCCAAATAGCAACATACATGCATTTTTTCTTTCACATTGGATACTTTCTTCTATCTTCTCATATATTTAATCAATTTCAATATCATAATGACTTCTAGTTGGCATATAAACATGTATAGTTACCAAACTCATAGGAGTTGCATTTATTCTCATCACTATTACTCTATCATTAATTCAATCAACCTTTGCCATGCTATTCCAAATTTTATTCACCACAGCAATGCAAAATCCATTAATAGATCTATAACTATTGGAATAAAATAACTTTACATCTCCACTACTTACTTCTCCACATTTCTACCACCTCACTTTGTATAATTCCATAACATCAATATTATTTATGTGCATCTCTCTTTTCAAATTATTCAATTTCCCAACTCTTCTTAAAGATCTAAGATTCCATATTCTAATTCTCAATCTAATTTCTCTCAATGAAGTATATTTATGAGGATTTTTCAGGTTAATGATCTGAGAAGCCTCATGTCCATTCCTGCTGGACAAGACATCAAAGTCATTCTTAACTAAGGTCTCAACACTAAATGGAATGATTCCTGTAGACATACTCATAACAAAGCAAGGGAATTGTAAGACAAAGTGGTTTCCCATTGCCTTCTTTGCCCAGCAATAACCTCCATAATAGGCTTAGTGTGCTACCCAAATCTCATAAAATAAATATCCAACTATCACTTCTGTCTTGTCACCTATAAAGATCTGCTGACTTGGACAAATGTCATTGCTAATCCAGAACCAAGTGGGGTGTTGACTTAATTTAATGGTGGTCAATACTTACCACTATACATCCACAATCATAGAAAAGTGGCATTTTGTAGAAGTAAACACACCATTGCCTTATTCACCACTTCCTGATAGTGAATGTTGTCCCATTGTTAGTGACAGATTATTTACACTACTCTACTTTTTCACAGCTAACCTTCATATCTGAAAGTCATTTCACTATCCACAACCTGGGGATACTCTGGGTGGCATAGGATCTATGCCCTGACTTTCAAGCTCATGCCAGTTATTCCCTCCATCTTATACAACTGATTCACATGATCACATAATGTCGTTATACAACAAATGATCTCTGATATATGTATTTCATGCTAAAGAAGCACTTGTCAATTGGTCTAGTTCATCATTTCCACCACACATATATAATCAGTGCTCAGTTTTTATTAAGATATAAAATCTTCAAACTGTAATGAATTACACACACACACACACACATATATATATATATTAAAAGGTGTGAAGGTTGCCTTGACAGCAGTTAGAAATATTGGTTGCTATATTTACTGTGAATGTTTAGGTGGTTACTGGTTGGAAACTAATTATATATGTGTGTGTGTGCGCGCGCGCGCGCGTGTGTGTAGATAGTATTCCGGACCAAGTTATGAGTGCTGATTCAGCAGAAAATATGCATATTGGTAATCATTTATCTTTGTCATGATGCATGTGGTCTCTGTACTTGTATAAAATCAAGTTGATAGATTAATGTAGGAATATTGAAAGCCTGAGTTTTAGGGTTTTATATGATTTATTTGCTTTGTATTCGGTGACCAAATTACATTCGATTTGCTAATTTTTTCATTAAAACATGTCAGGCAATTTTATCAAATGCAATTGTTTTTCCTGACCACACAATCCCGCTTAATGTAACTAAATTTGAATAATAGAGACGAGAGAACCAGTTTTTAATTTATTTGAAATGTTTCAGAATTCTATACAAGAATTCACTGGCCTACCACCTTATTTTTACTAGTTACTATTAAATATTTTTTACACCCTGGAAGATTATGCTTTTAATATAGCATTGGCAATTCATTTGATAAAATAAAATGATAGAAATTTAAATATTGCATCATAATAATAAACTTAAACAGATAACAATTCAAATTATATTCATAAGGTTTATTAATTTCTAATTACATATTTTAACATAAATAAGAGAATAAAACTATGAACATTAAATTTAACTAGTTATTAAAAGTTATTGCTTTTGAGAATCAAATTTATCACATTCTGACTCAACACTGCATTTTGCTATACTTAGAGTTCAAGAGAAAGTGATCACTTCTAATTTGCGCAAAAAAAGTTTTTTACCAGTAAGTTTAATTGTTCACATATAGTACTGGGTATTTTATCATGACTGGACTTGTACTGGAGGGATCCACTGCACATTCTTCTTACAGCATGCTGGTAGTCCAGAGATTCAAATAAGTGATGACTTCATTCATAGTACTACTATGACTTCAAGAACGATGAAAACATTGCCAAATAAAATTTTTCTACGCACGTATCTTACAATAATTCAACATGCTGGTGAGAGTTGTTTGGTGCATTCCTTTTCATAGAAAATCAACTTTATATTAAACTGCTTTCTTTAGAAATGAAAATCTAAGAAAACAAATAGACAACTATTGTTTGCTTTTTATAGACCTTCTGATATTTTAATCAGCCATGCTCATCCTGTTGGAATCTTTTAACTTTGACAAAATTTAAAGTAATTTTCTTCTCACAATCATTTTTCTCTTTGCTGTCACCATTTAATTATGGAAGGAATGCTGTGATTTTTTGGTGCTGCAAATTGCTTTGCGATAAGTATGTGTTTTATTTTCTTAGCAAAAATCAAAGTAACTTTTTGTTATTCTCTTTAAATTTTTTTAAAGAGACCATTTAAAATAAAAATGATTTGAATGCCTTCTCTTGTAGTAGCATTTATCATGAATAAAAAAAAAAAAAAAAAGCTTGTTTAGAGCTATTAGCACGCTCTTAATTTTACATATTTGTAAGTGCAAGCTATATATAAGTCATGTGACATCTGACTTGTTACTTTTACTATTATTATTTTGCTGTTGTGGCTTTAGCTAAATTAAAGAGCTAAGCCTACTAATATATGGAGTATCTGAATTAAGTTCAGTCCCATATGATTTTTTCAGTTGGAGAGCTGACTTTAAAGACATGTAGATGTCTAAAAGTTTCAGATCTTCTTCTAACAATTATCTTTTAGATAAATGCTTTGCTTGAGTTGGTTTTTTAGATCTAATGTCCCAACTCCTCACTGAAGAGACCCATAGGTCGAAACCGGTCTGGGGATGGGGACCATTTAAAATAAAAATGATTTGAATGCCTTCTCTTGTAGTAGCATTTATCATGAATAAAAAAAAAAAAAAAAGCTTGTTTAGAGCTATTAGCACGCTCTTAATTTTACATATTTGTAAGTGCAAGCTATATATAAGTCATGTGACATCTGACTTGTTACTATTACTATTATTATTTTGCTGTTGTGGCTTTGGCTAAATTAAAGAGCTAAGCCTACTAATATATGGAGTATCTGAATTAAGTTCAGTCCCATATGATTTTTTCAGTTGGAGAGCTGACTTTAAAGACATGTAGATGTCTAAAAGTTTCAGATCTTCTTCTAACAATTATCTTTTAGATAAATGCTTTGCTTGAGTTGGTTTTTTAGATCTAATGTCCCAACTCCTCACTGAAGAGACCCATAGGTCGAAACCGGTCTGGGGATGGGGACCATTTAAAATAAAAATGATTTGAATGCCTTCTCTTGTAGTAGCATTTATCATGAATAAAAAAAAAAAAAGCTTGTTTAGAGCTATTAGCACGCTCTTAATTTTATATATATATATATATATATATATATTGTATGGATACCCTATCCATCCTAATCGCAGAGGGTGCCACCAGATAACTGAATATCTTAAATAGATATGTAATGAATATAGAAAAGATGTTAGATGTGAATGATAGAGTGATAGAAAACATGAAAGCATATGGGAATGGGAATATTAGGTTTTCAGAAAATGAACTGAATGTGGTAGAGAAGAAACTGAAAACTGGAAAGGCAAGAGCTTTAGATGGATGGGCAGCAGAGATGGTAATGAAATTAGGATATAGGGCAAAAGTAAAATTATTATCCTGTTTTAATAAAATGGCACATATTAGAGTTTTCCCAAGTGGTTGGAGTAACATAAGAGTAAGATTAATATTTAAAGGAAAGGGTAAGGATCATAGAAAGTTGAATAATTATAGACCAATAGCAATAACATCAGTTTTATATAAAGTTTTCTCATATATGGTGGCTAGAAGAATTGTAAAATAAGATGGATGGGAATAATGTAGTGGGGGAAATGCAAGGAGGCTTTAGATTAGATAGGTGTGTATAAGATAGTTTATTTGTAGTTACACAACTTATGGATATGAGTAGGAATTCAGGTAAACAGTTATATATGAGTTTTATAAATAAAGAGAAGTCATATGATAGAATATATAGAAATAGATTAGGGATAAGTTTAGCAAATTTGGGAATGGATGAAGCTTTAATAGATATTATTAAGAAATTATATGAAAATAATTATAATTATATATATATATATATATATAATTATTTTCATATAATTTCTTAATATAGAATCAGTTAAATTTAAAAATGGGGTGGGACTAAGGCAAGGATGACCTATATCACCTATTTTGTTTGTGTTGTATTTGAGTGAAATGGAAAGAGCAATAGAAAGATTAGGAAGAGGGATAGAGATACTGTTAATAGGAAGTAAGAGAGTATATATTTTTTCAGGTCTTTTTTTGAAGATGATATATTTTTGTGTGCAGAAAGAAGAGAAGACATGGAAGTTATGCTGAGGACATGTGCAAGGGTAGGTAAAGAGATGGAGATTAAATTTAGTGAAGAAAAATCAAATATAATAATGGTTAATACTGAGGAAAGAGATGTAGAATTTTTATTGGGAGATATTATGTTAAGTGTGGGGAATAGATATAGTTATTTGAATTATTTTAAGTATTCAGAAAAATTATTTGGATGAATAGGAGAAAAAATTGATAAATGAAGCAAAAAAAAAGAAAAGGATTGATAAAGAAATGAACAGTTTTCATATAATAAATATGATGTATTTAGAAGTATATGGAAAGGAGTTGCAGTAGCAGGGTTAACATATGGTAATAATGCATTATATGTTATTAAGGATGTATTAAATTATTTAGAAAAAGTTCAAAGGGAAGTAGGAAGACATGCATTGGATGCAGATGTATGGACAGCAAGGGGGGTGGGGCAATTCAGGGAGAAATCGGATGGTCAAGTTTTCACATGAGAGATGCAAAACGTAAAATGAAATGTTTGATAGATTGCAGTTTACATATAATAAAAGAATAGCCAAAATAGTATTTAATTGGGTTATGAGTAAAGAGCAGGTAGAAAGATGAGTGAGAAAAGTAATGTGGTATGCAAAAGATTTGAATAAAGAATTTATATCAGTATATTTGTACAATAGATGGGATGATTGTGTTTAGAGAATTGTTGAGTGTTGTAGCAGTAAGGAATGGGATAAAAGAATTGATTTATTAATAAAGAATAGGAAGTTAGAGAGATGGAGAAATAGTATGGAGAGTAAAAAGAGTTTAAATATATATATATAGAAATAAACAGAATATTAGGTGTTAGTTAATGTATGATAATAGTAAGAAAAGTAGTTTATTATTTAAGGTTCGAATAGGATCTTTAGCTACAAGAGAATATACATGTAAATGGAAAAAAAAGGGTGATTTATTTTGTAAATTATGTAAGGAAGGAATAGAAAATATTAGGCATTTGATAATTGAATGTAAATGCTTGAAAACAGAAAGGGTACATATAATGAAGTTATGGAAGAATAAATATGAAAAAAGTGATTATACAGAAAGTGCATTATTGTTTTTTATGCTGGGTTTGGAAAAAAAGATAATGGGGATTTAGATATAAACGTTATAGAGTTGACATAGATTATGTTGTGGAAATGGGATGGAGCAGAATATGGGGAAATTTAGAGTGTGGAATGGAAAATAAAGTGGCTAACAGGTTTATTTGGGCATAATTGCTGAGATATTTTGACTTTGTTTAAGGAGAAGCCACAATACATCACATTGAAAATTTATTTACTGTGATCAATATTGATGAAAATGATGGTTTGTGCCAACTAGATTCAGGGAAAAACAAGAAATCTTAAATATTGTTTAGACAATTGAGAAATAAAAGCACTAAGACAAATGTCAGCCAAATTAAGTTTAAACAACTTTAAAATTTTATTTAAGAGAAATATAAATAAAGAAGTATAAGTTGATAATACAAGAAATATCTCAGGCATGTACCAGACAGATTAGAATTCAATGCTCTGGTGGTATTCTAATAGATCATTAAAAAGGGAGAGAAGAAATTTCTTTCAGCAGAGAATTCACCACAACACCATTTCCATTCACAGGCATGAAAACAATATATTTTTTGGAATAGATCAATGAAACCTGTGCCAGTGAGCATTTCTAGCCCCAGAAAAATGTACCAGGGACCAAGAAGATCATATTGCTAGTAGAAGCTGCATTTTAACTATGTTTAAAGCAAAGATGATCGATTTACCCCAAGAACAACAAAAAATATGATTAATACCATTGGAGTATATATTAGATAAACAGGAGGAAATTTACATCTCCAATTTAATGAAATAATAAACTTAGAAAATACTCCAATGTAAATGATTTCAAATTAATGAAATATTAAGTCTAGGATAAAAGGGAAAACAGACATTTAAAACTGGCAAATTACCAACCAAACGAGTGGCCAAAACTAATAATAATTAAAGGTCTCAATAGGAGACAAGTAAATTCTTAGAAAAGCAGTTCCATCTACCTAAGCATTTCAAGAGAGTGAACTAATTATCCTTACAAATAAATCTACAAAGCTCCAAGAACATGCTCTGATAAAATTTAGTCACACATAAAAGACCAAATTAAATCTAGCAAGCTAAAAAAAAGCATTCCTAGATTTTTATATAAGTCAATTTATCAGAGAGTGCCTATGAGCAGAAAATGTTAAAGCATTATATACTTAAGCAGAAAGAAACTCTTTTGCATCTATAATTTACAAGGGGATAAATATTATCTCCCTGCTGGTGATTTATAAAATTACAAAGAACAAAAATTCCAGTTTCCTATTTCAGAGACATAAAAAAGAAGAAACAAAATCTCCAAGTACAGAAAACTAGAACAATAAACACTATAAATCACTATCCAAAAGATTTTTCATTTTCCATAAGTGCAAACACAGTATTTTAAGTCAATAAGTGGATAATAAAATAAATATAGCTGAACTAATTTAAAATTATACAAGACTGCTAAAGCATTTATAAAAAGTAAGACAGAAAAATAGAGATATATTAAACATATAAAACTATCCACTCACTAGACATTCTCCAATAAATAAAATTGAAAGCAAACTTGGAATCTTAAAAGTAAGATTCCAAGTCACATGACAAAGTAAAATGAAAAACAAATACAGCTAATAAATATTAGGATAAATAATGATTAAGAATACATATTTATGTTTAAGATTAAACAAAGATTTAACTAAAAGAATTTACCCTGGCAAGAATAAAAGAAAAATATTTACATAACAGTAAAGCAAAGTTTACGTAGAGTGCACACTTTTATTTCAGTTCATATTTCAGGTGTGTTGACAACAGCAAGTACTTGGGCATTGGGGATCCAGTTTCATTTAGACATTCATGGCATGACTGAAGGAGAGTTGGAAATTAGGGATTCATCCTTTGGTTAAGTTAGAACAGAATATTGATGATGATAAAACATAGAATAGTATATTTTGATATCCTGTAAAGCAATGAAGTCTTTTAATAATTTCAAGTTTTTAAAAGGAATTAAAAGTCTGAAACTTCTATCCAAAATGCTGTAAATCTCAGCTGGCTATAATCAAAGTGTGTAAAAGAATACTGACTCTCACTTTGAAGCAATGTGTTAGCCAAGAATAAAAGTAAACTATTGTCCCAAAATTTGCAGGGTCATTTATAGCACACTGAATTTCCTGTGAAAACCTTTTCTGTTGTCGAATTCTATGTCATAGGGCAGGGCAAATCTTCATCTCCTGCTCAATCTAATAAAGAATTCTAACCAGGGATTATTTTAAACAAAACCTACAACATAAAATTAAATCTCCATTTTTAGAATGAACTTAAAATGATTAAAATAAAACAACAGGAATGTAATTAACAAGCTTGCCTGTTTTTAATCAAATTGATTACAAAAAAGCTGTGAAAGAAAATGATTTTAAAATCAATTCTATAAAAAAAATTAAAATGACCTATTTAAATATAAAGAAGTATGTGTTTTAATACATATTCTTTTTTTAAATAAAAAAAAAATTTTGAATCTTATAAATTTAACAAAAATTAAAAGTTTTTTTTTTAATTTTTGGTAATAAAACTATTGAATTACAATATTCAATTATCAGTTATTTATAAAAGTCAGTATTTAGATATCACTAGGATAAATGTATGATTTTTACAAAGAATTACAATATTTAACCATCAGTTATTTATAAAGGTACAGTATTTAGATATCATTAGGATAAATATATTATTTTTTTTACAAAAAAGTCACATGTCAATAATGACAACAAAGGGTATGAACTAAAAATAGCAATTACAATATTTGACTATCAGTTATTGATAATGGTACAGTATTTATAAACTCTATGGTAATCTTTTGTTCCATTTAGAATTAGATATTATACTCTTTTTTTCTCTACCATTAATAATTAGAAATCTAGTTATAACATAGATTGACTTGTTACAAAAATAATATTCTTTGGCCTTATTGGACTTAGGACAGGCTGGATTTGAAGTTGATTCTCCATTTTTTCAGCAGCAGCAGCATGGAATCAATTAGATTTCTTTTCTACTACAGATGCATTTTCTGGAGATTTTCCCCAAGGGGAAAGATAAATGTGACTACTCAGCAGTCATGATGATTATCTGTCATCAGCTTATGTTCAATGTCTATTAAAGAGAGTCTTTCACTTTCACTTTGACTTTTAAAACTTTTTTTCTTCTTTTGATTTTTTTTATTTTTGACTGCCATCACGTCTCTGCTTTTAAAAACTTCTTTACTGCCCTTTTGACTAGAAAACCAACCCAGTATTTATATCCTGTAACTTTAAACAAAACTTTACTCAGCAAAATCAAAAATCAGTACAGCCTTTGTTTAATCTTATTTTCTCTTAACACCTATATCATAACTGTCTTTGTTAGAAATGAAAATATACTGATTGACTAATTTTTAATTTAAACTAGTTAGCAAAATCCTATTAATATGAAATTAAGGTTCAAAAAATTTGATTGCATTTTTAACTGCCTTTAAAGATGATAAATAATTAACATTTCCATGCAACCATAAGAATGTTTTTAAAAAAAATAGAATCATAAAATGTTATTTGCAAAGAAAGAATGAGTCAACTTATATTTTCTCTTTTTCTTTGTCTTTTAGGAAAAACATATAAGACAAAGGAAATATATCTTCTTTTCCAAATATATAACTAAAAAATATATTTCAATAAAACAAGAAAAAAATAGCTATTTGATCTATAAAATCTATATATATTCTATTTTGAAATATCTAACATGAATCTCTGTGTGTGCATACACACTGATCACTTCAATATATACTTAGAAAACTTCAAATGAAATCATCTTCTATTTTTTTGTTTTTTGATCCATATTTATTACTCTTTTTTTTATTTGCAAAATTGATATTTTAGATTTCAGATAACTTTTATTATTTTTTTAAGTTAGATTATTGAGAAATTATTTTTAGAAATTAGAAAACATAATAATATTTGTTTTTCATTAAAAAAATAAATAAAGAAAACAATAATTTCTTTTAGTGGTGAAAGAATAATTGCTGCAAAATGATTTTTTATTCTTCTTCTTATTAAAAAAAAACCCACTAAGTCCAAACACTGAAAATAGTTTTCAGTGTATTTATAAATCATGAGAGAAAAACAATTTTCCAACATACAAACATGTCAGAAAGATTAGTTTTCTTTCATATGATTTATGTATAAGTACATCACTAATACATTAATTTTCAGTTGTGTACATTTTCATTAATGCATGTCCATGAATATAGAAACATATTCAAATCTATATAATCGCTACTGAAACAATACAACTCTCTAGGTAACAAGAAATACTTAAACTATGTTTTGAACCATGTTTTAACACTTATTTGTCTTAATTTTGTTTATTACATTTGGGTACGTATAATTAATTTATATAATTTATAGACTTTTATATTTGATTGATATTTATATAATTCTTTAAAATAATGATTTCGTTTTTCTATGTATTAACATTTGTATTTCATCCAAATTTAAGTTCACAATTTGATTGAATTACAGAGACAGGGGTTTTTGATATTATATTCTTTTCTTGATTCTTGCAATTTTTAATTCAGGATTATTGTCTCATCTATATTTTTTCTATTTTGCAGTATATTTTAACCAATATATGTCACATGGTAATGTATTTCAGTATAGTACTAATTGGAACACTTGATAATAAGATTGTAATTTATATTTAAGATTAATATTGCTAATGCCACTTAGAACATTGACATGTAACAACAATATTATACTAGTAATTGTAATAATTAATAAAGCAATCATATATAACAAGACATTTCTTTTTTGTGTTTTAATTTCAAAAAATTCACAGAGGGCCAAAACTCTCACAAATCCTAAATTTATTATGGGGGTTATTATAAATATTTAAATCCTACCCTACACCCCTCTCTCCCGTCCCTGGTTTTGGGCCTTTTGGGGGGCGCCGGGGGGGTGGAATTCTTAATAAAAAAAAAAACCAACACATAAAACCAACATTTTTTTTAAAAATATATTTAAAAAAAAAATATTTTTTATAAATTTTTTTTTTACACTTCTTTTTTTTTAGAGGATTGGTAGGGTTGTTGGTTCTTTTTTTTTTTTTTTTTTTATAAAAATATTCATAAATAAAATGTTATTTTATATATGATTTTTTTTTTTTATATTTTTTTTTTGTTGTGTTTTGGGGGTTTGTTATTATAGTGATACTTTTTTTTTGTTTTTAAATTGGTTTTAAAAATTTATTTATTTTAATTTTGGGTTTTTGTTTGGGGGGGTGGTTTTTTTTTGTTTTTTTTTTTTTTTTTAATTTTTTTTACAAATTATTTTTACTGAATTAAATTATATACATTTACTATTTTATTAAAATTATTTACTTTGTTAAGTTTAAAGTTGCTTTAATTTTTTAATCTTCATTCTATTATGTATCTGCAGCATACATTTTAAAACATGTCTGTATGGTAATTAATAAGAAATTATATGCTCGACGAAGGTGATATTTAATGAAACTAGGAATATGAAAAATAATGATTATATGATGAGGTTGTATGTATTAAAAAATAATTTAACTATATGATGATTAGAATCTAATTACTAAGAGTTATTGGCTATGCTCTGATAAGATCACTTCAATTATGAACTCAAGTCATTTTTATCAAACTTCGTTTTTAGCTCTAACTGTACAAAGATGGTTGTAATTTTCAAGATGTCTCTATATAAACATTGTACATTTTATTAGGGACTAAAATTATTGTGGTCATTATCTTTTACTTGTACTGAGTCATTTGACTTCCTCAATATAAAAGCTTATTAAATTATGTAATACAAAGTAAGTATTATAAAAGAAAACCCAGCTCTATTTTCTTCATACCATTACAACTATTTATCCAACTATTGATGATGATATTATTTTTAGATATGCACATGCACAAACGAACAAACACACACACATACACACACACACACATATATATATATATATATATATATATATATGTCATCAAGCATTATCAATTCACTGTGGGATGAAGGTCTCTCCAAGTTCAAACCATCTTCTCCGATCTTTAGCTTTCTTCTCCACATCTCCCCTGAACATTTTCTTATTTCGTCCATCCATCTCACATGTGATCTCTTTCTGGGTTATTTACAATAACTTGGAATTCAGTTTAAAATTTCAATTGTTCATCTATTATCATCTCTTCTAGCAATATGTCCAGCCCATCTCCACTTCAGTGACTTTTCATTTTTTCAATGAGGTCACTAAAACCTGTTGTTCTCTTACCCATATATTGAATTTTTCGATCTCTTCTTGTTACTGCCAACATGCATCTATATATATCAAATTTACTCCAAATTCACAACTAACCCAGACTAGGCAAGTTCAAATAAACTCTGAAGCATATCTGATGGTTTTACTGCTACAAACAGACTTCTCAAGTGTAAAGGACTACAAGATAACAACAAATTCATACCAAATTTTATTTACAAACTTACATCACACACACTCTTAATATTAAAAGAACTTCTAAATAAGTTAATTGCTTCAGAATCAAAAAAATTTAATAATAAAAATTCCTCAATTCTTTTTATTTCATTTCTTTCAAAGAAGACAATCTTAGCCTTGTTGTGGCAATATCTTTTTTCATAGATATCCATATATACAAATTTTTTCCTGAACTCAATATAATGGTTTTAAAAGAAATACCATCAAAAGAAATATATACATATATAAATAAATTGTGAAATGCCTAATACATCTTTCAGTGATGCCTAAAACTTTGGATCAAATCCAAGCTTATTTGCAAATAATTTCAAAAGCAGAGTATTTTTAAACATATAGAGGTTATAATGTTTTTCATTCGGCCAATTACCAGTCAATTTAGCATATCATTTAATTTTAAAGGAGTAAAATATATAACCATTTCAAATAGAATTTGCAAAAATAACACAAAACTTCGAAAATATCTATTCTACACCTTTCCCTCATAGATATCATCGTTTACTTTATCACAAATTACTAATAAGATGGCCGAAAATCATATAAGACAAATTTGCTTTACTACTACTAAAAAAAAAAAATTACTTTAAGAAACTTAAAGCACTATTAAAACACAAGATATAGGTGAAAAACAATAATTATGTTTGCTTTTTTGCATGGATTTGTAGATTAAAAGAAATAATTTAACCTTTTGTGTGAGTTCAAAATATACGGCCAAAACTTTATCAAAATGTAGTAAGAGTGATTGGATTTCTTGATAAATGCTATAAAGAACAACATTTATATAATGAAAAAAGATAACTTTAACTCGCAATTTTATTAGTATCAGTTTAAATTTTGTGAATTAAAATGAGAAATTAACGCAATGAAAGTAATGGAAGATGATTTTTGTCATCTAGATTTGAAGATGATGTATACGATTTTTTTTTATTAATGTTCTAATACTATCATTCTAATTCATAAACAAACTTACTATATATATATATATATATAAGAAATAATCTCTTTTTAAACTTTTTTTTCTTTTCTCTGAATATGAATGTGGCAACAAATATTTAAAGGAAATAAAATTATATTTGCTTTTCCTATCTTATTGAAACAGTTTTCATTTTATGTCTGTTCAAAAGAAGAATAAAGAAAAAAAACATTAGAAGCAATATTGTATCGTTATTTAAGGAGATACTTAAATAAAGTTGATAAAATATGCACTTCTTGGACAAATATACTGCTTTATTTATATTAATTTAAAATGAATGCCTGTGTGCAAATTTATATATAATATAATAAAGTATGCGAAGTCTGTGTAACTAACATATATAGGATTTTGTTTATATATTATAAGATTAATGACTTAAAAGCTGAGATATGTGAACAAAGCTATTTAGTGTCATTTAAATTGCCAAGTGGATTATATTTTTATTTTTGAAATCATATTGGAATTGATAAAAAATATAATCATCTAATATTTCAATATTGAGGTAAATGCAAATAACTTTCATTAAAAAGTGTTTCTAGAAATGGTCCATAATTCAAAATAATAGTTTGGAGCCTGTCCATTAAAGTATGAAGATTGTCTATCTTAATATATATCTGAGCACTTATAGTATATATGTGTGGGAGATGATAATCTGTACCAACTGATGATTGCTGGTTTAGCATCAATACGTATATTGATGATTATTTATCTTTTCAGCATATATGTGCTTGAGTGTATCAGTGATATTAGATAGAGTGGAGAGTGATGGGTCATCTGAAAGTCTGTGCTCATATATCCTATATTATTACAAAGTACGTAACTTCGATGAGATGTTTGTTAAAACAATCATTGTCTCAAATTATAGTATATATTGTAATAATAATAAAAATGAGATATATAACGGTAATAAACTATTATAAACAGTCTTTCAATCAGCTGAAGTACTTTCGGTTAATTCCTTTAATCTGCCTCAATTGCCATTAAATTCAAACAACAAAACGGAAGCAAACGTCATCAACTCAAATCACATAAATTCCGAATTTTAATGTTACCAGCATTACTTAAGTTCATTTTATTCCTATTTATGAAAAATTGCCTCCTTACTCTATTTTTTTTATTATGATTTCTCTCTTCATGAATAATTTTCACACTTTGAATATCAAACTTAAATTTATATTTACATATCCTTTCATAATCCAAGAAAACTGAAGCAGCCATTAAATCACTGTTATTTATACTTTTCACACACTTATATAACAATTCATGCTCCTTTAATCTTTTTTTTAATTCCATTATCCATACTTAAATATAGAGACAAAAAGTTTAAAGGACAATAGAGATAATAAATTATATCTACACGAATGTATAGGCTTCTTTTATTCATATATCGTTAAGAATTAGTGTATCTTTTTAGAATTTTAATAATCAGTTGAAAGCATTTTCTATATTTTCTTGTTGTTTTAAAAACTTATAAGGCACTAATAATCACATTTATATATATATATATATGTGTGTATATATATATATATGTGTGTGTGTGTGTGTGTGTGTGTGTGTGTGTGTAAGATAATTAATATTCTATTGTGTACTAATTTCCTGCTAAATAATGTTCTTACAAAATAGTAGAAAGATAAAAACTTAAGCTGATTAATAACTTCACAAATATAATTCAGAAATTTAGAAAATGACTGAAAGGCATAAACTTGTCTCATAGATAAAAACATACATTGAAATAAATAATAAATTCATAATGGTGATACGTTTAAAAAGGCCAAATAATATAATCTTAAATTTATAATAATAATAAAATCATTAATAAAAAGATAAAAAAGTACAAGGAAATTTAATAATTTATCAGTAATATTTAAAATCGTATCTATCAGGTAACATCATCTTAAAGGGCTTTTCCAGTGACTAATTATGTAAAAATTAATCAATTCTTGTGGTACATATTTTTATAAATATATTAAATAACGTCTAAATTTCCACACATTTTTTTAAAAGCATATTAATGAAGTTACAATAAAAATGTATCATTTGTCTGTTATTGTATCTTTATTAATATGATTTCAAATAATATGTAAAAGTGTAGAGATTATTTAATATATTTATAAGAGTATTGTTTAATTAAAAATTCAGATATATTAATCCTTAACTGTATTTGAGGTAATCTCTAGTTTAGTAAATTATTAGTGATAATTATTATTGCATTTATCTGAAGTAGATGGTGTCAAAGTTGTGGGAGGAATGCGTTTGACACTTGTAAATCAAAATGCAAAAAACTGCATATAGTTAAAACACTTTAAGCAATGATATTATCTCAGTTTGTAAATTTATAACATTATGTTATCCTGAAAAAAATTAACTGCATTTGCAGACATAAAGGCATCAGTTAACATTAAAAAAATGTGAAAATCAATTTATAGAGTTGTCTCACTTGATATTATTAAAATTCCACAATTAAGCTAATCCATTTAAAACTACAAATTGTATGATTGATATTACCTAATAGATTAACAATGAAATAAGCAACATATAAAGAAACATATGGTAATTGCAACAGAATTAAATTATGGTCATAAATAGATGTAGATTTATTTGAATTGTAACTATTGATTATAGTGAAAACATATGTCTACATATATGACACTTATTTTATACTTAGGGTACAAATAATACATTGATGTTGTCTCTCTTTGTGATCTTATACCTAATCACAAAATAAATTATTGCAAAATGAGGATCAAATTAATTGGTGTTGGAAGATAGTTATTTAAAGTTTTTCATGTCTGCTTAATATAAAATAGTTGGATTTATAATATTTATGTATATGATATACAAACTATGAAAGTATGAACATGATAAAAATGAAAATTGCAATAAATATATGCTTCTTGCAACTGAGTTATATGTAGCTCCACATGAATTGTAAGATTTGATTATAATGAAAATTTATATCTTAATATATGAATGTTGTTAGAACAAAAATATCATATTAAAACATTAACTATCTATCATGAACATATATAAAGAACAATATAAAATAAATATTTTTTACTACCATCTGATTTCATGCTTATTAAGTCTTTAAAAATGTTACAGATATGTTCTAACTACTTTAAAAATACTTTACAAAATTATCAATAACTCGTCAATGGCATAGTGGAAGTAACAAACTCAGCTGAGTTATGTAGTGTCAAAAACCTATGAAAAGATACCATGATACTATTCTATCCTTGGTATCTATTGTTATGTAAGCTTAATATATGACTTGGTTTTTTAAATTATATGGATAATTTTGTCTCTTGTTTTAATTTATGTACAGACTAAATATTCTGCAGTCACCATTAATATATTCAAAGACTGAAGAATGAGTCTTACTTTTAACATCCTTTGAACATTAAGTGAAATATTAGATCTAATAATTGTGATAATAAATAAATAATCATAACTTCTAAATATATATAATCCCAATGTGGAAGGAAGTACCTCCCACTAAGTTATATAACATCCAAACCCAAGGAAAAGATAGAATGGTACCACTCATTACTTAAATATCTGCATATTAGCAGCCTGTATAAAATGAAATCTTGACCTGGTTTTTGACTTATAGGCAGTTCCAACACAAATATTTATAAAAGAGAGCAACATTATTTGCTAATTATAATTTAGTTTTTTTGTGGCCAATGATGGGCTTGTATTTGTCATAATGATGTTAATGTAAATTGAATGAGAAATAATAATGATAATTATAAAATAAAAGAAGTATGATGTATTAGAAATTCAAATTTCAAAATGAACCAAGACTATAAAATCATCAAAATTAGTAAACTTTAGAATATGATTAATTATTTTTGAAGAATTAAACAATTTAATTTAGGATGTCATTATCAGTTTTGAAAGTGATGTAAAACTGTTAAACCACTAAACATCTCATGATCACTATCTCATACTAGCACATAGTTTTGTAGTTAAGTGGAGATAAAAGGTGGTTGCTGGAGGGTTGCATTAAATTCTAAGATCTAGGTGCAGTGCTCTCAGATCCAAGGCTCCTCACTGATGATGGCCACAAGCCAGAAACTAGTCTGGGGATATTAGATGATTAGAGATTAGATAGGGATTTTATGCACAAGCCTTCTAGCATACATTGATTACTCTGATTGGCACAGGGTGGCACTACTGCATGGAGAGAGTTTTGCCTTGTTTAATGTAAAACTGTTAAAAGTGCATATTAAAAATCTGAAAAGATAAAACATAATACTTAATAAAATTTTAGCAAAGGAAGTCTGCTGTTATAATTAACAATACTATTTTGAATCTCACTGATCTACATTTCATGCATATATACACATGCATGTACAGGTGTCAAAAATGCTGTTTTTTTAATTGAATGTAATAAAATCAGTAAACTAACACAAAATAAACAATAACAACAACAAAACAAAAAAGAATCTGAAAAATAGTAGTCAAAGATTATTCTGATTTTGCATTATAACTATTAAACACTTTCATAGATTAACAAAGAAAACTATTCACATAACATTTATGTAAATTGAATTTATAGAAATGCATATATTCGAAATGTTCATAGAGATCCTATTTAGAGAATAAAATGTCCATTATGTAATAAAAATGGTAATAAAAATAAAAATATTTATAAGGTTAATAGTATGCTATAAAAGTATTATAATCTACAGAAAATTTTTCAGTTAATCACTTAACTTTCTTCAATTATTATTTCAATGATAGTTGAAGAAGGTTAAGTTATTAAGAGAAATCTCTTATGTACTTATATATTCTTTGTTAATGTATAATATTACCAGACTAGGTTTTAGCTTGTGGCTGACAATTTCTGCAATCTGAAATCTAGTCTGATAATATGAGATAAATAAAAAGTAGATATAGATGTTGTGCACAAATCTTCAATCCCAAGTAAACATAATAATTCAATAATGAAATTTAATATAGGAGATCGGGATATTATTAGATATAATATTAATGTATTGATTTAATTAAGCTTTAAAGTAAGAGATTTTATGGGAGATATTAAAGTAATATGATTTTCTACTTCTTCTCCTCTCTGGTATTTTTTTTTTTATTAAAAAATATATCAATTCCACCTTTTTTTTTTATTTTTAAATTTTTTTTTTTTTTTTTTTTTTATTAAAAAAAAATTATCATTTATATAGTAATAGTATGTATAACGAACCCGACCGATTGATGGTGCTGTTTTTTGCCCAGTGCACATCAATATACCGATTCATGGTCCATCTGTTTGTTTACATAATATTATGGTAAAATATTTTTTTTCAAACGTTTTTTTTCAGTCCATCTGTTTGGTTTACATATTATTACGGTAATCCACCAAAGAGTTCGTTTTTTTCACTGTTTTTTTTAATTTTTTTTTTATTTTTTAATAAACAAAAACTTTGTTTTTAGATGGTGTTGTTGATTTGCTTTTAAAATTATCTTATTTTTTGATGTTTTTATTTGCTGAAAGACTTAAACTATTCTGTACTTTTGAATAAACTAACACTTGCTTTTTAGAGGGTGGAGGATAAGGCTTGTTTTGATTTTGAATTGTCATCTTTTTTTTTTAATTTATTAAGAGGATTTTTTTTTTCAAATATTTATTTATGCTACAGAAATCTTTATATGAATAGCAAAAAGTTTTTGTTTAATTTTTTGGCCTTTTTAAAAAAAAAACATAAACAGTTCATTTTTAAAGAACACTGTTTTTAAGGGGGGAGGTGGGGAAGCAGATAAGGTTTGTTTTGATTTTTAATTATCAACTATTTTTTTCATTTTTTTTGAACATTTATGTTACTGCACGGTTCTTTATTATTATTATTATTATTATTATTATTATTATTATTATTATTATTATTATTATTATTATTATTATTATTATTATTATTATTATTATTATTATTATTATTATTATTATTATTATTATTATTATTATTATTATTTGGCCTTTTGAGTAAACTCTTAAATACTTTTTCTTTGAATAAAATATTATCTACCTACTTTAGAATCATATAAACAATAAGAACAACAGTTTTTCATTAAATAATTTATTAAATCAAAAATAAATGAAACTTCAGCCATAAGTTAAGGCCACTAAAACAATATATCAATGTGCATTGTGTAAAAAACAATGCCATCGAGCAATGGGATTCAGTATACATAATATTACCTTATATATATATATATTACAGAGAGCATAAGATTTATAGAAATTTGAGAGAGATCATCCAGCTAATACATCAGAGCACCTAAAATAACTATGCATTAACCAGAATTCTCAATATAAAAATAAAAATCAGTATAAGTAATATTAAAAAAAATAATTATTCATGAATGAATGATCAATAACATCAATACATTAAGTAAAGAGTCAATCTTGTTACTGGATTTGAACAATAAAAATATAAATCAGTCAATCTGGTGATTGAATTGGAAATGGGTCTTCTGTTGACCAAGTTAACTATTGAACTACTGCTGGCTTGGCACAATTATTTAACCATTAATTTGGTGGCACAAATTAAGTGCTCATTTATCAGAATACATAATAATAACAAAATCAGAAAAACCATAATATTGGGACATTAAAAGATGCTGATCATGATTAATGCTCTGGCCACTTTTACTGGCCAACTATAAACTTATATTCTAATAAGATGAAATTAAAATAAAATGTAGTAAAGTGGCTTTAAAGTGTATTCTCTTTTGTGCCAACCAGGATGATGATTGATCATATCTGGATGCCCAAAAGCACTAATATATATATATATATATATATATATATATATATATATATATATATATATATATATATATATATATATATATATATATATATATATATATATATATATCAGACCATTATGCACAAATCCAGCTCAGGAGAGCACAAGATCTATTAATATGTGTGACTAAGAGATGATGGAAACTGATATTCTAAAATATTTAGAACCACTGGAATAATTTTCATAAGTGAAGACAAGTTTAGTAACAATAAATAAAAATGATATTAAGATCTTGAATATGGCTATGGATATCAATTAAGCCTTCTGATTTTGATTAACACACAATAATAACAAATTATCACATTGTGATTTACATATATGTGATTAATACAAATTCAAGTTATTACATGGTGGTTTACATATATATGTGCACAGATGCATGATTTTTAATAAACAATAACTATATTCTAATTAATTTTCAATGATGACAAAAATGATTAAATTTTAGATATATGTTCTATTTGACACACATTGACATATATACCCACACATAAATATGCAGTACAATTGACAAATATTACAATCACCATATAAAATAATAAATGATTAAAATGCTACATTTTAATGATACAGATATATATTAACATATATTTTAATTTATCACAATAATATTATTAAAAATATTTTAGCAATTAATTCCATTTGGAAATCATATAAATTGCATTTGTTATTTTATAGCAAGTTCCACTCATTGTCAATTAGCTTCTTAAAAAAATAAATACTATCACTTTATTTTTCCTTTGATATTATAAAGTCAGTTTTGTTTGAGAGGTATCTGTTGATTGATTAATTAAATAAACATTTAAAAATAATACTTTTGCAACCTTCTTTTAATTTAAGCAAAAATATTTACATTTTAAGTTATATATTTTATATGTTTTTTTTTAGTAAACAAAAAAGAAAATTGTTTTATAAATCTAATTTTTAAAATGTCACTTCAAACCAAAGAATATTAAAATAAAATAATTCACTCTATATACATGGGACATGTTTATCTGTGGCTCCCTGCATGTCTAGATAAACACCAGCATATGTATACCAATATTTTCAAGCTTTTCTTGGTTAGCTTGTTTTGGTTCATAAAACAAATATAATATAGGCTTGTTGTCATCTTCTAGAACAGTCATAACAGGTTAATAGATACATTTTAAGTTGAAGCAATCTTTAACTAAATCAAAATTCAAGTGTGTAGAACTAGTAAACTGCTCACTGCAACAACTACTGGCTTGATTTCAGCTATATCTTCATGGAAGGTATTTTTATTATCATAACTCTCCAAACACCTATTCTGCTAGCCAACTGCTTCACAAAAATATTAATACAAGAACTCTTCAAAAATTACTATCCAAACAGTGTAGCTGGCCTATTTGGACATTGCTTCACAAAATATTAAAGCAAGACTCTTCTTGTCTATACTAAATTTAATGTAATTATAAGGAACATGAACTCAAACTTTAAAACACCCAACATTAATCCAATCTATCTTATGCAACTGATACACATATCCAGATACATGTGAAAAAGATGATCTCCAATATAGGTTTTTTGTTGAACCAACAATCAAAGTTCTATGTGTGAGGGATCAGATTAACTTAAGATCAACATGGGTATAACAATAATATTAGAATCATGAAGGGCGTTCTGCCTTGCAACCTCAGATTCTATTGAAATGTATGGCTGAAATGTTGAATAGTGGAAAGATTGAAGCTTATACATTAAAGTTTAAAGATTTGCTATACTAAAATAAACTGAGGACTGATTGTATATAAGTTTGGGAGATGGTTATCTGGACCAACTTATGAGTGCTGGATTATCATGAAATATGTATATTGGAAATCATTATTTTTTTTACATGTATGAGGTTATGGGTATCAATTGTATAAGATAGATTGTATTGATGTTGGGTACTCAGTTCACATTTCTTATAACTATATATTGTAAGATCTGGTCTTACATCCCACCAAAAAACATTAAATATTTTTATTTAATTCAAACCCAATTCCCAATATAACAACATTCTCTACGTATAATTTAAAAGAAGGTACATGTATAAAGAAAATACAACTCTAATAAAACTTATTATTAAAAGATGAAACATTCACAAGTACTGTAGGTGAGAAACATTTAATAGTTTGTATAATTAAATATTACCAAAGAAGTGATAAAATACATAATACAGTCTAAACTGTAAAACTTAAATAGTGGCACCATTATTATAAAAACCTCCCTTTAATTATTGTTCAATGTGCACATATCACAACAATTTTAAAAAAAGATGATTAAAATTTAGATGCAAGTGAGAAAATCACAAAAAAAAAACCTAAAAAAAAACAATAAATAGAATTTTATTGTTATTAATCCACCATATATATATATATATAATCAAGTCAGATGACCTAATTTTATCCACCATATATATATATATAATCAAGTCAGATGACCTAATTTTAATAAAGCTCATATTTACAAATGTTATATATAGAGTAAGTAAAAAACAAACTCTTAACAAGCTTCAAAAATACCCTCAACCCCAGACTGCAGTTTCTGCATCTAGTGTCATCAGTGAGGTGTTAGGGATTAAAAATACTAGAACTAGTCTAGCATTTTATCAATGCCTAACTATTGAGAAGAAAATCTGAAACTTTCAGTCATTTAAATGTCCAAAACGCCAGTTATCTCACTCAAATAGCCGTATGGGACTGAACCAAATTCAGATACACCATATATTGTTTAAGTCCCATATGGCTATTTGAGTTAGATAGCTGGATTTTTGGACATTTAAATGTCTGAAAGTTTCAGATTTTCTTCTCAATAGTTAGGCATTGATACAATGCTAGACTAGTTCTAGTATTTTTAATCCCTAACACCACACTGATGATGCTAGATGCAGAAACCTCGGTCTGGGATTGAGGGTATTTTGCAGCTTGTTAAGAGTTTGTTTTTACTCTATAATATATATATATATATATATATATATATATATATATATATATATATATATATATATATATATATATATATATATATATATATATATGTATAGTAACAGTAGCTGAGTTCAAATACGGGTACTAAAGGAAGTAAAAGGCACTAATGTTTACAAAAGTGTTTATTGCGTTTGGTATTATGGATTGCATTAATAGATGGAGAAAATTTATAGATATACATTCGAACCCTGTTACAAAAGAATGTGAGTGAAATACATTAACCATTTAAAGGCATGAATGTATACATATATATTTATTACATGGGTTGTTGTGGTTGTTGCATAGAATTAGTTACTAAAAGATAGATTTGTATGTGAACATGAAGAGGAGCGTTTATGTGCAGAGTTATATTTTATATTTTTATTTTATATATATTGTTGTTTATTACCGTAACTTATAATTATGGAAATAATATCATTGGTTGTGCATGTTTTTTTAATGAAAGCAATTTAAAATATAATGCTGGAGAGAGTAATAAAAGTGTGTTTAAGTTGTGCCATGTGCGATTTCTGTTAATGACACTGGTCAGGATTCCAAGAACTGAACATTTAAGTATTTTGAAACAATGGAAACCTGATCATGCTAAAAGCATTCCAAAGGTGTGGTCATAAGTGTATGGAAAAAAAGTGGGGTGAAAGAGAGATAACAGAAAAAAAACTATATTATTTTTGTTTGATTTTGTAGTGATTCAGTAAAATGACTGTTGTAGAGAAAAAAGTGTGGAAATTTTTTTTGAATAAAGTGATTTTATTAATTAATAACATTTAATAAGAATGGTCTCCATCGAAATGCTGGGATAAAAAAAATAATGTGGATTTGTTGAACCGGCCAGTGTATAGCCATTTGTGATTTGCATGCCACCATGACCTTTATCTATGGAAATTTTAGCTGCCTATTTCAAGCAAATGAAGTGATCGTGGAATTCCATACAGCAAGAACTTTCATGCACTCAATTTTCGACCCATCTACCTAACCACTAGGATGGGTTATCATATGTGAAAATGTTATGGAATCTTTCATCATCTTCCAGACCAACAATTCTCATGAGGGCAATCACCATTGTAATACTGTAAGCTTGTAGATCATCTGCCTTAAACATGGGAACGTTTACCCTCAAATTAAATAACTATTACGTTTCTCTCTGTATATTAAATGAAAATATAATAATAAATTAAGAAATATGCACTTTGTCCCAACTTAAAGAAAGTAATTATAGAAATACATTAAATCATTTAATAAATACAACTCAGACATATAATTGCATTCTTTTGTGAATGTGTATACTGATATATATATATATATATAGTATCGGATTAAGCCAGAGCTTGTGTATTTATTTGAATTACAATAATTTTATAATTTCTGGGTTATTATTTATAAAAGCGTACTGATATTCATGACTGTATATCTCTATAAGAAATAATACAATAAGATTCGTAGGGCAAATAGAAAAAATATAAAAGGATATAAATGTCGTTTTTTTTTTTTTTTTTGCAAGTTAACCTTGGTTCATTCTCCTGATAGACATTGTCTCCCAGACCTTGAGACTGAGCTAGACTGGTTAAGGCACCCAAAAAGGTTCACTGGACCTTTTCTTTTGTTTTTGAGGGGTATATTTCTTATTATTGGTAAGATTGGCACTCAAGGTCGACTTGTTTGATGCTCATAAATATACCTACTTGAAACATAGGTAATAACTTGTTCTCATTTAAATTCTTAGAATAGGATCACAGGTGGACTGTTAATATATATTGTAACAGTCACTCAATCTACCTTTGATCATGGAGGGCCACAAGATCACTACATATCTGAAAAATTTGTTTACTGTGATCAAAAGTGGATGGTGATGATGGTTTGCACTGACTAAACACAGGGAGATAGCAAGAGCTCTTGAATATTATTCAGACAATTGATAAATAAAAACACTAAGACAAATGCCAACAAAATTAAGTTTAAATAATTTTAAAATTTTATTAAGAGTAATATAGAATTTTCCCTCACAGATATTTACACACAATAAACACAGTTCTGTCTGGCAGGTACTAAAAAAAAAACTAAACATCAATGCTCTTGCAGATATACTAATTTTTAATAAAGAATTAAAAATAAGGAAAGGATTTTTCTAAAGCTGGCAATTCACCTAAGCAATTTAGATTTCCTTATTCGAAAATTCTAAAATGAAAAGCAAATGAAAGTTTCTTGCATGAATTAATAAAAGCAATGCAGGTAAGTGATCACTAGCTTATTGAACAATGATGTCAAAATGTCTGCAGAACTGCTGCATGGACCAATCATGTTTAAGATTTCCAATGTTGATTACAATGCAAGAACACATAAATGGTAAATGTATCGAATGGAATATGAAATATAAAACAAAAGAAAACTTAAATTTCAAATTTAACAAAATAGTAAAATTAGAAAATACTCCAGTGTAAATGATTTAAAATTAATAAAATATTAAAACCCTGATTTAAAGAAAACAGACATAATATGGGTGAATCACCAACCAAATGACTGGCCAAAAGTAAGCTGAGTAATAATAATTAAAAGTCACAATAAGAGACAGATAAATAATTAGAAAACTATTTGTGTCTTCCCAAGCATTTATCATTCAAGTAAAATAACTAGAATTACAAATAATGCTACACACTCTGACAAACTAATTTAAAGCAAAAAATAAAATATCAGATAAATCTAGCAAACAAAATACTAAAGTTTGACCTAGATTTTTATGAGCATATTCGTTAGACAGTGTCTATGAGTTGAAAATATTAAAACATTAAATGCTTTGGCAGAAAGAAACATTCTATCACCTTGTATTTAAACGAGGTTAATAGTATCTTACTGCTGGAGATTTATGAAAGAACAACAATTCTAGGTTCCTGATTCAGAGATATATACAAAAATATGGTGTTGTAGGAAATCAATGAAACAGCACTGATGAGCATTTATTAGCCCAGAATAAGGTGTTGAGACAAGAACATCATTTTTCCAGAGGTACAGCTCATGATTACAATATTTAATGCAATTCATGGTTTATTTCACATACAAGATCAAAAAAACTTGCAGAATGATTATGATCTTACATAATATGGAAATGACACAAAATCTCCAACTTCAGAAAAACTAGAATAACAAACTTGATAAACCACCAGCCAAAACATTTGTGGCTTGCAAGAAATGCAAACTAATCATATTTAAAATTAATTATTGAACACTAAAATAGGGGCAGGTGTGCAAATTAAAATTATGAAAAACTTCTAAAGCATTTAGCACTAGTTAATAATATAAAAAGAGACATTAAGAATATAAACTATAATCTTACAATACATTCTCCAATAAACAAAATTGAAAACAAACTTGGAATCTTAAAACTAAGATTGCAATACACACTATAAATATAAAGAAAAGCAAACACATATAATTATAAGATTAAATAACTATTAAAACTTTATACATTATACTTATTTTAGATTGAACAGGGATTTAATTAAAAAAATTATTTATGCTGAAAAAAAAAAAGAAATAATTTTATCTTACGGTAAAGCAGAGTTCACATAGCTTTTCAAACAGTGTACACTTTTATTTTAAGTTCCAATTTTCAGGTATCTTCATTTCTTTATAGTGGAAAGTGTAGAGTCATATTTCAGAATTCTTCTTACTTCAGACTTTTATGGTATGACAAAAGAACAGTGTGGAATCAGAAGTTCATCCTTGGGTAAGTTAGCAAACCATGTTGTAGGTTAGAAAACACCTAGTGGTGAATTTTGAGATCTTTAACAAGCAAAATTTTTTATTAACAGCAAATTTTTAAAGAAAATTAAATTTCTGAACTGCCAACACACTACAAATCTCAGCAGACTAATATAAAATGAATGATAGAATTATAGTAAGTTGAATCACTCATTTTGAATAGCTTGTTCCAGCCAAGAATAATCAAAATGTCCGAAATGTTTGGGGCTATTTATACCCTCTCTCTATTTCCCATGTAAACTTTCTTGTTTTTCAATTATAAGCCTTAGCCAAGCATAAATCTTTATCTCCTGCTCAATCTTTCTTAAGAATTTTAACCAGGGATTATCTTATAGAAAGACAACAACACATAATTAAATCTCCACTTTTAAAATCAAACCAAAATGACTCATAATTAAAATAAAAGAAACAGGATTGTAATTAAAAGTTGACTTGCTTTTAATTAATTTGATAAAAATAAATAAAAATAAGTAGTAAAAGAAAAATATTTTAGAAATCAAATTTATAAAAAAAATAAAAAAGATTTATTTTAAACATATAAGAGTATCTGTGTCAATACATGCACACTTGTAAACAAGTTTTAAATAGTTTTAAACTTTAAAATTTAATGGAAATAAAAGTCCATTTTATCTTTGGCAATGAAACTATTGAATCAAATAAACTGTCTGGCTCAATATATACTAATGACCTTCTCAAAAATTAGGTGTGTTGAAAATTGAAATTGTCATTCAAACAGAAAGGGCTGCCAGCATTGTAGTAAAAATCTTCAATAAGAAAATAACATCTTTATGGATAAAAATTAAAATAAATGCATATGGATTTAAACCTAAAAAACTAAGAGATTTTAAATTATAAATTCCAGAAACAGCATTAAATATTATTTGATATTTCAAGAGTATTTTTAGTCTTGAGCCAAAAAACTAGATTAACATTAACTTGAGATTCCCAATAGTCAATATCTTGCTATTCAACAAACTCAAGAACTTTGATCAACTATGTATATAGAAACACAGACAATTATATACAGCTAAGTGTTAAGTTATCTCATTGGAAAAGCATCATCACATAAAGCTGTAACCACCAAAAATATTTGACTCAAAACAGCATCTACTCCTCTATGCTGAACACATTCCAACCTTACTACCTAAAGATGAAGGTGTAACCTCAACATCTCAATGCATTCTAGATGAAAGAAATACTGACCACCATAATTTACATTCTAGAACACTTGAACCCTACCAATTGGATCATGAATTGTAGCAATAAAAACATTCACAAATCTTTTAGGATATTTTTATGGACTCTTAATTTATCTTAGCTTGACATCCAACTCTTATTTATGTACCTATAATTTCTGTTTATTTTTTTCTTTACCAAAGATTGAAGGGGGTATCAATTCTTAATATGTTTAAAAAGGGAAAACATTACTAGCTTTATTTTTAAATTGGAAATAAAATATAGGGTCTGACATGACCTTGTTTGTGGATGAATTTAATCATCACCAGGGTGAGAGGTAAGAATTTATATTCTTACATATTAAATACCAACACTTGTACCTTATATTGGTATTTGTTTTTGTTTGTTGATACTAATAATTTCATCATATATTTGCTTTTCAATATGTATAATTAACAATTTCTAGTGTAAATGGTTTTTTCAATCATTATAGAAACAAATCATAATAGAAATGCAGGAAGCCAGATCACCACCTTGTTATTAGTACAAATTAATGACTAAACATGTTGGAGATAATGAATTCCAGTTTTACTAACTTAGCAAGCAAGTATATATATATATATATATATTGCAACGTTTTTCGTATTACTAGGCCACTATACGCCTCAAATTTATATTTGAGCGTGAGTTGATCAAGCTGTATCAAAAGAAAAAAGAAAGTTGTATTTCTATTCTCAACACAGCTATTTTTCCTGATCAACTTCGGCCTAGAACTATTACCGAGTACAATCGTGAGCAGAACCAGTTTTTAATTTCTACTTGAGGGTGCCAGAGTCGTTAGACCCACTGAGACTGCGTCAAACATATTGTAGCCCGTAAGGTAATAATTATACGATCTGAGTTAACATTCTCATTAAGAAGAAGATATCCCCATTTTTTCTTAATTACGGGAATTAAATCTATAAAAAAAAAATAATTTGTATACCGATCTAAGTTAAATAACTAAAGGTAAAACTTAAATAGAATAGCATTAATTTTATACACGTACAATGAAAGTGAAGTTAATAATAAAGATTTATTCTAACTCGTCAAGCATTCAATATTTATGATTAAGACAAAATTATAATGTTGGAAAAGATTGTGCATATGAATTCAATAATTTGATTCAAATATTGAAGTAATAATTATTTAGTCTTATTTTCCGTAGTAACAGTTTGGTTCATTTCTCAGTTCGCAAATCTTCTGATCCAAGAAAAATTTATGTGATAACATTTCCATTCAACTCACTATTCATAAAGCTTTATGTAAAAAAATATGGCCATTTACTTACCAGTAAGTTGACATTAAGTAGGTCATCGATCTTCCCGACGTACAATTCAGTTAGTGGGTAGTCCGCAGTAGTTGTTTTTCTTTTAGTTTTATTTCCGAATCTCCGATCTAATTTAGGTAGCCAGATGACGATCTAGGTGACTTTTTCAAGAGAAAGTGTCGGCAAACGATAGAGTTCTACTCACTCATGGCGAGCGATTTCAGTTCGTATCTAAGTGGACACATTTTATTCAAAAAATACGAGGCACTTCAAATTGCTCAGCACTATTGGAACAATAAGAGAAAAAAGACCCCTTTTCAAATCTTTCGGCTCCTTTTATACTCCTAGATTCTTTTTAGAAGCTCTGTACACATTCTTTTTTTTCTTTGTTCTACTTTATAAACTTCTACATTATTCTCCTTTTCTTATTACAAAGTCTGTTTTTCCGTTAAGAATTTCTGCCATTTTTAATTACTATCAGAAAGTTGTTTCTGATAGCAATCTTTCACCTTTTGAAATTTCCTTTCACTATTTGAATCAATGATTCAATATGCACTTTCCAACATTGAATTTATTTTAGTTAACTTATTTCTAAAAAAAAAGAAAAATTAAACTTTCACTGTACGTTTTTTTTTTCTTTAAAACATTATGTTACAAAAAAAAAATAAAGATCGTGTTCGCTCTCCTTTTTTTTTTTATAATACCTAATATTAAAAAGTAATTTGTACCGTATATATAAATAAATGGTACAATATATATATATATATATATATATATATATATATATATATATAGTAACCTTCTGTTTTGGCACCAGCAATATTAATTATAATTATGTAACACTGTATCAGTATCATCTGATGTCATCTTATTAAAAAAAAATGAAATAACTTGAAATTTTTAATTTTTTTATTAATGACTTAAAACTATGCTTAAAAGCACTTGTAGATATAATTTGAAAATTAGTAGGTGTTTAATATCTTACTTTAGTGTATAATTAATGATACGAAGGGGGTGGTTTGTTACAAAAGTAGTCAGCTTAGTTTGAGTTAATTCTAATTTGTTTTATTTATCTGCAGAACAGTATCAATATTTGTTTGAATGATTCTCTAGTTCATTTGCTTATAATATTTTAATCTATAGTATAAACAATGAAATATATTTAACTCATCATCATTAAAACTGTCATTTTAGTCATATCCATTTAGTACTTTTACATTATTTGTAAATATTCATGTATGTCTGTGCCATTGTTTAACTTCATTTTACATGCATGTGCTTTATTAAACCATCAAATATCATGTCTCATATTCAATTATTTAATTTTACAACTAATAGTTTTAAAAACCAGCTTAATTATATTTTAAATGAATTTATGGATTACTGGACTGATGAATTATTACACAACAATTATGCTATAAAATATTTTATTTGTTAAAATAATTGTCATTAATTTTATTATTCTATAACTTTAAAAATATAGAATATTCTATTCTTAGTTCAATTTAATATTTAATTTTTTTTTATTTGATAGACAAAATGATTTTTTTTCTCTTCTTTCTTTCTTTCTTTTTCAAGACAAGTAAGTTCCTTGCATAACATTCTCCTAATTAAACATCTTTGTGCAATGGGTGGGGTAGTTCTCTGTCTGGTGACCTTTGAACTTTCAAATGACCTTGAATTATTGGAAGAATAATTACTTGGGTAATGTTCTGAGATCTATAAAAGGAGTTGTTGGGGCTGTTGACAAATTTTCTACTACTGATTGAACTCCGTTTAACTTTCTGAACAAAGTTTTAATAGTATACTTTTTTTGTTATAAGACGATTCTTCCAAGGCCAAGTTCTAAAGTGAAAAAAATATTGGTTTTCTGGAAATGAAAGTGTAAATGACTTTATGATGTATATCAATCTTTGCTCTTAATTAATTGTTTAAATTCTCAAATCATTATTTAAACTGCCTATGTATGTCTAAACTATAAATTATTTAAATTTAATTGCTAATATGGGAAAATAAATGGATATGCATAATTGTATTTTAAAATTGTTTTATTTACACCCTAATCATAATTGTAAAAAAGTAAGAAGAATGACTGTTCATGTTTCAAGATTATTTTTCCTAAAATTTATTTATAATGTTAATAAAGTGGCTGAAGTGTGTGAATTCTTTTATTATTTCAGAAATGTGCAAACTTTTTTATTAAACATATCAAGAACTCTTAGTGTTAAATTTTTGCTAGTTATGAATAAAGAAAGTTATTTTATCATTATTGTTGGAACACTTGACTGATTGTTTATATTTGTGCCAATTTGAAAAAAAAATAAATGTGTAATTTAATAGACTATTTATTTATTTGTCTCCAAATTTTCTGAGAAATGAACTTATAAAAATAGTATAAAACTGAATATGAATTTCTTTTGTTAATTGTTCTTCTCATGTGTAGTGGGATTTGCTTATTTAAATATTGTCAACAGATTTACGAGAATTGAAGTGAATTTCATAAGTTAATTAATTATATGCGTTTATGAATGGCTCTGAAAATATAAAACAAATGTTTAAATATATCTCACAAATAAAATAATAAATTATTACTTTACCTACATCATAATGAAATGTTTATTGCTTAATAAAGAATTCTCCTATATATAATGTTAACAGCGGTTTCATTAGATTTGCTAAGAACATTGAATACTGCTATTCTGAGTTCAAAATAATATTATTTGTCTTCCTGCAGGGATGTTTTATGTGTTTATCAATATTTATCTTTGTGTCAGTTATTATCATTATTTAATACATGACCAAGAGACATTATTTACAAACTGTAAATAAACTTTTCGTTTTTCAACCTAGAAGGAAAAAAGAACTTTAATGATTATTATTATTATTATTTGTATTTAGCAAATAGATAGTTTAAAGGTTGTTTTATGATTTTTATTATTATATTTATTGTTTTCTACAAGAACGTCTCATTAAAAGTATAATATAAAGAAAATATTATGCTAGGTATTTTTTTTATTAGTTTAATATAATTTTTATTGTGTGTTAATGTTTCTATTGCGCGTGTTAGAAATAGAAACATCTATTTATTGTTGAAGGGGGGACAGCTCTTTCTAACAGAAGCTAATTATATAAAATTTTTTTAGTTTATCTTTGCATTTTTTTAATAGATTATAAAATAATTATGTTCAATAATTATGTAACCTAGAATTTTAAGATTTTGCCATTTATCTTAAACCAAACTTTTACTTTAATTTTGTGCTAATGCAGATGAACTAAAAAATATTATTTTGTCTTACCTTTCCAATAGAAATTATTTTTGCCTTGTATTTCAACCATAATTAGTATGTTTCCAAGTTATAAATATTATATTTGTCAGATATGAAATAGTTATTCATTATCGCTTTTACATTTATTGATATTTTTACAGTAGTTTTTTACCTACTGATATTTGAAATGGTATGTGCATTACTATGCTTTTTATATATATATATATATATATATATATATATATATATATATATATATATATATATATATATATATATATATATATATATATATATATATATATATATATATATATGCATGTCTATTATTAAATCCAACTATAATAATGTTTGAATTGAAAGTAAAAATGATATAAGGCCATTGGTTTCAGAGGGTGAGAATATGCCAATTGAAATTGGAAAGATTAGAAATTTATTTAAGTATGAATTTATTGTTATTTATTATGCTTGGATAGAAAAGTATTTAGTGGCTATGTAGAATGAAGTTAGTTATGTTATATATTATCTTATGGGATTGAGTAATCTCTCCCCTTTTAGTTATTTGAATATTTGACATGGGTAGATTGAATAGTATATTGTATGGGATAGAGAAAACTCTTCCTTTTGTCTATTGAAGTATTTTTAGGAATAGATTGATTCCTCCAGTTTTGATAGTTATATTTTATGAATTAGAATCTAAGAAGTCGAGTATTTTATCTCCCTTATTTTTGGTGATGAGAATGTGTTCCCACCAGTTTATTTTAGTCTCAGAAGTTAGACTTGGGAGTTATTGTATTATTTATATGATGAGAATTGTGAAAATCTTCTATCTCCATGTGCCTTATGGAATGTTTTCATCTGTTACACATAGCCAAGTGTCAGATAATTTGTTGATAAAAAAGGAGAATAAAAGCAGAATTGATTTTCTCACAAAACAGCTGTAGTAGAATTAGTGCTAAAGTTTGGTTGGTTATTGTCATCATCTATATTATGATTTTATTACATGTTCATAAGTAAACCAATTGGATTGATTAATGTTAATTATTTTATGATAGACAGCATTATTTAGACACATGCATAAAGTATTAATTTAAAAGATATGGCAAAATCCATCATTAATAAATAACTTATAATTATAATTTCAAATCATTTTATATTTATCATTTAAATTTCATATCATCAACTTTCATAATATTTAATCATCATTTGAGTGAGCAAGCAAAAGAAGACAAAAGTATAGTTAATTAATTGAATTATTTATGTCTATTTTGTAAAGACAATGTATAATTAATTGATAGAATTATTTATTTCAATTTTGCAAAGATAAAATGTAGTTAATTAATATAATTATTTATTTCAATTTTGCAAAGTACAAAGTATAGCTAATTAATAAAATTATTTATTTCCATTTTGCAAAGTATAGTTTGATCTTATTCTTATTTTATACTCATTCTGGGATTCAAACCCTTCTAATTTTAGTTAATGTGCATTTGAAGTAAAATGCCAATAATTATTAGTTTCATTCTATAATTTAGTGTAAATATTTAATAGTATTTTATTTCTCATGATCCTATCAATTTAATGGATAGCTTAAGAGTGCTAAAAACAAGATGTCAATAATAAAGTAAACTTTTGTATTTTATTGTCTGAAGTGTAGGATTATATTGTTTCAGCCTTATATGTTTATCAGAATTGACTGATAATTTAAACATTTTTTGCAAGAAAATGTAAAGAGTTTAGTTTTGTGTATTATTTTAATATTGACAATATAATGTGTATTCCATAAGTATATCAGAATGCTTTGATAGCTGGGATGTGTTAGAACAGAAGATAGAAAGTTATCTGCGCTCATGTACACTTTTCAACTATTGATGTTAAACACATCCAGAAACTGTACCTGCACAAATTATAAAAAACTAAATGTTTGCTTAATTATTTTGTAAATAAATGTTTTATTATTCAAAGTTGTGTTCAGAATTCTTCTTTGACATACATTTGTATTTCATATTTCCACACACACACACACACACACATTTACTTTATCTAATATGATATGATTACACTTTTCATTTAATTTAATAATGAACATGTCCAGATATGATGATGTTGATTTCCTTGATCCAAACACTGTATGAAATATTAATTATTTACTGATTCTCTAAAAGTTTTATCATTCAGTTATTGTTTAGGTGATGAATTGAAATCAAAATGTATCCTATTTCTTTCATTATCTAACTACCATTATTTTGTTAGGGTATAGTTTAATTTCTATCATTACTTTTATAATAGTAAATAGTAGTTTTTGAGAAGTGTTGATTTAAAATTAAGCTATGCAATAAATTAATTCCCTGAGATATTCAATTATTAATTTAGATTAAAACTGATTTAGATTATTGTATAATTAAAAGTTCAGTAATGTTAGGTTTATTTTATATTCAATCCCAACATGATATACAGTATAGTTACTAAACATTACATTTTAATTCTTAATTTAATTTTCTAATATGATAGATGTTGTTCAATGCATGTGGATGATGAAAAGAGATGAAGTATAGATGATAACTTGCTAATGTAGGTGGTAGATTTTTACCAATTTAATTCTTATTTATATTAAATGTTGATAGATGTTTTATCCTTATTAATTATAATATTTCCTCCCACATCTAATATACATTTTATACCTTATAGACCTCTGTATCCCTCAACTAAGCTAAGCTAAGGTAAAACTTTATTTATGAGCCTCATTAATAGTTTTAAGATAAAGTTAGCTTAATAGTTTATTCTATGATCCATAAAATTGGCACCCCTGGGTATTTGTGATTAGGAAAGGTGTTGGTGATTGATGAAGAGGGGTTACTATATATATATATATATATATATATATATATATATATATATATATATATATATATATATATATATATATATATATATATATATATATAGTAAAATTTACATAAACTATATTATTTTAGAAGTACATTTGACTGGACATTTTGTAGTTTTAATCAGCTATGTAACATTGAATAATCAAAATGAGACAACCTTTAAAAATACCCATACTTCAATTCAGACTTCCCACAATTCTGTTATCTTAACATTTGATGACTGGTGATTCATTAACATTTGATGATTTCTTGAAATCAACATAATCTCTTTTATTTTACGTTTACTGTGACAATGTTCAATTTGAGTAATTTTCATATTTTTATAATCAAATTTAAATCCATATTGACAAGATTTATTATAATCAAATATAACAGATGATTAAGGTTTATTTACATCTATTTTTGATTGTTTCTCTTTTTGAATTCTATTATATAAAAGCATATGCTCTTTTATTTTCTTCTCAAATGTACACTTAGATTCACCAATATATTGTAAGCCACATCCACATGTCAATTTATATATAATAGAATTTTGATTAAACTTTGAATTTTAAATTTTAAAGTCATTAAGTAATTTATTTACATTATTTGTTGAGAATAAAGCAATATGACACAAAACATTATAAATTCTCCTAATAAACTTGAACTGCTCATCTGATATAAATGGCATTGAAATCCATTTCATTTTGATATTATTTTTATTTTTAATTTTATTATATTGTTGATATCTTTTAAATTTTTTAATAATATTAGTAATAGCATTTTTATAATAATAATTTTTCAACAAGTCTTTGACAAATAAATGTACATTTTTTATTTTATCACTAGAATATTTGCACAATTTTTCATTTCAAAACAAGAATAATTTCAATCCAGACAACTTATGACATATAGATACATATGATTCATATGGAATAAAACCTCTAGTTTAAATTGGTTTAATTAACGTAAGGTAATCCAAACTGTAATTATTACATGTAACTTGAATATCCAAGAATTTTATGAAATTGTATTTCTCTTGGGTTATAACCCACTTTATATCCTTGATCTGATTTAATTCATTAAATAAATTGATTATTAAATCATGTTTTTTACAAATAAAAACATCATCCACATATTAATGATATACTTTAATTTCTTGATATTTCAATTGCTTTAAAATTTTACTTTCATAAGTTGATATAACAAAATTACAAATTTGAGCAACATCAGGAAGATTCATTGGCCAACCATAACTCATTTTATAATATTCATTATTAAAATTAACATAAATATTTTATCAATAAACTGCAATACTTTTATAATAAAATTTATAGTATCAGACTTTATATTTATGGAAAAGACATTGTTGGATAAAATCAAGAGATTTTCTGATGACCGCTATTTTCACAAAGACTTTCTGATGATACCAATTTTTAAAAAGATATTATCTATTCTATTAAAGGAAAATGTTTCTTCATAATGGTTTTGATCAGAATATTATTAATAGTGCTTTCTTATATAATAAGAAAAAATAATGTTGATACTTCAAAAATTAAGACTGTTCAACCATATATAAAGGGAGAAATTAAAATAGGCAAAACTCTTCATAAATATTATCACTCAGTACAAGCCAGAGTAATCAACTGATGCAAGAAGGCTTGTTCATAAAATCCCCATCTATTGCCTAGTCAACAAATATGCCAGACTAGTTTCTGGCCTGTGGCCTTCATCAGTGAGTAGCCTTGGATCTGAGAGTACTGGCTTGCACTGAGTGGCAGAGTTATGCCCGTTTTAATAACTGTTAATAGCAAGAATAAGAAATAGTGATCATGTGATAAAGGGATCATTTGATAAAATTGATAATGTTTTGAAGTAAAATAATAGTCATAAAAATTATACTACATTTTAAAAAAAAAGAATTATTTCCACATCCTAAAATAAAAATTCATATTGAGTGTCATGGTGTATATGAAATTCCATGTGGAGTTTGTTTACATTCATACAAAGGAAAGACCAACCATTGAATAAATGTAAGAAGAGAAGAACATGTTTTGGCAGTTAGAAAAAAAATCTAATTTAATAGCCATTTACTTACCAATTAAATTAACTAACCATAACATCGATTTTAATAAAAGATATATTCTAACAAAACTTAAACAATATAACTATATATTGTTAAGGGAAACTATAGAGATTTTTAAAAGACCCAATAGCATAAATAAAAAGTGTGAATTAAAGAAAATTAACAACATTTGTTAAAAGCTATTAAAGAATAAAATATTTTCTAAAACTTCTCAACCAATAGAATTTGAGAATGGAAAGAAGATGACTAAAGTAAAAAATAGCAATTTTAAATCTCACCACACATATTCTTATGATTTGAGAAAAAAGAAGCTCTGATGAAAATACTTATTATAGTAATGAAATAGCAGCTATTTACACATTATATTATTATTTGGAAGCTCACAGAAACAATACTACATATATATATATATATATATATATTATATATATATAGTATATATATATATATATATATATATATATATATATACATATATTATAACATTATCTGGGTTCAAACCCTGTTACAAGAAAATTAAGTAACATGTACCCATTACCCTTAATATGTATAATCATTTAAGTTGTGTAAAGAGGTTAAATATGTCTGAGGAATTATATATATATATATACATACGTAAATCAATATTGAACTTTTTTTTAAAAAAAGAGAAAACAAATGGGAAAGGATTAATTAGGCATAATTATTTATTTTAAAATATTTTTTTTCTAAATGTTTATTATAAATTTGAAAAATACAGTTATATGCAAATATTTTTTTTATATGTTGTTATCGATTGTTTCAAATATAGATTTTTGTTTCGATCATATCTTAAGATAATGAGGGTAACAAAAAGAAGTACTGTATATGCCTCTCACAATTCTTGGTTATATAACAATGATTAATTACTTAAAAAATTCCAAGAAAGCCAATGAATGTATGGGGAACTAAAAATACCAAGAATGATGGAACCAAAAGACAAAGGAAATGTTAAAGAAAGAAAATATTTTTTTAAAAAAAGAAACACATTCAAAAGAGTAATAGATAGAAGTGCTTATAATTTTTTTTTTTTTTTTGGAAAGTGGACAAAAGAAATTAAAATTAGTTAGATTGAAACAGCTGAGAAGAAGAAAACTGTGGACATCTTATGCCAACATTTATAATGTCAGGGTAATAGCAGATACGTGAATGGCATCACTATCTACCACTGATACAAAGCTGACTCTACCCACCACCTGTTCACAGAAGAACCAAGAAACCTCATGAATAATCTATACTGCATAATACAGAACAAAATAGAAAGGATCAAATCCAAAAGTATGAACAAATTCACTTTGGAAGATTACATCATTTATAATTTAATCGCATCTCATTCATAATCCAAATAAACCTTAATGCTGGACTTCACCAATAAAAGATATCACGCTTTCATAAAGTAAACCTTGATTACTTCAGAACCATAAAATTGAACTAGTTACACTATGTGATTGAATATTTTATAATCCAGACCCCGGGGTCCATCAGGTAATATGAAATTTTTATCTTAATATAACATGGATTTGCTTCTCATTATCTTCTGAATAATTTTACTTGATTAGGCTATTATATCAAATTATAGCATATACCTGTGTGTGTATATATATATATATTGAATTAATATTTATTTGTTATGTATTAAGATTTTTTTTTTGTTTTATTATGGTTATGGCTGGGTTATACTTTGATCTGGGAATGATTATGCTTTTGATCTTATAAATTACATGTTAAAATATTAATAATAAAAGTCATATATTTACCTTATAATTGAAGTTGTATATTGATTTATCATTTATATTCACCTATTACTTTACCTGCCAAGATAAATTGAAAAATTATCTAAATACGTCCGAAGTGAATAGGCACGTATATATTCAGTAAATTTGACATTCAAATCGAACGTTTAACAACTAGTATAAAGGGACTAACTTGGGGAATAAAGATTTAAAGAGAGCATTCAAATACACATATTTCTTAACATTTCTTCATTCATCCGATGAAATCATTTTTCTCCCACCCCTGAGAATGTGCTAGCTTGGGTCAGGCACCTCATTAGATATGAAAAGTAGGGAAAGTATAATTCTCACTGTAATAGTGTGTATGGAGATTGAGGTCAGCTATCAACTGATGCTGATAAATATATTTTTCCCATATAATTTTTTTATAGATCTTGCTCAAGGGAGAATGGCCACCAAAAAACTTTTAACTCATTTTCATAAATCTAGAAATTGTGTGTATAAAATATAAAAAAAATAGTATAATTAATTCATATTTGAATTCCAATTTGGTAGATAGTGGTTAAATACTGTCTACAGGTGTTATGGTGACTAGACATCCATAGTATTTACATCTATTACACAGTGTGGTCCAATTGTCCATTTAAAAGATTTTTTTTTGCCAATCATTTGGAATGATAAAATGGGGTTGTCAGTTAAAATGGCTTTCCAACAAGTGGGGCAACAATAGTAGGAGAATGGCAGGTTGTTAAGAATTTTTTTTTGATTTTAATTATTTAGTCTTGCAAATATTGCTTCAGAAAAAAAAGCACCAGATAGGGGAGAAAATAGGAGGTAGGATTAGAGGTTCAACAATAGGGCAGGTGATGGTCAGCATAGTATTTTGTGAGCTGGGGTGGTGAGACCGGCACGTTGTATAAAGAAAAGTAAAAAAATTAATTGTCTTATTCATTCACTCGGCATGTTATATATACATATATATATATAATAATAATAAATTTTATTATTTTACTCAGAGTACGTTTTTTAAATATTTTATAAAAATAGAAGTAGAAATAAAGTAGATGAAAGCCCGTTCAAAAAACAAGGAAGAGAAAATGAACAAGAATAGCACAGACAAAACAGGGGAGAACGATATGATGAATATTATTATGAGAAAGTTGCAGGAGATGGAAGAAAGAATGGAATTAAGATTTGAGGAAATGAGGGGAAAACAGAATATATTGTTAGAAATGCAAAAAAAAAGCATGAGTTTAGAATACTAGCAATATGAAAGAAACTTTATGAGCAGATAGGGGAAGGCAAAGGGGGAAAAACCCATCCCAAAAAGAGGATGACCTAGAGGAAAAGCAAATGAAAACCAAAATAGAAAATATAAGAGAGAGTAAAGAAAAAGGAAAACCAAGTAGGTAAAAACAGTGTAATAGAAGATAAGAAGGCTATAGTGAGATGCTTGATATCGCAGTTGCAAGTAAACCTGTTCCTAAAGATTAAAATGTTTGCTGGACAAATGGGAGAGGCACCAATTGAACATCTAAAACGCCTAGGAAGATATTCAACCATTAATGTGATGATTGAAAAAAGCAAATTGGCTATTGCCTGTAGCAACTTTGTGGAAGACAGACAGTCATTGTGGGATTTGCTGTTTCATCCACCCAAGACTTATCAAGAGTTCAGGGAAGTAGTGAGAGACATTCTGGTCTGAAGAAAGACAAAAATGATGAGATATTATATCATGCAGGAAAAATATAAGATGATTAGTCAGGAAAGTTATTAGCAGTTTTTCCATCATCAGGTAGCTAATTTGGACACCTTAGATGCATGTAACATGATGGAAAATAATATTATTAGGGTGGTTAAGCATAACTTGCCAATCAAACTTGAGCAGATGCTCCTGGAAAATGGGAAGGCCTCCATTGAGGAAGTAGCTGAATTACTAAACACTATAGACATGAGCATGCAGGACCAGGATGAATCACTGGGTAGGTGAAAAGTTGAAAATGGTGAAATAACAAGATACTAAGAAGATAGGCATCCAAGAGAGATCCAAAAGAGTTACCAAAGAGAAGATAAAAAAACATCACAGCATTCACATTACAAAGGGAAGACTGTCGGCCATTACTAAGGTCATATGGTGAACAGGCAAAAGGGTCACACCCCCATCACCAATGTTAAGAGGTAGAGAGTGATTAAAATAAAAAAGTGTGCATACATTTTTTTTTGGTTGTTTTCTTTTGTGTATGTATTTTTTTGGGGGGTTTGATGTCTTAGTTCATTAAGGTATTTCATTTTGCCATGGTTTTAAATTGGTATAGTATTCAATGCACATCTGCAGCAGATATAAGATAAATGTAGACATTGATAGGGAAATATATGTATAGAAAAAAAAGTAGTACATTGCAGGGATTTTTTTTTGTTTGTGTGTTATGATTATTATTTTAGACCACAAAATAAGCATACCTCATTTTGAAGTCTTTCCAACAGGGGGGTATTGTAACAGTAGCTGGGTTCAAATCCTATTACAAGAAAATTAATTAACGTGTACCTATTAGCTTATATATGTATAATCATTTAAGTTGTCATCAAGAGGTTAAATATGAATATATATATATATATATATATATATATATATATATATATATATATATATATATATATATATATATATATATATATATATATATATATATCTTGAATCAATATTGAACTTTTTTAAAAAAGAAAACAAATGGGAAAGGATTAATTAGACATAATTATTTATTTTAAAATATTTTTTTTCTAAATGTTTATTATTAATTTGAAAAATACAATTAGACACAAATATTTTTTTATACATTGTTATCGATAGTTTCAAATATAGATTTTTGTTTAGATCATATATTAAGTTAATGAAGGTAATGAAAAGAAGTACTGTATATGCCCCTAAAAATTTTTGGTTATATAACAATGATTAATTAATTTAAAAATTCCAAGAAAGCCAACTAAAAATACCAAAAATGATGGAACCAAAAAACAAAGGAAATGTTAACGAAAGAAAATATTTTTTTTCAAAAAAAGAAATGCATTCAAAAGAGAAATAGATCGAAGTACTGATATTTGTTGGAAAATGGACAATAGAAATTAAAATTAGTTAGATTGACACAGCTAAGCAGGAGAGAACTGTGGTCATCTTAATGCCAATGTTTATAATGTCGGGATAATATCAGATACGTGAAGGGCATCACCATCAGCTTCCAATACAAAGCTGACTCTACCCAACACCTGCCCACAGAAGAACTCAGGAACCTCATCAATAATCTATACTGCATAATATAGGACAAAATAAAAAGGATCAAATCCAAAAGTATGAACAAATTTACTTTTGAAGATATACATCATTGATAATTTAAATCACATCTCATTCATAATCCAAATAAACCTTAATGATGGACTTCACCAATAAAAGATATCACTCTTTCATAAAGTAAATCTTGATTACTTCAGGACCATAAAATTGAATTAGTTATTCTACATGATCGAATATTTTGTAATTCAAACCATGGGGTCTATCAGATAATATGAAATTTTTATCTTAATATAACATGGAATTGCTTCTCATTACCCTCTGAATAATTCTACTTGATTAGGCTATTACATCAAATTATAGTGTATAACTGTATATATATTTTTTTGAATTAATATTTGTTTGTTATGTATTAAGATTTCTTTTTTTTTTGTTTTATTATGGTTATGGCTGGGTTATACTTTGATCTGGGAATGATATATGCTTTTGCTCTTATAAATTATATGTTTTAACATTTTAATAATAAAAGTCATATATTTACCTTATAATTGAAGTTGTATATTGATTTATCATTTACATTCACCTATTACTTTACCTGCCAAGATAAATTGAAAAATTATCTAAAAACCTCCGATGTGAATAGGCACATATATATTTAGTATATTTTACATTCAAATTGAAGATTTAAGAATTAGATTAAAGGGACTAACTTGGGGAATAAAGTTTTAAAGAGAGCATTCAAATCCACATACTTCTTAAGATATCTCCATTCATCTGATAGGTTTTTTCCCCAACCCTGAGAATAAGCTAGCTTGGGTCAAGCCCCTCATTAGATAGGAAAAGTATAATTCTCACTGTAATAGTGAGTCTGGCACTTGAGGTCAGCTATCAACTGATGCTCATAAATATATCTTTCCCGTATAATTTATTTTATAGATCTTACTCAAGGGACAATGGCCACCAGAAAACTTTGTAAATAAGATATACGCAAGATCTAGAAATAGTGTGTATAAAATATAAAAAAAATACTATAATTAATTCATATTTGAATTCCAATTTGGTAGATAGTTGTTAAACACTGTCTACAGGTGTTATGGCAACTAGACAACCATAGTAATTCCATCTATTATACTGTGTGGTCCACTTGTCCATTTAAAAAAAAATATTTTTTTTGCCAAGCATTTGGAATGATAAAATGGGGTTGTCGGTTAATATATATATATATATATATAATCATGGATATATAGATTATATATATATATAGAGATATATATATATATATATATATATATCATATATCCATGATAATATATATATATATATTATCATGGATATATGATAGATTCATAGTACTGTTTCCATAGCTTCTGTGTAAAAAAAAATATGATAGCTATTAGCTGTAAATTACTGATACATTTTTTTTCATTGATTTATTTGATTCAATTGGTAACAGTTATTGGTAAAATTCCATTATAAAATGCATTCTGAAATTAGATCAACTTTACATTACTTATCTAGAATAATGAATGTGCAATATAGCACAATATATTGAAGCAGTCAATCTTAGCTTAAGATTGTGCTTCATGTTTTTCCCTTCCAACCCATATTCAAACCCCTATATCCCATCCCGCTCATTTTGTTGTGTATATATATTTCAGGTATATATTTGAGTTGTGTGCCTAAAGTATAAAAATTAATGTTTTAATTACATGTTTTAAAATTATTATTAATTCTTTTTATTAATTATTAGTTCTTTTTTATTAAAGTATTATAGATGTGGCTCAAATATATATATATATATATATATATATATATATATATATATATATATATATATATATATATATATATATATATATATATATATATATATATATATAGGATCTAAAACTTATAACAAAATATTGATGTTTTTAAATATTTATTATATGTCATTTTTAGCTTTTTCTTTTTTAAATTGCTTGTTTTTTTTTTTATTAAACTGTATATTTTTTTATAAAATTCAATATGGAAGATGTGACTGTTGTTATTGTCTAAAAATAATTAAGGGTTGGAAGCACTATTGTTTTAATCTGGGGTAGGTATTTTAATTAAAGTTTTACTTTAAAGGGGAGTAAGATTAGAGATACTTTTGTTAAAAAAACCTTTTGTAAAATCTATTTCTAATCTGGAAATAGATTTGAATTTATTTTGGACGTTATCTTCCAATTGCATATTCAAAAACAACTAATAAAAGAAAAAGTATAAAATGACTGAATTTTGGATCAGAAGCGAGATTAACTACGATTGAAAGTAGATTAGCTACTTTTAGAGAGGTATTATAAACATATTTCATTTTGCTTGAAACTTAAAATGATGTAGCAGTAAATCCACCATTCTTCAGCGGCCTCTGCCACTACCGTATTATCCTGCTGCCCTGAAATGAAGAAAGGTCTAAAAGAACGTTAGAATGCTACTAAAAGTTTGCTTTCACCAAGAAGAATTCATTTTGGAATCTCAATTCGCCATGCACGTGCCATACTTTAAAATGGATTCTTAAAATTGCAAGATAAATTTCTAAGCTGCCACCTAATAGTCAATTTAATCTAAATAATCTATCAAGATCTCTTCTCATGTATTCTTTAACTTTGCCTTATATATATATATATATATATATATATATATATATATATATATATATATATATATATATATATATAATTATTCAAAACAATACAATAATTAATACAGTAACAATATTTTAAACAAATATATACCAATTTATGAAGTACTTTCAACTATCTATGTGTGTTGTCAACTGCTCAAATTGTTTGAAAAACGTTACAAATGTAAACAAAGCAATACGTCATACATCAATTTTCCCACAATTCATTAATTTTTATATTGGCTGTCTGTCTATTTATCAACTGTTGCTTTTCTTTTATTAACAGTTCTTTAATTTTGCGTTTATTATTATTTCTTTCAATCCAGAATTTAACTTTATTAAATCAAAATCAAACCATAATTACGTCATATGATCAAAAAATACTGGGTGATACATCATCATTTCTACATTCTCTTGTCTTGATTTTTGATCGTTATAAATAACAAAGCCCTTGATCTCTCCAATGTACAGAGATTCCAATATGCCTTTCCACAAAAACTAGCATTTATATATTGCACAACTTTGATTTAAAATACACCTATTTTTTGAATTATTTATTAATCTATTTAAATTAGAGTAGTATAAAATGCAACCGACATAATTTTTATATATCTGTTTATAAATTTAACCTGTTCATTACAAATAAATGGTATTGATATCCAAGTATATTTTATTTTATCAATATCTATAGCATCTAAAATATTTCTATTATTATTATTAAACTTAGTAACAATATTATAAATTAATTTATGATCATATCCAACATTTAACAAATCCATAATAAATACATTTATGTTACCTATTTTATCAGAATTATATTTACATAATTTATTATTCCTAAATAAAAATGATTTTAAACTGGATAATTTATGTGCAATTGGCACATTTGAATACTAAGGAATATATCCTCTTTTTCAATATCTTTTATTACCATACAATAATCTAATTTATTTTTATTAGTAACTTTAATATCTAAATACTGAATTGACTTTTCTTCAAAAGATTTACTCCATTTTAAACCTTCTAAACTATTTAATTCATTGAATAATACATTTATAATATCTAAACTTCCACAAACGAAAACATCATCAACATACCTGTAATAAATTTTAATACCTTGGCAATATATATTAGTATTAAGAATTATATCTTCATATCTTGATACCACAAAACTAACATATTTGTGAAACTATAGGAAGTCCCATAGGCCATCCATAATCCATTTTATAATAATTTTCATTAAATATAGCATATATATTTTTATCAATAAAAATATAATACATCATTTACAAATTTTACTTTTTTAACATCAACTTTTTAACCTTAAAGCATCTAATATAATTTTTATAGATTTTAATCTATCTATTGAACATACATCTCACATATATCAAATGTACAAATACTATCATTATTATTAATATTAATATTTTGAATTTCTTTACAAAATCAAAGATGAATTAATAGTATATTTTCCAAATCCAAGAACACTTAATAAGTTTCTATAAATTTACAGGTTTCATAGTAAAATGATCCGCCAAAGTCAATCATTAATCTTAAAGTTATCTTGTTTATGTAATTTAATATTCAAAAAATTCTAGGACAAATGCAGCAGAGGATAAAGGATATGAGAGTCATAATTTATTCTTTTTAGCTTTTTTTAAAATATCATCAATAAACCACGAAATCAAATTTATTCCACGTTTAAAAAGTTTCCATTTGAATTAAAACTTTATCATAGTAATCAAGTTTGCATGAGACATTCCCTTACTACTTTAAACAAACAGTATCAGGAGAAAGTTTTTAAATTAAAATATGGAATCCATTGCAAATAAGTTCTATTTAATCTTAAATCTTTTTGATTACGATATTCAGGAATAAACACAAAAAGAGAACAAAAAGTAGTTTGTGGTATCAAGATAGAAGATAAATTTTAATACTAATATATTGCCAAGTATAAAATTTATTACAGTATGTGTGAGTTTGGTTGTGAAGTTTAGATATTATAAAGATTATCAATGAATTAAAAGTTTAGAAAGGTAAAAGAGAAATGAGAAGAAAAAAGCAATTCAGTATAGAATTAAAGTTAAAATAAAAAAAATTAGATTATATATGGAATAAAAGATATTGAAAAAGAGGATATATTCCTGTATTCAAATGATGCATAAATACCAGTTTAAAATCATTTTTATTTAGGAATAATAAAATAAATATAATTCTGATAAAAAAATAAAGATATTATGGATTTGTAAATGTTGATAGATCATAAATAATTTATAATATTGTTACATAATAAAATAATAGAAAATTAGAGCTAAATAGAAAAAAAAACTGAACAACATTATTGAATGAACAGTTAAATTTATAAAACAGATATATAAAAATATAGGAGTTGCATTTATACTACTCCTAATTTAAATAGATTAATAAATAATTCAAAAAATAGGTGTGGTATTTTAAATCAAAGTGTGCAATATATAAATGGCTGTTTTGGTGGAAAGGCAATATTGGGGAACTCGATGTACATGGAGAAAAGATCAAGGGAGATTTGTTATTATATAAACGAGTGCAAAAATCAAAGACAAGAGAATGTTAGAAATGATGATGTATCACCATCAGTATTTTTTGATCATAATGTAACATGTAATTATGGTTTTGATTTTGATTTTAATAAAGTTAAAATTCTGTGAATGAAAGAAATAATAATAAACGCAAAATTAAAGAAGCTATGTTAATAAAAAGTGAAAAGCAACAGTTGATAAATAGACAGACAGCCAATATAAAAATTAATGAATTGTGGGAAAATTGATGTATGACGTATTGCTTTTGTTTACATTTGTAATGTTTTTTTCTAATACAATTTGAGTCTAGTTGACAACGACTACATAGATAGTTGAAAGTACTTCTATTAAATTGGTATATATTTGTTTAAAATATTGTTACTGTATTAATTATTGTATTGTTTTGAATAATTATATATATATTTTATTATAATTGGAATACAGACATTGATTAATAATTTATATATATATATATATATATATATATATATATATATATATATATATAAAAAAAAATATCTCTATATATATATATATATATATATATATCATATATATATATATCTGTAAATGTAATTTTGCTTTCAGATAATTTTTTATATCTAATCCTATCTCATATGCTCTTAACTTTTTTAATTTTGGTGCGGTCATTTATATATATATATATATTTATTATTTGATTTATATATCTGCTTGCTTATTAATATGTCAATCTAAAACAATCTGACAAATTGAATTTTCTAAAAATCATTTCTTCTTTTTAAGTAAGCCTTCATGAATCAAGTTTATTAACATCCTCTTAAAATAAAACATATTGTTAATTAATACACTGGCCAGATTGTTTTACGTGCCAACATTTTATTTATTATAAAAATATATTTGTTTAATTCTGGATTTTCTACCCTGTGTAAATCCAGAACTTAAGCTAATTAACACTTTGAAATCTTATAAAATATTATTTATTTAATTCTAAAAAAAAGGTGGCTTAATTGTTTATATATATATACAACTGCTAGTTATTTTTTTTATACTCTTAAAAATATGCTATGTATTTCAGTTATTATAAAATCAATGAAGATGGGATAGATTTATTTTAAATAGCAGAAAAAGGGATGGGGAAAAATCGTAATGTTTCTTTTACTAGGTAAAATCTTAATGTATATTTTATTAAATGAAATATTCTCTCTCTATATATATTATAATTGCATTGCGTATTATAGTATTCAAACAAGGGTCATTTATTTTTAAAGCAGTAAAACTTATTCAAGGTTGTTAGAGACATGTATCATTACTGCATTTCTGTCATTTAGCCTATCTTCGTATATATATATATATATATATATATATATATATATATATATATATATATATATATATATATATATATATATATATATATATATAATGTGCTTCTTAATCTGGGAGTTACGACAGGTTCGAACCCATAGATTTCTTCTCAAGTCTTCATATAAAATGCCTCTGGTGGTGATCCCCTAAGTCTGGCACACACTATGCATATTCTTTCTTCATATAAAAATGCCTCTGGTGATGATCCTGTAAGTTTGGCACATGCTATGCATATACACTTTGTAGATAAAAGGCCTCTTGCTGGTTATACCAGTAAAGGTCTGGGCCACATCATGCCTATCCACTTTTCTCTAAGCACTACCCAAGAAGGGGGTGTGAGATTTTGTTTTTCATCCAGAAACACAACCTTTTCCTCTTAGATATTTTTAGGCTATTATGTCAGCACCGCAAACTTCTTCCTATTATTATTATCTCTTTTGCTTCATGGCCCAGTTTTAATGCTCTAATATTAAAAATTAAGCTTTGCTTAAATATATATATATATATATTCCATTCTTGCTATTAAAAGGTGTGAAGATTGCCTTGACAGCAATTAGAAATATTGGTTGCTATATTTACTGTGAATGTTTAGGTGGTTACTGGTTGGAAACTAATTATATATATATATATATATATATATATATATATAATTTTTCCAAATTAAGCTTTGCTTAAAAATATATATATAAATGCCAACTACTTCTATTTTATTAATTAAATTTATTTCAGTCTTATACAGTTCCACCATCATAATTTATATATCTATTTAAGAGTATCTATGTGCCTTGGGAAAAATAAAGCATTTGTCTTACTATTGTTAAATGATTTTCATTAAATATTTTGTCATAGTTCAAATATAATCTTTTAACTGTCTTTTGTTTATTTTCACGACCTCAATGGCGTGAAAATAATTTATATCATATGTATGATGAATCCCAGAACGCTCCCTGAAATAATGCTAGTCACCATGTTTCAGAATCGTAATTCAAAGCGTTAATAGCAATATTATGTAATTCCTTTTATTAACTGATTGACATCTTAATATTGGACCCACTAAAGATATGTGTTTATTTGTAATATATTATTTAGCTAATAAAGAGCATGTGAGAAATAATAGCACGAATGACACTATCTAATCATCTACTGCTTGCACATTCACGCACATACTAATGTACTTAATTTATAAATGTATATAAATAAATTTTTCATTATAATAAACTATATTTTATTGTCTAACTTATTTGAGTAGTTCGAATTCCTTCTTTACTATACTTCCAAATGTACAGCCTAGTTGATATATATGTTAGTTTAGTCATAGTCAATAGATGTCTCATTGTCTTCTCCGCTCTCTTAGTCGGCCAGATTTAAAATTAATTCTCATGTGCCATCACTATTATGTTATTCACTGGGTGTTAGATCTGGGGCTTAGAGAGTGGGTTCGAATTCAGGCTGGTCCCTGACCTAAATCTTGGGCTGGACTGGGTTTGAAGTACATTTTGCAAGTTCCAGCTCATGTTAGATGGATAAACATATTTTGACCGGCACAATATGTAATAGTCTTTAATGAAGTATAAATATTATTATTATTATTTAGCATAAATGTGTAATCTTCTTCACATGTGAGAAAATTTGTACATATGTTTTGATAGTGTATTAACATTATTTGTAATATAGTAAGTAATCATCAGGTTCATAGGCCAGTGGACAGTTGACATTAAATCACTGATTTCAAAAAATTGAATATGGAATTAGTGATAAAAATTTCCTGAAGTCATCACCTTAACATGACAGCCAAACACATGCAAGACATACTCCTTACTAATCAGTATCTTGTGGAAAGTTTTCTTTTAATTGGATAACCAATTCATTTATTGAAAAAAAAGTCAGCTATATTGAACATCATAATTTATCTGTTCCTGTGTCAATAAAATAATTTTAACCACTGCTTCCAATACCCGACCTTTCTTGATCATTTGAAGATCTTACACTAAACATTATTTTGTGGGATTCTAAATACATATTAATTTTATAAATCACGTTTACAGGAAACGTTGTATTTACTAAAATAAATTTAAATTAAAATACCTGTTTTTACAAGATAACACACTTTGTTTTCAACTGGATGTGAATAAAAAAAACATGGTTGTTGCAGAGATAACGGTATAACGTAATCTTTGAATAGTTTGACTTAAATTGGGTAGTGATTTTTAATTTTTATTTATTTGTTGAAGAAACTCATGGTTATAAAACATCTTATAGTTGTGAAAATATTTATTTCAACATTTATATTTTATTTTAATAATATATACTTACATAATATGTATACTTGCATAGTTATGACATATATTAAATGGTTTTATATATATATATATATATATATATATATATAATATTTATATATATATATATATATATATATATATATATATATAAGTTTAATAATTTTTATATTTTTTCAGGTCTTTTATTTTTCAATAATTACTTTATCTAAATATATACTTTCTGCTATTTAGTAAGAACAACTCATGTATAGCCAGAGGGAGTTTAAACGATGATGTTAGTAACATTATTTCATAAAAGGGATGAAAGAGAGATACTTTTCAGAGTGCTTTGAATTTTAATATCCGCTTTGCGTTTCAAAAAAAAAATCTTTGCATTTTGTTAAAAAAAAAAACGAAAAGCATCAAAGTCAATATAAATATACATGCATATTAATAAATAATTAAGAAAAATATTGATAATGTACAAATAAATAAATATTTCATTAAAATTTTATATTAAAACTATTTGTATATAAAAACGTTGTTTAATATTTGTGGAGTAAAAATATATATTCTGTTGTTATGAAAATTTTTATAAAAAGTGAAGTCTTATCAAGTTTCAAATATTTTACCACCATGATTTTTAATAAAATACAATAGTATATAAAGTGTAAGCAATTAGATGGCCCAAATTTTGCACAGCATACCTTTAGAGTTTATTTTTAAATCGTATCATTATACATATTTAATGAAATAAATATATATCTCCATTAGGTTAGCTGAAGATTTGAAGCATCTTGGCATAGAGGTTTATTTTACATGGAGTCTTTTTAGCATCAGTCTTGCATTATAGATTATTTAGCTCATCATTTATTTTTTCATAATAGGCAGAGAAAACATATCTTTATTTAAAAGGTGATTATATATAAATATATAATAGATTTTGGTGTTTTAAATGGATATAATTTATAACCACCTATTTCAAAATTCGAATAATGAAGAATTAATTCATTGAAATATTTCTGTGTCTTCCCTGTCTCTCTCATTTATATATATATATATATATATATATATGTATATATTTTATATATATATATATATATATATATATATATATATATATATATATATATATATATATAAGTATACCTGGATCTCATTTTATGCGGTAGATAGATTCCTCAGAAAACATGCACAAAAAAAATCACACAAAACTAGTCTTAACTTATCTTGAAAAATGGGGGATAGATACTGTAATTTTCAAAAATCACATAAAAGCAAAACAATGATGTTAAATTACTTTCAAATTTGCACACAAAAAGATAAAGAAATAAAATATGACAAACAAAAAAATGTCAAATTTGAAAAAAATGATACAAGACAAACTTTTTTCACTTATTTATTAACTAAAGTATTTAATTTTATTCAAAAAAATATATTTCTATGTGTAATGTGCAGTATTTTTTCATTTTTCATACATGTACAGTATTTGAATTATTATCACTATTTGGCAATAAGTAAGTTCATGTGTAAACTAGTAAGACATCAGATTCATCACAAAAAAAATACAACTAGTGCCAACTTCATTTTTTAATTGCTCTTATCATGGACTTGCCCAAACTAAATGTTTTCCAATTGCTGTTAGTCCTTCCAATTTCGCTTAGTGATCTAAAATTGAAATTTTTGTTTCCAAAGAAATTCATTGTCTTGGGTGATTTTTCCTCTTCGTTAGATTAAACTAAAAATGTAAAACAAAAATAAGAGCTTAGACTTACAATAACAAAAAGACACCGACTCACCACTGGTGCATAAAATTTACTTAAAACTAACAATTAAAAATTAAATTCCTATTTTTGTCTTTAATTTTTTAATTTTCAATTCCGTTTAAAGTTCAAATTTCATTGTTTTGCATCACATTAATTTCAGATCATGTTACGTAATTTTTAAATTGTTAATTATAATTAAAAATCAGATTTTAATTGTCAAATTTAATTGTTCCCACTCCTACAACTCACCTTTTGAAATAAACTTGTGGACTAATTGATTATGTATTCTTTTATTAAAAAGCAAAAATAGAATGTGATTTAAAATGCAAAAACAACAACATGCATTATAATCTTGTAAAATTTAATGTTTGTATATAAAATGGGGAAATCCTGATTTTAAGTGAATTATGAACTTCTTTATTGCATAACATCTATTGCAGTACTATTATAAAGTGCTGAAAATATTGAAATTATTAGAGAGATATCTAACACTGGATAATGGATATTACTTTAACTATGATGTGTGAGTGTGAAAAATTTATAATATTTAAAGTAATAGCAAATTATTGGGGCTCAACTTCTGATCTAATAATTTTTATCGCATAAAAACACATACAAAGATATTAAGAAGAAACATGAATCACATAACTTCAAAATCGCATTAAATAAATCCGCATAAAAATAGACCTGGGTGTATAATAAAAAACCCACTAGAATAAAACTACAAAAATTTAAAATGGCTTTATATCTATACTAAATTAGTCAACACTCAGACAATACCAATATCAATATCACAATTTAATATCTTTTATTAGATAAAAGCAACCACGAAAGTCACTCAATAATTGCCATTAGAATATTACTTGTGTACCAGTTGAAATTGTATGTTAGTTCAACATGATTCACAGTATGGATAAAAGTATCTCGAAACCAGCCATATGCAATATCGAAGATCAACAATATTTAAGGATTCAACCTGTTTACCCATCCTCTAAACCTAACAACCAATTAATGACATTTTAGAGGCAAGCAATTAATCTTTTCTATCTCTGACCAGCAGCAACAGTGGTAGAACATGAGCCTCCACTATTTCTAACATTTAACCCTAGCATTTAATTTAATTACAAGTATGTATGAGTTTCTTGAAGGAATGGTTTGTGTGACTTAGACTCATCAGATAGCAGCACAAACATCATCATCAACCATTATCAATCCACTATAGGATGAAGGTCTCTCTAAGTTCAATTCATCTTTTGCTATCTTTAGCTTCTTTTCTCCATATCATACCTGCACATTTTTTTATTTCATACATCCATCTCACATGTGGCCTCTTTCTGGCTATTTTACAATATCTTGGAATCCAGTTCAAAATTTCAATTGTCCATCTATTATCATCTCTTCTAGCAATATGTCCAGCCCAACTCCACTTCAGTCTTTTAATTTTTTCAATGAGGTCAGTAACACACGTTTCTTCTCTTACCCATACATTGCTTTTTCGATCTCTTCTTGTTACTCCAACATGCATCTCTCCATACTTATTTGAGTGGTCTGAAGTCTCTGTATTGCTCTTCTATTAAGTGTCCAAGTCTCAGATCCATAAGTAAGAACTGGCAAAACACAATTACTAAAAACCTTCCTTTTCAAACACATAGGTATATTTTCTTTTAGTATCAAGTTATTTCTACCAAAAGCACTCTAACCAAGTTTAATTCTATGATTAATTTCATCCATTATGTTTCCATTTGTATTAATAATCTGACCAAGGTATTTGTAACTGTTAACTTCTTCTAACTCATCATAATCAAACTTTATGTTCATATTTTGAGAAAATGTATTAAACATTACTTTAGTCTTTTTAACATTTATCTTTACTCCTACTTTCCTACTTTCATCTGATAAATTCTGCAACATTTCCTCTAATTCTGAAGCATTATTTGCAAAAACAACTACATCATGTGCAAAAACTAAATGACTTAAATAATCTCCATTTACTTTCATTCCTTTAGCTTCTCATTTTAATCCACAAAATACTTTTTGCAGCACTGCTGTAAAAAGTTTTGGAGATATGTAGTCACCCTGTCTTATACCCTTTTCATGTTTATTTTATTATTATGATTATGTAATCTAATTATTGCTGTTGCATTTTTATAAATATTCTTTAAAATATGACAATATCCTGGATCTACACCTTGCTGATCCCATGCTTTAATCATTGAAGAAATGTTTATAGAATCAAATGCCTTTTCATAATCTACAAATCCTAAGCATAATGGCAACTCATACCCATTTGTCTTTTCTATAACTTCTCTCAATACCTGGATATGATCTACTGTACTAAAACCAATTTTAAAACCACTTTATTCTCTTGGATGGCGGAAATCCAGTGTTTCTGTAGATGAATTGTAATTATCTTAGTAACAATTTTGTATAAACCTGATAAAAGACTGATAGGTCTGTAATTTGTAATATCTTCTTTATTACCTTTTTTAAATATTAATATTAATACTGCATTCTTCCAATAATCTGGTATATCTTCATCATTTAGACATTTGGTATATAACTTTGTTAAATTTGTTCTATTTCTTCACTTGCTTCTTTTAATATATCAATTATAATTCCATCATTACCTGGAGCCTTTTCTTTTTTCATAAATTTAATAGCATGTCTCACTTCCTCATTCAAAACTCTGGCCAATTCAGAAGATATAATAGGTATAGGAGGCACATGTTCTTTATTACTATATAATTCTTGATAGATGTCTTCTACACATTTCATGATGTCATCTCTCTTTTTAGTAATAAAGCCATCTTCTTTACTTATTACAGATATAAATTTCCTACCAATACCAAAATGTTGTTTTACACTTTTTAGTCTTTTATTCTCTTCTACAGCTTTCTTTGCTAGTTCACAATTATACTTTCTTATATAATTTTCAACTCTTTTCTGCACCATTTTACAAAATTTGAGGTATAAAATTGTTTTTAATGCATCATTATTATATATCCTCATATTCCTTTTTTTCTTCATAAATTCTCTAATCTCAGTAGACATTTTATTGGTAAATTGCTGCTTTTATCTACCAGCTATATTTGTTGCAGTTTGTAAAAGTGTATCAGTTATTTTCCAATTAATGTCATTCAAATCTGAATCATGTTCAAAATCTACTAATACTTGAAACCGATTTGTAAGTTCTAATTTAAATTCATTAGAATGTTTCTGAATATTAGAAATATCAACTGTAAATATTGTTTTTCTTAATAATTTTTGTCTCTCTAGTTTTGCATTAACATGTATCTTAAATCTTACTAATCAATGATCATTTCCTGTGTTAAATTTATTAAGAAACATTACACTCTTGAAATATGTATTTTCTGTTAGTCAAAATATAATCCAATTCTGCTGTACCTTCATTTGGATGCTTCCATATCCAGTTTCTTTTAACAGTTTTCTAAAAAAAAAATCATAATATAAAGTTTTTCTTTTTCTATAAACTCCTCAAGTCTATGTCCTCTCTCATTTCTATTACCATAACCAAAATTACCTACAACATTTTCTTCTTTCATTTGTTTACCAATTCTAGCATAAAGTCTACCATAAAAATTTTAAAATGTTGTTTACTTTGATCAAAAGCTTTTTGTACATCCATATAAAAATCTTCTAATACTTCATCATGATGAGAACTTGTTGGAGCATAAACCTGAATTATCTGCATTTGGTAGCTGCTATTAAGTTGTAAAACTAATCTCGCCATTCTGTCCGATACACCATCAATCTTCACAATGTTATTCTTCCATTTTTTATTTATAATGAATCCTACTCCACTTGTATTTTCAATATTTGTGCCTTTATAGTAGAGTATGTGTCCACTTTTTAAATTAATTGTTTCTTCACCTTTTCTTCTAACTTCACAAAGTCCAATAATGTCATTTAATATAAGGCAGTTTTTCTTCTAACTCTTGCAATCTTCCTTCACTTCAAAGTAATCTGCAGTTGTAAGTACCAAAATAAAATCTGTCATCAAATGTCAGCCAGAGTCTACAATCAGGGAAATCTTAGCACCCTCCGCTTTGACAACCAACCACTGCCTTTGTTGGTGACTTTACAGCTTCCTGGGGAAAAAGGGCCATGATTTATTTTTGTCTGCAATGATTGTATATATTAGAAAAAATATTCTTAAACACTGAGATATAAAGTGACTAAACTCACCATGCTGGCCAATGCATGTTACTGAACAGCCCATCCATGTTCGTACACTATATGAATAATCACATAGTAATAACAGCTGCAACGACAAAAACATATGGAGTGGACATTAGGAATTTGCCCTGCTCAGTTCCTTTATAGCCTGCAAGAGAAATCAAAGGGTCTCCTTTCAGTTAATAGCAAACTCCTTTCTGCAACAGCAGCACAATAGTTAGATAAAAATGCAAACTTTAAAGTATAATTAATTAATACAAACCATAGGTAAGTTAAATTCATATATATAGTTTAATAAAAAGCATATCTATATTTTTTTAATATCTCACTAATAATTTTCACTGTTTATTAATATCAATTTTAAGTATATAACTTATATTTACCTTTTGTAAGGGAACAGTATAATTCATATGCCTATTTAAAACAAAGAGGATGATTAAAATTTTTTGTTAGACACCAATTCAAGTGTGTGCAGGGAGAAAAACAACTGTTTTAAAAGCATTACTTTTTATTAACTTTAACACTAGTAAAATCATTATGACAGAGAAAATAATTTGCTTATGTTTCTAAAAAACGTATTTGAAGAGAGTGATACACTTGAATGCAAGTGGATCACGATATTCATAAATAAATATGCTAATGATAAGAAATAGAAACTAATATAATCAAATCACAGTCAACTCACCATGATGTGCTCAGAGAAAATCAATAATAATATCCAGCATTTGCAATGACATAACCAACACACACTCAATCCCACTGCCTGGTTAAAGTGATGCAAGTAAATAGAGATGAATGTTTTGCACAATTTGCAAACTCCAAATACTTCAGGTGAAAGATCAGGAATGACCAAGCCTTTTTAAGATCTGATCACCAAGAGTCTTCCCAATTTTGTCCTTCATTTCCTGATCTACATTTTTAGTCAGTGAATCTATCACATGGTATAATTCTGATATAGCAATCAAAATGACAAAATTGGGCAATCAATCAATGTGCTGGCAGGCAAATACAAATACTGGAAAAATATTATTATTTTAAAAGTTAATTTATGGAAATTGTTCTGAGCCTCATAAGATTATATTTATATTAGAGCAAATTGACCAAGATGAGATCTAAACAAATAAATCTAAAATATTATATGTAAATCATTTCTTTCTGAGGCGACATGTCTCTCCCTTCAAAACAAAATTTTACCAACATTTTAAATTTAATATCTCTTTTATGCCTTAGCAAGGAATAATTTTCTACCCCCTTTTTCATTCTTTTAAAATGTAATAATACAATTAAATAATGGTTCCACACTTGATATAGTGTCTCCCCCAAACTAAACCATATATACATGAAATATATATATTTTAGAAAATATAATATTATAAAACAAAATCATTTCATCTAGACAAATTGGGTGCTCTAAGTAATAATCGTTTACAGGAAAATATGTATTTATTTACCGACAGATGTTGGTCAAGAAATAGGAAGCAAATTATTTAAATCATAAGACTTTTATCAAAATGGAACAAATTGGCACATAAATAGAATTTTAAATCAGATATTTATAAATCTAAACAATATATATAACAAAAACCAAAACTGTCTAACACTATACTAGCAAAAATAAAAATGCAAAACCATAAAACAATACAATACTAGATTAAATTTAAAAAAAAATTACCAAAATCCTTACACAACCATGGTTTCATCTACAACAAATAGACCTTCTCAAGTGAAAATCAATCTAAAGGAAAACATATATATATATATATATATATATATATATATATATGTATGTATTTATATATATATATATATATATATATGTTAAAACGAAGATTTGCACGGGTTAAATATATAAAATACATATTTTGCGGGTTCATCCGTGTTAAAAACTTTTAATATCAATACACTGACGTTTCGACTTGGATGGCTTGTGTGACCAAGTCGAAACGTCAGTGTATTGATATTAAAAGTTTTTAACACGGATGAACCCGCAAAATATGTATTTTATATATATATATATACAAACAAACCTTCCCATAATTCACTACAAATTCCACCTTCCCTTAATATCAAAAGAAGTCTTCATAAGATTGATAGCCTCAGAATCAAGGAGTTTTATCATCAAAGTCTATTTTATTCTTCTTTTTAACTCATTCTTTTCATAAAAAAATAATGAAGCATTGTTAAACAATATTCTATGACCTGTATTCAATTAATGAATATATAAAGCTGAGTTAAGATACCTATGTTTAACCCTACTTATATGAACCTTAACCCTTTCATTAAGGCTAAATTTACTCTGACCTACATAAAATTTACCACAACTACATGGAATTTTATAAACAATACCAGGAATAGACCTACTATCAATAGACTGCTTTGAACCATTAACTAATGAATTCAAATCAGATAAGAATTTTGTTGGTAAGGATGATGATTGTATGTCTTTACCATTTAAAGCATCAATGTATAATTTGGTTTATAGGAATAGTCATTTGTTAGGTGGAATGAAGGTTGCATGGAGGAAAGGTTCTGATTTGAATTTATTACTTAATGGTTCAAAGCAGTCTATTGATAGTAGGTCTATTCCTGGTATTGTTTATAAAATTCCATGTAGTTGTGGTAAATTTTATGTAGGTCAGAGTAAATTTAGCCTTAATGAAAGGGTTAAGGTTAATATAAGTAGTGTTAAACATAGGTATCTTAACTCAGCTTTATATATTCATGAATTGAATACAGGTCATAGAATATTGTTTAACAATGCTTCGGTTATTTTTTATGAAAAGAATGAGTTAAAAAGAAGAATAAAGGAGACTTTGATGATAAAACTCCTTGATTCTGAGGCTATCAATCTTACGAAGACTTCTTTTGATATTAAGGGAAGGTGGAATTTGTAGTGAATTATGGGATATATATATATATATATATATATATATATATATATATATATATATATATATATATATATATGTTTTCCTTTAGATTGATTTTCACTTGAGAAGGTCTATTTGTAGTAGATGAAACCATGGTTGTGTAAGGATTTTGGTAAAATTTTTAAAATTTAATCTAGTATTGTATTGTTTTATGGTTTTGCATATATATATATATATATATATATATATATATATATATATATATATATATATATATATATATATATATATATATATATATATATATAAGTAATAAATATCTTTATAGATTGCTTTAATAAGAAAAGTTTTGCATTAGCAGAGACATAATTTAAGACAGATAACAGTTGTAAAGCAGAGACATTAAAGATAAGTCATAGAAAGTCAAGATTACAATATTTAGTTAATACATTCCTTTAAATTTAGTTAGGGAGCATTTTTTTAGAAGATTTTTTTTGTAGAACTATTAATTATATAGTCAACTGAAATTGGAGAATACATTAGAAGGTTAGAAATGAAAACAATTTAAAAGATATTATGTAATTTATTCAGAATCTACATTTGAAATTTAGGTCCCACCACAGAACAATAATTTGAAGTTGGCTCTTATTATTTCAGCTATTGAGTTTGGTTCAATAGTTCACAGTTTGGCAGTCATAAATTCAAACATTTAACAGAAATTTTCCAGCTTCATGGTACTTTACCGATCACATTTGGAACAATGGGAAATAGGCAGGTCAGGGTTGTTTACCCCACCATCATATTTCTGCACAGATATTTTAAATAAATCCAGTGTGGAATCACCATGCTCTTTCTCAAATAAAACTGACTAATCATCTTCCTATTATTCTCTTGGTCTATTTATATTTTTCCAGAATACTTCTTAACAATCCCCCTTTTTTATTAGTCCAAGGAAAAATGGATATATTTGATTCAGGTGATCATAATTATCAATCTAAAATATTTTAGTGATGTCTTCTTAAGATACACTCTCCCAATAAAACCACTAATTTTTTTGTTTTAAATCTAATTTAAGTTTAATTTAGATTTGAGGAATTTTTATTTAAAATGTCTTCTATGATTTATTTTTAACTTAATTAGAAAATTCATTACTGCTTTGCTAATGGGTTTTCTTTTGTGTTACACTAACTAATGTGTTCAGGATCAATCACAAAAGTGAATCTCCAAAATAAAATGGTCTGACTTTAAAAAAATAATTATTCAAAGAAAATTGTTTCTTGATTTTTATAAAAGTTTTGCTGTATATATATATATATATAATGGTCAAAATATTTTGCTGTATATATATATATATATAATGGTCAGGGAATATTAGAGTCTTACCGTAGCTGCCGTCCAAAGGTGCCACCAGGTCACTTGAACATGGAAAATGTATTATAGTAGGCAGATACTTACTGTTAAGATCCAACTTTATTTTATATTGACCATTATCCCATGCCACTAGCTCAAGGAGATGCAGATATTTTTAATAAATACTTTTAAAAATGTATTTTTAATATTAAAATATAAAATCACCACTGCCATTAATAACACACAAAAAACATTTATTAACACACATATATAAATATTTAAAATTGAGGAATAAATTTAGACTTTACTATTAATTTTAAATTGGTTATTATTTTTTAAATTTAAATTATTATTTAAGAAAGTCCACACAGATGGTCATTTTAATAAATTTTACTTTAGAATGTTGAATATAGATAGGCTACATAGATTACTCAGTTAAAAGTTTTCAAAATCAATCATTCCATCTCAGACTAAAAAGTTTGTAGCCAACCCAATGTCTGCTTCCAGATATACAGATGCAACCAATGCAGTATGAAGATTAAACCATGCTATTGTCTGCAACATCATATTATTTGAAGGACATGATACTAATCCAGTACAGAAATGTGCATCTGTATGGTGAAAGAATCATGTAATAAAATATTTAAAAAGAAATCCATGTCACAGGAAATACATCTGCAGACATTGCAGCTCAATGACTATACATTTGGGTCATGCATTCAGTTGGGCTTTGCCCTGTTAGCTAACACACTTCTCATTGCATTAATATAAACACCCATATATATATATATATATATATATATATATATATATATATATATATATATATATATATATATATATATATATTAGCATCGACCTAACTATTAGACAAATAGTCTGAAATTTAAACCATTTAGAATAAACATAAATGATTGAAACATAAAGTTATTAATTGAAAATTGCTGAGGGAAATTTACTAGAAAGTAAATTCAATGGTACTCATCATAAGGTGCCACATTGACAAAAACAACTTAAAATACATACCAGTGAATCCGTTTAGACACTCAGCATGAGGTGTCATATTTATATATATAAATATATTGTGCACTTTTTATTAGCTCAGACTATTCTAAAATAGGATTTTGGTGTATAATTTTACATTTTACAAATCCAATATTAGATCATAGGATTTGAACTTGGTTTTAGATAATGGAAATTTATAAATGATCTTAATTAAAGATACATATAAATAGTAACCTATAGAGTCATATATATACAAATGGATAGACAATTAATATCATCTAGTATTTAAAACCAGTGAAGTTTAAATTGTAATTTTGTAAACATGATGCTGTAGCAGAAACCATTAATAATTGTTTGTGCACATTTCATTTTAAAAATATAAATTATTTGTATTCAAATCTTGTTATATTTAAAAGTAAATAAATAAGGTTTAATTTTACAAAATACTGATTTAAAATTAAAACAGTAAATTCTATCTTTATTTAATTTCTAAAAATATTGTATTTCAATATTTTTTTAAAAAAAAACGAAAAATTGGTCATTTTAAAATAACAAACCAAAAAACTTGGAAGGTAATTCTATGTTGTTATAAAGAGAAAAAGGTGGGAAATATTAGCCAATCAAAGTGTTTCAAACAATCTTGGAATATGAAATTCAAGAAAGGGAAAAAAGGAAGGCTTCTTGATCATAAAGAATAAGTAACTAGGTTTTTTTTTTCTTTGTAATAATTTTTGAAAAAAAAGTTGGATTAAAAATTCCTAAAATCATATTATTGGCAAGCAGAAAAAGTAATGGATTGTAGCTGTATCGATATATTGGATAATTATCATCTTTATGTTTAAACTAAGGGAGTAAATTACACCTGAGTCTCTTTTTACACGGATTTATTTAACACGATTTTGAAGTTACGCTATTCATATTTCATGGAAGTCGACCTCCGATAATTCGCTATTACTTTAAATAATAAATTTCACGCACTTACATTATATTGAAAGTAATAGCACATTATTGGAATTCTACTTTCATTTTAGTAATTTCAATATTTTCATTGCTTTATAATAGTAAGATTTTATGCAATAATGAAATTAAAATCATGATTTCCACATTTTATGTACACACACATTAAAATTTACAAGATTATAGTGTAAATTTGTTTAAACATTATGCATGTTAATTTTGCATTTTAAATCACATTCTGTTTTTGCTTTTTAAAAAAGAACGTAATCAATTATTAATCATTTAGTGTCCACAAGTTTATTTTTAAAAGGTCAGTAATAGCAGTGGGCACAATTAAAAATTAAAATCTGATTTTTAATTGTAATTAACAATTTAAAAATTACTTATGGGCGACTTGAAATTAATGTGAGGTAAAATGAAATTTGATTTTTAAACGGAATTGAAAATTAAAGGCAAAAATAAGAATTTAATTTTTAGTTATTAGTTTTAATTAAATTTTTCCCAGCAGTGGTCAATAAATGTCTTTTTATTATCATAAGTTTAAGTTCATAAACAATTAATAAAATCATCGTCGTCATCTACAGAAAACTATTAACACAACATGAGAGTGAACTTGGTGCTAGTTGTATTTCCTCTTGTGAGAATAATTGCTGTGATATTCTTGACTTCATTTAAGGAGAAGCCAAAAACATCACATCACATCACACGAGAATCTGATTTTTTACTAGTTTGCAAATGAACGTGTTTTTGGGCAAATAGCATTAATAATTAAAATGTGCATAAAAAATATAAATTACTGTACTGTAAATAATGCATAAAAATATATTATTTTGAATAAAATTAAATATTATAGTTAAAAAAAGTTTGTCTTGTATCAATTTTTTTCAAATTTGAAATTTTTTATTAGTCATATTTTATTTTCTTCTTTTTTTTTTTGCACGAATTTTAAAGTAATTTTACATTGGGGCTTTGCTTTTATGCAAATTTTGAAAAATCACAGACCGCATTCCCCCTTTGTCAATGTAAGTTACATCTATTTTTGCATGATTTCGTTTGTGCGTGTTTTCTGAGGAACTTATCTATCGCGTAAAATGAGATCCAGGTGTAATTGTTTTCTACTAGGCAGATCAATAATCAATAATTCCCAATAATCTCTTGAAAATTAATAAATATTGAAGAAATCATCGGCGATGAATGTTCAACATATATACTCACTGAAAAGTAACAATAACTGTGCTGTGGGAAAAATGAATTGCAGTAATAAACCAAAGGAAATAAATAAACATCGTCAATATTCAGTAAGGATAAATAAAAGAACTGTAAATCATGGGGAAAAGGTTAAGTATATATATTTAAGATCCATAGAACTAAATCGGTATTAACTGAAAAGTGTTTATTATTATTCCAACTATATAAAAAATCCTAATTACAATAAATTATAGAAGTATTTAATTTGAGATATACCGGCTGGAAGGTCAGTTGCTATAAAGTTTTAGCTGAAAAAAAAATTGCATAACACATATTTTTAATGGAAATCCTAAAATTGCCATATACTAAAGATAGAAATATATGTCATCTAGAATAAATAAAGCAAGCCATGAATATTTTATTTTGCATTACTAAACAAAGAACAAAAGGACGGATTATTGTTGCAATAACTTAAATACCTCGCGCGAATCTTAGGATAAGCTGAATGTACAGAAAAAATAAAATAAAAGATATATATATAATAAATTTATGCAGAACAATCAGAACGCAACAAATATATAAAGTTGTTATACTTTTAGCTGAGAGTTTAAAAAAAGAACTTCTTTATAATGTTGGTATTTATATGATTTAATCTATGAGTTGTTAGTACAATGGGGGGGGGGGGGACTAAATTAATAAGGAATTAATTCAAGTCTTGTTTTATTAATAGTTATTAATAATTAGGTTGAGATTAAAGATTATTAATCATTTAAATAAACAAATATGCTCAATACTTTAGTATGAAAGGGTATTTAAAATGATATATACATATTCCAGAGAGCAGGTTGTATTTACATGTGTGAATGGATAAACTAAAAGCAATGATTTTGTTCTTATGTGAAAGATAAAAGTGTTAATTTTGTTTGCTTACCAACCTCCAGAATTATGACCCTATGTTCTCACTTATTTTTTGCATTGTTACTTAATCATCAAGTACTATTATTATGTAGAGGTTGAACTAATGGACCATGAATGGAAACATGTGATTGTTTAATAAACTGAATGTATGATATGTAGTTCACATACATAGGGATAAATATCTCAACATATAATAGGGAATTGTTAGTTTTGTTTGGTAATAATACTCCAAAGATTAATTTTCTGTTGTTATTGTTATTATAATATATGTGTATCATTTTATTGTAAGTTATTTTAAATTAGATGTTAATTGTAATGCGTATGGTAATCATTTGAAATGAATATTATTAAAATTATTGTTTTAAAAGTTTTATTACATTCTAATTGCTGCATTTCTTTTCTGGGCACATTCTCACCACATCACACAACTCAAAATGTACAGTTGAAATTAAAATGAAAAGTCAATTCAGTTTAGATCAAATCTAACAGTTTAATAAGCATAAATCTCTTAGTAAAAATTTTTTTTTACTTGTTACATGCTGCCTTGAACCCATATGTCATTGATGACATTGCCAATTATGAAAGTGTATTTATTACTATGAAATTAAATGATACATTAGTTATTAGTGCAAGTATTACTGTTAATCACAGTTTAGTTAGTAATAGTATTTTAATATTAAGTATTAAAGAACATAAATATAAAGCTTGATTATAGATTTAAATTATAAGCTTTTCTTAATTTGTACACTATTCATGGAAATCTGTAAAATCCCTCTTGATATTTCATGGGTAGTATGAAGAATCAATAAATCAATGATTTTCCTGAGATCTCCTTATTATAAAGTTATTCTTGAAATTATTGCCAATCTTAATTATTAAACATAATATGAATCAAAGTTTATCTGTAATTATCTAACAGATTAATTTAATGAGTGATTGAATTAAAACTTAATAGTTATAAATCCAAAATAATATATTAGATATTTTTGTTAGTTATGAGAGTATGCAGATACTTAATAAGGAGGGGTATCTGGGTATTCTTATGCCATTGGACAAATAGTTTGTATTTGTTTAATGTTAAGGGGCTGTGATCTGCTTATGGGTAAATGAGTCTCATATTGTTTATATTTAAAACATGTCTTATTTTAGAAATATTTACTCATGTCACAGTAACTTCGGATAAATACTAATCTTATCTAAATTCAATTGTTATAGTTAAAAAAAATGGTCGAGATATAGAACTCTGCTTAGGGTCGTACCACCTAGAGACAGGCCACATTATACATATATACATATTGTACTGGGTTGAACCATTGAAACCACTTACTTATACATATATATAAGTTTTGGCCGGTTTCAAACTCCTTCATAATACATTTATAATCTTATAAATGTTACATGAACAAACCAGCATGTTCGAGCAAAATGGGAGATCTTATTGATAGCTGTAACTATGAACAATAACCCATCTCAGCTGCTAGATTCAAACCCCTACTATCCAAATACTTTATTTGTTTTGGGGTAAACCCCGGGGTGCCAGATAGTCTGAGGACTAATGTATTCGGGCAGTAGGCTCATAATCCAGCACTCAAAACATTCCCAAAACTAACTCAGTCTAATTTTAATTCAATAACAAAGTTATACAAAATTGGTGGTGGGAAGAATTAATAAAAGGTTGGTAAAAAGAATTGACTGACAAATAAAGTTTAAGTTTAAAGACATTTTATTTTAATTAACATTAATTAAGTTTAAAGATAATTTATTACCCAACATTTATTGACTAAATTTAAACATCTTTATAAATCTAATATAATACACACACATTCTAAATTAACATTTCTAAACTAGTTTAAATATTCTTGTAGATTTTAATAGTAGAACATTGGTATTTATCTAATTTAACTAATAATATTGATATAATGATCACACACATATTAAATCATATATCATTCACAAATATAATAACAAAGCATTAATAGCATTTGAAACTTAAACACACATATTAATAGTTCATTTTAGGTATGATAGAGTTCATATAATTTGAATCTTGAATATTTACGAATTACAGCAGTGGCTACTATGTATAAATGATAATAAATAAATGTTTACCTAGGATTTTGGAACAGGGATATTGCTTGTTGTTGGCTACTTCTGCTGCTTCTGATGGATTATATCTAACCGGTTACATTTGGACATTTCTTGAAGAGATTTTTATGCGAATCCATTGGCTTTATTCTTGAAGACAGTTGAATGTTTGATGGAGGATTTCTGAGTTGTTATGCAGACATTATTTCACAGGCAGGTTTTGATGATCTTGTTGGACAAAAAGGCTGAAGCACGGGCGAATATTTCCAAAAGCTGCTCAACAATGCATTTTTGTTTCTGAATACATAATAGAAATTGTTATCTGAACAGAAACAAGACTGTCACTGGAAACTAGACTGAAAAAACTCGCTCAATTAATTGTCCGATAAAAAAAAAAGTCTCTTTATACCTGTGACATGTTGTCCATGTAATATCCTCCGGCAAATATCTGTTGTCGAATTCCATTGGTAATTAATCCTATGACAACATGTTTTTGACGATCGTTTAATTAGTAGTAGCTATTTCAAAATGTGTTGTTTTCATATCTTTAATTACTAGCGCACTGCTGTGTTTTTTAAAATATCTTTTTCATTTATTTATAATATTTAATGCTGATACAGTTATTTTACATTCGCACACACATATATAATTTTATTCTACACATCAAAACTAATTTTAATACTTTTTTTTTATTCAATTCGAATAAAAAGAGATTTATATTTTGAAGCATTTAATTTATAATAATAACACTCTTTAACTTTTATGAACTCTTAGTTTTATCTTCTCTATACAAAACTCCCCCTCTCCCCTTTTAATCAATTAATGTTTATTTTTTTTTCAAACTCTTTTATGAAAGATTTTAATAATAAATAATTTTTTTAGACAAAATTATTTTATATACATGTGCCAATTTGGTCTTGGCACATTACACCCCCCCCCTTCATTTTAGAGTAAAATGCGTCATTTTTGACCATTTTATCTCTTGCAACTTTAATTCTTGATTCTAAATATTCATTTATTTTCTAAGTTTGCTTTTCATAATGCTTTCACTTTACATACCAAGGGCAATCTGTTTTGACTATCCTTTCCTTCAATCTATGCCGAATACATTGCTCACAATGATCTAAATCATGGATAATGACCACTGGGACAAACTAATTTTGTGGCACAGAGATCATTTGGAAACGATGCAGAAGCAGATTCGCTGACTTACACCAACTTACATGTGTATAAAATCGAAATTTCATTTGCCGATTCTCTTGATTGGACTTGGAAAAAGAAAGGGTCATTGTGAAATGGCAGGAATTTTCAACTGTCCATTTTCGACTTATGCTTTGGAAAGAGGAATGATCCATGACAAGTCCGTTACGGGTACTAAAACTTATCCAGTCGGCAGCTTTAAACGTATCTTTAACTAAATTTATTTCTATACTACCCTCATTCCCTTTTGCTCTAGATAATTCCTACACATGTATATATGTGCAGCATAATTCTACCACTACTAATATTCTAGATATCGAGTTATTACTGGACTTGCTTACAGGGAATCTATAATTAATAAATCCCTTTTTGCATTCAGCATGAGGTGCAGCAGTGCCAAGAACATAACCTAAAAGGATATCTGGATAAATACATTTAAGATACGCATCATGAGGTATTGTATTTACCGAATATTACCAGTGTATGTGCGCGTATATACACATGTATAGTTATACACTCATAATACACCTTAGATTAACTTTATATTTTTATTATTAATCTTACACTATTTATTTATATTACAATATTATTTATAACCCTTAAGAAACATTATTTAAAATATTTATTTACACTAATCTTATAATATTATTTTTAAATCATTACGAACATCTTTATTTAACATGCGTGTATTCAATAAAAAAAAATTGATTAGTTTATTACGAGTCATTCTTCATTATTATTTCCTATGGATATATTTATGCTTATTTATTTAAATTGATTTTATGGATTTTATTTTAACTATTTGACCTACTTATTTATTTACGAACATTTTTCTTGATTAACATGTGCGTTGATCACTTTTCCTAAGTATTGACCACTTCAAATTCTTATTTTTCTAGAGTGCATTTTTAGTTTTTATTTTCATCATTAGGTAATAAATGTAATGTTAAGAGAAGTAGGCAGCAAAGTATAAGGCAATTCAACACACAGATAGATCTTGTGCTGATTCAAACCAACCCTCAATTTCTTGTGGAAGTGGTGACTACAGCATGGGCAACTGTTGTGCACAACAGATCCTAAAAAGGGACTTTGAGATTTACAAATGGCAGGACTATCTCTATTGTACATTCGACTTGCTAAAATATTTATTTTATTTGGTTCTACTGGGAATTTTTCCTCCAGATTTATTACTTTTTATATGCCAGGACTTTTCTGCTGGCACATCATCATCAGTATTATTTATTCTTCACACTACCCATCTGTAGAACAAAGTCACCACAAAAAAAAAACTCAGTCCAACAAAAGTCAGGCCTGAAATTTATATCTTTGCCCAAATACTCGCACACACCTCAATCATAATTTAATACACTTCTTTTTTTTTTAATTTTATTTGATAATGTTTTATTTTCATTAATACTTTCATTATACACTTATTTATTTCATTTTTATTTTTAAAGCATTATTTTTACTCTCCCTTCTTTTCTTTTTTTTTTAAAAAAAAACATTTTCATTTTCTTATCTATTTTGATTTTACACATTTATTTCATTGGCGTCACACTCCGCTATGTTCTAGACTTATGAGCTGGGATATCAATATAATTGATAAGACATAATCGAGGGTTTTTGACATAATCATTTTGCTTGTTTAATTTGATTTTACACATTTATTTTGTTTGCGTCACACTCTGCTATGTTCTAGACTTATGAGCTGGGATATCAATATAATCGATAAGACATAATCGAGGGTTTTGACATAAATTGTTTTATAGATGCTTTGACATTTTAAACTCTAAGATTGTTATTTTATTTTACTAAGACTAACTTTAATCATTTTTAATTATTCAAACTATCTTGATACTCATTTTTACATTTATTTCCTTAAACTTTGTTAAACATTTTCCATTATTCCGAGTCCATGGTCGTTCTAAACTAGGTCAAGCTGGCGAATCCATCAGATTACATAATTTTAATTTTTGTCTGGCAGTTCTTTCTTATTCAGCCCTCCAAATAACTTTAGTGACCTAGCGTTACATATTCCTTTTTCTATATTTCCTTTAGCTATCACAAAGGCATTGAAGTCAGTTTGAGGGACTATACAATATGGGCTTTTGTAAATCATCTGAATTTTTTTATAAATGTGTTTCTGAGGATGACTCACAGAATTATTTGTAATATGCATGTTCACACTCAGCTGGTCTGGCTTTTTTATTTCAGTTTGTGGGATATTTTGACTGCGATTTATTTGATTTACTTTTACAGTTAAATTTGTAACTTCAACTTTTATTTCTTCAATTATTTTTCTATCTTCTATCTTATTTTTTCCTATTGCTTGGTAAGCAGTCTCTATTTTATTCTTTACTTGTGTTTTAATTTCTTTTATTTCTTCTTTAATTTCCTCTTTTATTCTATTCTGGCCCATTTCGATCTGGTCCTTTAACTTTTCAAGCATTTCAGCGTGCCCTTCCAATTTACTCTTCATTTCATTATTTTGGTTTTTAAGCTCTTCGGCTATTTTTTTTTATATTCTTCAGCTGTTTCTTTTTGTTTTTCAAACATGCTGGTTAGTAAAGCTATGATTTCTCTTTTTTCCTTGTTGGGGCTATTTTCTATATTTTTACCTTGAGTCTCCATTTTGGCTTTATTTTTTTTTTTTTTTATAATTTATAATTTTAAACACTTTTTATCATTATTTTTAATACCGTATTTTATTCACTTTAATAAGTTTACTAATTATTATTTTATTTATTTCTTGCTAAAGTGGAAATACACGCTGACTCCACCCCTCCTTTGTCCATTTACCTCTACCCGATCTAAATGCTTTAACTCCGCCCGAACACCCAACTGTCTCTGATTTAACATAATGATTTATTTCAACTAATGTAAATAGCATAAATCTCTCTTCATTTAAAAGAAAAAAAAAGGTTTCGGTCAATTCTTTTTTTAAATTTAATACCACTTTACGAACGTAATTTCGTTTTCTATAAAAAATTTGTCAAACAAGAAACACAGCATTTATTTACTATTGTTTCTAGGTCCAGCCCCAAACATTGGGAAAAGCCATTTATGTACTGGGTCAAACTGCTGAAACCACTTACTTATATGTATATCTATGTTTTGGCCAGTTTCCACCTCCTTTGTAATACATTTATAATCTTATAAATGTTACGTGAACGAACTGGCATGTTCAAGCAAAATGGGAGATCTTATTGATAGCTTTAACTATCAACAATAACCCATCTTGGCTGCTAGATTCAAACCCCTACTATCCAAATACTTTATTTGTTTCGGGGTAAACCGTGGGGCGCCAGCTAGTCTAGAACTAATGTCTTCGGGCAGTAGGCTCATAATCCAGTGCTCAAAACATTCCCAAAACTAACTCAGTCTAATTTTAATTCAATAAGAAAATTATACAAAATTGGTGGTGGGAAGAATTAACAAAAGGTTGGTAAAAAGAATTGACTGACAAATAAAGTTTAAGTTTAAGCACATTTTATTTTAATTAACATTAATTAAGTTTAAAGATAATTTATTACCCAACATTTATTGACTAAATTTAAACATCTTTATAAATCTAATGTAATACACACACATTCTAAATTAACATTTCTAAACTAGTTTAAATATTCTTGTAGATTTTAATAGTAGAACATTGGTATTTATCTAATTTAACTAATAACACTGATATAATGATTACGCACATATTAACTCATATAGCATTCACAAATATAATAATAAAGCATTAATAGCATTTGAAAGTTAAACACACATATTAATAGTTCATTTTATGTATGATAGAGTTCACATAATTTGAATTTTGAATATTTACGAATTACAACGGTGGCTACTACATATAAATGATAATAAATAAATGTTTACCTAGGATTTTTGGAATGGGGATATTGCTTGTTGTTGGCTGCTTCTGCTGCTTCTGATGGATTATATCTAACCGGTTAGATTTGGACATTTCTTGAAAAGATTTTTATGCGAATCCATTGGCTTTATTCTTGAGGACAGTTGAACATTTGATGGAGGATTTCTGAGTTGTTATGCAGAACATTATTTCACAGGCAGGTTTTGTTGATCTTGTTGGACAAAAAGGCTGAAGCATGAGCGTATATTTCCAAAAGCTGCTCAACAATGCATTTTTGTTTCTGAATACATAATAGAAATTGTTATCTGAATGGAAACAAGACTGTCACTGGAAACTATAGTGAAAAAACTCTCTCAATTAATTGTCCGATAAAAAAAAGTTTATTTATACCTGTGACATGTTGTCCATGTAATATCCTCTGGCAAATATCTGTTGTCGAATTCCATTGTTAATCACTCCTATGACAACGTGTTTTTGACGATCGCTTAATTAGTAGTAGCTATTTTAAAACGTGTTGTTTTCATATCTTTAATTAGTAGCACACCGCTGTGTTTTTTTAAAATATATTTTTCATTTATTTATAATATTTAATACTGATACATTTATTTTACATTCTCACGCACATATATAATTTTATTATACACATCAAACCTAGTTTTAATACTTTTTTTATTCAATTCGAATGAAAAGAGATTTATATTTTGAAGCTTTTAATTTATAATATTAACACTCTTTAACTTTTATGAACTCTTAGTTTTATCTTTTCTAAACAAAACTCCTCCTCTCCCCCTTTAATCAATTAATTTCTATTTTTTCTCAAACTCTTTTACGGAAGATTTTAATAATTATTTTTTTAGACAAAATTATTTTATATAAATGTGCCTTCATGGTAAAAGAGAATGGTATAAAATTTTAAATTAAGTTGTTTGGTAAAAAAAGTGGGTAATAGTTTTAGAATAAAGTGAAAATCTTGGTAAAAAAGTGTAATGGATTTTTTAAAAGAAAACGAAATAAACAATTTTCTTGTTTGGTTGTAAAGTGGTAAAAATAACACAGCTATAAATAGTTAAAAGTTAAACAATCAATTGTAATGTTTAAAACAATAAATAAATAAAAAATGATTGTAATATTATAATTGTATTTAATAGTCAAAATTTTAATCAATATTTTAAAATAAACTTTAGGATGGTGAGAATTATATTTGGTTCTTTTTAAATTATTTTAAATTTTTATAAAATATATCAGTTTTGGTAATTTAGCTGAGCTTAAATTAAAAAATCTCTGTTAAAGTTAGAATCATGTGCTGTATATTTATCCTTCACTGTGTTAGAATAATAATAAAGTTTGTGAATTATGAAACTAAATATAATTGTTCTCTAAAGTAAAAGTTGAAATATTAAATATTGTTTTAATAATTATTTTAAAGTTTAAATGATTTTGATAAAATTATAATTGGTAAAAATACATTCTAAATAATATTTAGACATGGTAGAAATTCTTTATTTTAAGAGGTTTAATCTATTATAAACTAAAATGTGAAATTTGTTGAAAGCATAAAATAGAGGTAATTTTGAGAAAATATAAGAATTAGAGGGGAGAAAGTATGTGTAAGTGAAGGAGGGGTAATTTTTTAGTGAATAAGAGTAAAGAAAAGTGTAATTTTAAAATTTTGTATTTATTTTAAAAGTTTTTTTAACATATAATATTTTGACTGCCTTTACATGAAGGGTATTTTTAAAGTTTTCTTGCAGGATTTTTTCAGTTTGCAAAATAAGAAAAATGGAAGTTAAAAAAGTATAGAAGTATTGATAAGAAAAATATTTGAAAGTATTGATCTTTTTTGTCAACAGAATCTTATTTTGTACTCAGAGGAATATAATTTGGGTATATGGAAAACTTAAAAGAGAGTTATTTATCAGGAAAAATTATATGCACAATTATAAGGTCTTTGAAGTTTTTTTTTTATACTTCTCTATGGAAAAATTAAGTGTTTTTATAAAGAAAAATTATGAAAAGTATAATGAAGAAAGAATGTTTCTTTTAAAGGAAACATTAAAAGTATTAATTCGATTTAAAAAAGAAGGAAAAAAGTTATAGAATAATGATATGAAAGTGTATTGTGTTTTGAAAAAAAGAATAGAAAATTATCTAAGAAGAATTAAATTATTATAAAGTGTCTATAAGAAAAGATAGAGATTAGAAAAAGGAAATTTAAAGTTATGAAAATGGATCATGGAGAGAAAATTTACTGAATATTTAAATCAAAGCAAGTGAAAAAATTGGAAATATTAGAGAAAATATTAGAGAGAATATGTTTTTCTTTCGGGATTAATTGATATCATAGTTAATAATTGATTAAATATTATAAAAAAAAGGATTGTTCTAGGAATATTTATAAAGGATAATTGTTTGTAATAGAAATTAAGGGAAGAAGAAATAATAAAATTTTTTTTAGCTTTAATATGACGGTTTAAGAAAATTTGATGAAGAAGTAAGAAATATAGTTTAAATATTTTTGTGTTTATTTTAAATATAAAATGTTATGTGAGATTAGGGAAAAATATAAAATAAATTTAGTAATATTGAGATTTAAATATAATAGTGATAAAATTATAGAAATATTGTTTAAAAATAAAGGTATGTATGTGAGTATTATATCTACAAGATCATGGGATGGTGAATCGAGATCGAGAAGATAAAGATCGTTTGGTAATTTTGATATTTATTTATAATGATAATGTATTTTTTAGATCATCTATTGACTAAGAATGAAGTGTGAAAGTTTAAATTATATGTACACATTTTATACAACATTTTAACATATAATGAGATAGGAGAATTCGGAATATGCACAATAATATATTTAAAGTATATTAATAATATAATTTAAAAAATTGTGGATTCTTTTGAATTTCATGTGATAAAGTATTCAGATATTCAAATAGTTTGTATATGATTAAATATATGGAGGAAAGTAGAAGAAGTGTCTTATAGAACAGTGGAATAGTTTTAAAATAAATGAATTTTATTATTGTTAGTATGAGATATGTATTTGTCGATGTACTATAGAAAAAAAATGTTGAGAAATAAGATAGGATAGTGACTTGGAAGTACTAGTGGAGAGGAAACAAGATGTTTTTAAGAAATAGGAAAATAAAGGATTTGGATCATATTTATTTTGTGTGATTTCAGTATAGTTATCTAGCCTATGACTGAACATATAGTTTGGACAGTGTTTTTGTATCTTTAAACTTTTTGATGTTATAATAAAGTGAAGAAATAGTTTAGCTCGTTCCTATAATAGAGGTGGGTAGACAGGTAAAGGTCACTCCTCTATAGTGTCTTTAATTCACTGTGCCATGATTGTCAAGATATATGACAAGTAATATTCTAGTTGTATTTTGATCCTATGCATCTATCTTCGCTATCCTTATTTCATGAATCTGCATCGGTCAGAAAGATATTTTCAAAGAAATAATGAATAAAATAGAACTGAAGATATGTTATCGTTTATGTAAGAATAGTTTATTTGTTGAATGTATAGAATTGTGTACTTTAAGATTGAAAGTCAAAATATCATAAAGAAAGAAAGAATATATAATACATTGTAAAATTAATTCGGAAATGAATATAAGATTTTGAAAGAAATCTAAACAAAGTTGTTTTAAAAGTGATAAAAAATTTGAATGTTTTAAAATAATATTTAGAATATAAGTATTGCATATTTATTAAGAGAATAGTTCAATAAGGTATAATAAACATATACTTGTGCATGGTATATTAATAGTTATAATTATATCATCCAAAGTAAGGCTTGAATGAGAATATTAGGATTAATAAACATCGGATAATGAATAATAAAAACCTAATATCGAATGTAGAATAGTGTTTTGAATTTTTAAGATTCTACAACCAATATAAAACTAAAATTTGTTATTTTGTAGAATTTTACTACGAATGTAAATTTTGTAATTAAAAATATAATTTTAATAATATTAGGGATGAAAGGTGTTTGTGATAAGCATATAAGAAATGCATTTTGTAATAAGCTAACCATAATAATAAATCGGGTAATAATATTGTATTTTCTTAAGTGTTTTAAAAAAATAAGATTTAACTAGGAAAAGTAAATATTATTTTGATTTCATTTTATAAACTAATAAATTAAGTTGAAATATGAAAGTAAGGGATATCCAATGTATATAGTGTAAAAATATTGTTAATTTATTTATGTTGTTAATAAACTTGTTTAAATTTGTTTAAAGTTTTGTGCGCGTTGTTATTTCTCCACATGGATGATGAAATGTACATTTATAATTGAAACAGACATATAGGTTTGCAAAGGTAAAATAAAAGTGTTATAAGAATTTTGAGAATTTATTGGTATGTTAAAATTAAAAGATCATAATTTCATATTATTTATTGGTCATAAGTTGGTTGCCACAATATTACATTAAATTATATGTAAAGTTGCCGTATTCTGTTGTCAGATTATTAAAAATATACCATTATTTATTTATTTCATTTCAGGAAGAAATAAGATTATATTATATTATTATTGTTATTATTATTTTTATTATTGTTAGTTGTGTGTAGTAGATTATGACATAAAATTCCTTTTCATATTTTGCTACGTAATTTTAAATCACTTAGAATAAATTTATGAACCTGAGATTTATTTTATTTATTTTTCTTCATTTTATTTAATGGAGCTAGATTCTTGTTATAAAGAAGATTGAGATATAATTATTATTTTAATCGTAGTGAATAGAGCTCAGAAAGTCGTAAGAATACTATGAGTTAGTTATTTGGTATAGTAAAAAGGGGGAATAGTGTCTTATGCCATTGAGGTAGTATCGTGTGGATAATATCTCAATGTAGTCTATCTCGTTCGTTTGTCCCATGTCTCATGAAAATAGTACATATTTATTAATTCATTTAAAAATTGAACGTATTTGTATTTAGAAATTAGAGTATAATCATTTTAATCAATGTGAATATTTCATTTATTTTTTGTTAACTGAGCTAGAACCGGAATATTTGTAATAAACAATAATTTTGGGGTGAGAACGCGTGGGGGGAGGTTAGAATATATATATATATATATATATTTCATGCAAATGAAAATCTTAAAAAATAACTAATATAAATGTTAACAAATCTATGCAGTTATCTACACCCAACTTAAATTAAATACATTTTAATTAACTCATCACAAAAAATGGAAATGATTAATTAAACATATGCATAAAAAATATTATTAGTAATTGATTTGGAATTTTTTTTAGGTCAGATAAGAGTTTGTATTTTCAGTTACTAATTGTGAATTTGAAAAAGTTCATATTAGATAAACACAAGAGTTCATACTTTACAGATTCCACAAATTTATAGGTCCATCTTCATGATCAATTTTGAAGATTGTTTTTTCTTTGAAACGAAGCTGATACTTGCCATTTCATTTGATCAAGAACTATCATTGGGAGGCCTCAACTGGTTTCCAGGAAATTGAATCTATTACAGACTCCTATATCATGAAGTCTTCAATACAGCTACAGTTATAACAATATATTAATAGTCAGCTCTAAGACAACTGCCACTCGTGAATTCAATTATTTTGGTTTTTATATTTTTATTAGCCTCTTATCAGAATTTTCATGGATCCAACGAACATGATGTCACTGATTCTAATGTTCAATTTTTGGTCCATGCTGTGGCATCATGCTTGCATTGGTCAATCTATTTTTTTTCTTATCTGACCTTATAATTATTTAAGTGCCCCAAGGGATAGTGTCCTTTGCATATTATTAATAAAGCAATCATTTCCATTTTAAGATTAAAACATGATTTTTTTTTTAAAAAAGAATCTAATTAACATTTTTCCTTTCGTTGCTTTTAAACAAAAATATTAATCATTATCTTAAACTCTTTTTTTTTTTCTACAAAAAGTACTTTTAAATACTTTTTTTAAAATTAGTTTTAAAGTTTTCCATCTATGTGATATATACATGTTAACATAACTCTATTAATTTTTTTTTTCAGTTTTTTAATAAAACACTTTTTATTTAAGATTTATTTTCCCTTTATGTATTAATTTTAAAATAATGTAATGGCATATATATTGAAACGGAATCTGAGGTTCAGATTACGTTTCACAATCCTATTCTATCCCTGACCAACAAACTGGATTCAAATCCCAGTCCTACATATATATATATATATATATATATAAATCCCAGTCCTACATATATATATATACACACCTATTTGTTTCAATTTTTTAAAATTTTGTATTCAAAATAAACATTAACAAGAGATTTAATAACCTTAAATTAAATAAATCAATAATAATATTTCTTATAATTTTAATAGATAGTGTATGTGCGTAAATCACATGTATATATTCAAAGAGATGGGGGATTAAGTATAAATAAATATTTATGTTTGTATATGTTATATGAAAATGTATATTTAAAATTTTATATATTAAAATTACGTATGTATGTAATGGCAGGTGGAATAATGCAATCGGCTTGGTAAAACAAAATCAATTAGCATGATTAAAGTATAATCTCTATTAGAAAATTAAATAAATTTCAATAACAAAACTTATTGTTTGGTAAAATCTATTCTGAGTCAGAAATACATTTAGAACAATTGTTTCAAAAATACTAAGCTGTTTTCATTGTTTTACACTACCTGATTAACAAAGGAGAAATTCCCTACTAAAAAAAAAGCTGTGTTGCAATATTATTTTACAGCCGCAGATATTACAACTGATATCATTCCTTAGATAAACCGGAGTCATATAAATAGGACCCAAAAATTCAATCATGAAGAGGAGAGTACATAGATTCATAAGGTATCCACCAAATGAATCTATGTTGCTCAAATTTTCAAGAAATACCTTCTTTCCATGACTAGGCCAACTCAACTCCAGCCAGCCTGCCACTAAAGATGAACCTCCACGAACCTGCTGCTATACCATGAGAATCAACTGGGTGATCTGCTACCTGCTTTATGAAGGTAATGCTGTAAAGTGCCACCTTTATGAATTCAGAACTTTCTCCTGATTAACTATTAAAATATAAAAATTTAATATTAATTACTTTTAACTTTTATATTTTATTCTATAACCGTTTTGATTAGCCTCATAATTTCTTTCATTTTTAATTTAATGCGGCAATTATTTTATTAATATTTTGTCTAATATATATATATATTTTAAATGCTAAATGATATTTCAATGAACTCCTACCCTTGCCAGCATACTTATTTTTACCTTAGCTCCTTGCATTAGATAGGAGTAACACTTAATTTTAATTAGTTTGTTTTTACTTTTAAAACTATAACGCTTGCTAGGTTGGGAGATTTAAAAAAAAAATGTTTTATTAATTATTATACTTTTTCAGTAAACAACAGAGGGAGAAATAAAGTTTCACCTTTGATTAGTTTACAATTTATACAATGTTAATAATCTTCGTAAGAGCGCAATATTAATTCAAACATATATATATATATATCACTTTTTATGTCTTTATTCTCACCCATCTAAAAATATATATGAATATTTTTTTAAAGCACACATTAGACTTAATTTTATACTATGTTATACATAAGTGGAATTTTATTAAATAAGTGTAATGAAAGGGGGGAGGGGATTTTAGAACTTTCGTTGATATTAAAAATACGTTTTTAATAATATCTTTAAACTTCATTTAATAAATACGATCATACCATTATCTTTGATGTTATTATTATAGGTTTTAACCATAATTATAGATATTTGACTAGTTATTAGTATGTCCTAAATCGTTGTTAGCATAGGCCACTTTTCATGTTTTAAGCTTTATCTAGAGACACATGTCAGAATGCCCGAGCCATCTCATCTTCGTTCCAGGTCGTAAACAGGGCAATGAATGTTCTTGGAACATATATATGCTCACGTAGAAATGCAAGGGAAAATTCCGGCAAAGTTCGGCCCATTGCAATCCCTTTGTCAACCAATTCCACAAAATATTGGGTGGCAAGTCAGCTAGACTGATTTCTTTTATATTATAAAGCATCTCAAAATTTTGGATCTGCAAATATTCGGCCATTATGCTAACACCGCAACATTTTATATTAGACCCTTCTTTTCAAAAAGCTCAGACCTATAAATATCTATATCTAATGTTATGATCTAACTAAACATATCTCATAAATTAAATAACTCTTGATGTGTCGCTTAATGACTATATATATATAATTTAGAGAAATAACTCCACATACATTCGACATGCAAATAAAGTAAATAAATCTTTATTAAAAAAATTATATTTTATTATCTATTAAACTTATGATAGCTTGGTCGGTTAATTAACCGACAATTATGTAACCCATTCTGGGATAAGTCAAGGTGGTGCTTTTGTTTGTAATTCGGGCAAAACATTATAAATTGTATACTTTATAAATGTGCTAGATTAATTGAAATGTCATTACACAGCATCAAAATTCTCCAAACTCATTTGTAAATACTTTTGCTCAAGTGCAAGTAAGCACAATATAATTTATTTGTACTATGAGGCTAATCACCATTTAATATAATAAATATATATATATATATATATATATATATATATATATATATATATATATATATATATATATTATTATTATTATTATTATTTCTATTTGTTCATTATTAAACATAAATTTAAAACTAAACATCTGATCATTGCTCATTCTTTAGTTAATTGATTTAGTTAACTTTAAAATATCATGATTTGTGGAATGATTTAAGATCCCACTAAAGTTAAGCATAAGTACTTGTCTGTTTTAAAATGTATATACACATTTGTCATGATTTTTCCCTGAGTCTCTTTGTTTCTCCGGTGTGCGATGATGGCCAGTGGTAATTTAAATATTCCAGTATCATCGGATTTGTTGCTCATAAGCTAATATATATGGAATCTGGGTACACAGGGCAGAGTTCATGATTGTTCCTGACATATATATCTCACACATTATTGGACTCGAGGTACTTTTGCCTAGATGCTAGATCTTGTTATGTGGACAGACAATTCCGACCCCCAATATATATATATATATATATATATATATATATATATATATATATATATATATATATATATATATATATACCAAATGTCTACATGATAAAGATGTACCGGATGATTGGAAGAATGCAGTAATAATAATATTTAAAAAAGGTAATAAAGAAGATACTAGAAATTACACATCTATCAGCCTTTTATCAGTTTTATATAAAATTTTTACCAAGATAATTACAACTCGTCTACAGAGAACATTGGATTTCCACCAACCAAGAGAACAAGCTGGATTTAAAAGTGGTTTTAGTACAGTAGATGAAATCTAGGTATTGAGAGAAGTTATAGAAATGACAAATGAATATGAGTTCTCATTATGTTTTGTATTTGTAGATTATGAAAAGGCATTTGATTCTATAAACATTTCTTCAGTGATTAAAGCATTGAATCATCAAGGTATACATCAGGATATTGTCATATTTTAAAGAATATTAATAAAAATGGAACAGCAACAATTAGATTACATAATAATACTGGGAAAGTCAACATTGAAAAAGATGTAAGACAAGGTGACTCCATATCTCCAAAACATTTTACAGCAGTGCTGCAAGAAGTATTTTGTGGATTAAAATGGGAAACTAAAGGAGTGAAAGTAAATGGAGATTATTTAAGTCATTTAGATTTCGCAGATAATGTAGTTGTTTTTGCAAATAATGCTTCAGAGCTGCAGGAAATATTACAGGAAGTATCAGATGAAAGTAGGAAAGTAGGACTAAAGATAAATGTTAAAAAGACTAAAGTAATGTTTAATCGGTTTGCTCAAAATATGAAAATTTGATGAGTTAGAAAAATTTAACAGTTACAAATATCTTGGTCAGATTATTAATACAGATGAAAACATAATTGTTGAAATTAATCATAGAATTAAACTTGGTTGGAGTGCTTTTGGTAGAAATAACATGATACTAGAAGAAAATATGATTATGTGTTTGAAAAGGAAGGTTTTTAATTAATGTTTTACCAGTTCTTACTTATGGATCTGAGACTTTGAAACTTAATAGAAGAGCAATACAGAGATTTCATACCAGTCAAAGAAGTATGGGAAGCTGCATGTTGAGAGTAACAAGATGAGGTTGAAAATGCAAGATATGGGTAAAAGGACAAACAGGTGTTACTGAACTCATTGAAAACATTAAAAGACTGAAGTAGAGTTGGGTTGAACATATTTCTAGAAGAGATGATAATAGATGGACAATCTTAAACTGGATTCTAAAAGATTGTAAAAAACCCAAAAAGAGATCACACTTGAGATGGATGGATGGAATAAGAAAGTGGGAAGGGATGATGTGGAGAAGAGAAGTTAATGATCAGAGAAGATGGACTGAATTTGGGGAGATCTTCATCCTGCAGTGGATAGATAATATATAATGAGCATAAGTTATAGCTTTAAACCAGATTTATTGTTAAATGCTGCAAGAGAATGCATTTAAAAATCTATTTCTCGAATTATCCCTATCCCCAAACCTCTTTCAAGCTAGTGATTATTTTCAGTGAGACACTAAGATATTGAGACACTAGATCTAAAATACCCAGCTCAAGGCTCAGTATTTCTCTAATACTTAACTATTAAGTAGAATATGTGAAAATTTTAGACATCTATATTTTCAAATCCAGCTATCTAATTTAAATAGCTATATGGGTCTGAGCAATGTATTAATAGCCTTAACAATAAACCATCACCAAAGCCTCGAAAGCCAAACTATAATAGTTAAACAAAATCAATGTATACATCATGTGACTTTCATTAATAAGCTTGTATTACAAATGTAGTATAATGACCATGCTAATAATTAATAAACATCACATGACCACCATCTGCACAAGCTTTTCTAATAAATGCCACAAATGAAAGCATTTAAAATTTTTCATCTAGAAGTATCCCTATCACCATTATAATATATTTGCAATACAAGTTCATTAAATTAAGTCATGTGATGACTGCCTTGATTATTTGACTATTATAGTTTAGCTTAAAACATAATATACAGTTTTTTCAATCCACAGAACATTAAAATGCTGTATATATTTTAATTACCATTATATATATATATATATATATATATATATATATATATATATATATATATATATATATATATAATCCCAATTATGTATATATGCTACAAGCACTATTTAAGCAGTCTATATTAAAACTATCATTACTTTGCTTTGTATTATCATTTTACCAATTAAAAATTTGTTTATTTTTTAACATGTTATATTTTAGTCAAATAAGGTACTAATAAAATATGTTTTTAATTATTTTAATTGTTATATTACATACACACATATGCACATATGTTATAACCAATTACATAATCAATGTATTACGGAATTATATATATATATTATATGTTTTATATATATATATATATATATATATATATATATATATATATATATATATATTGTAATCGAGAGAAAGATCTTTGAAATTCACATATACTGACCCCAGGGGCACCACTAGTTCGAAAATAGGAACTAGACATTTATTTTAGGGTGGACAGGATATGCAAATCAAAAGGCACTGAACTACACTCAGGGAGGAACAAGATATCTTAAATATTATTTAGACAGTTGAGAAATCAAAGCACAAAGACAAACATCAGTCAAATTAAACAATTTATTAATTTTATTAAAAGTTGTGCAATAGAGTGAAGACATCTAGCCATGAATATAAAAGTGACTTATGTTAACATACGCATAGTTACCAGAGAGTGCACAAGAGTATGACAAACATGAAGGCATAAAACATTTTGGCAGCAAAATTATCTCACTTAAAATAGAAGAAATGGTTAGGAAAATATCTTCTTGCTGGCCAGTTGTAAAATTTCAAAACAAACAACAACTTTAGCTTCCTGAATCAGGGATAATAAAACTGTTACTGTCCCTCCGGAAATCAACGTAACCAGCGTGAATGTCCGAGCAGTAATATTCTAATTACTGTCGTTAAAACACCGCAGGACTGCTGCACATAATACTACATTCAAAGTAAATGTGGTTGATCTCACTTACAAGACAGCAAAAGATATTTGATTATGACCTTATGTAATCCAGAAAGAAATGACTACTTTCAGACAACCCGAAGAAATAACTTAACAAATAGCCAGCAAAAAGATTTTGTTCTTTGCACAAAAAGCGCAAACAAAACATGCTTAAAGATTTCTTATTTTACAACTAAGGGCAGGTGAATAAATAAAGACTATTAAAACTGCCAATGCATTTTTTAATAGTTAACGAAATAATCAGGTATATGTTAAACATATAAAATACAATCTCCTAATGCACCCTCTGATAAACGAAAATTGCAAACAAATTTGGAATCATAAAACTAAGATTCCAAGACACACTTTAAATACTAGAAAAGAGTACATACAGATAATAAATAATTAAAAAACAATTAATACCATTTTAAAACATATTTATCATTAGATTGAGTGGAGATTTAATTAAACACAATTTATTCACCCTGGCTAGAATAGGAAAAAGTTTAGCTTATGGTAAGGCAGAGTTCTAGTGATTTAGTGACGAGTGCACACTTTTGACAATAGTTCATCTTTCAGGTACTTTGACAGCGGCAAGGTAGAGACAGTGTTTATGTTAGAGGCTCATGGCATAAATGAAGGAGAGCTGGTAGGCATGGGTCCGTCCTTTGTTTAAATTAGCAAGACATTCTAATGATGGCAAAACCCATAGTGGTAGATTTTGACATCTTGCACAGCAACGAAGTTGGTCAATAATTATTGAAGTTTTTAGCAGGAAATTAAACATCCGAACAGCTACTCAAAACCACCTGACTCTTAGCAGTCAATAATCCAAGTGTGTATCTAATAATGAATCTATTCTCTCTCCAAAAATTGGTGGGCTATCCTTGCCTCGCTGTATTTCCCGCGAAAAACTTTCATTAGTTATATCTCCTGCAGGGCAAATATTCATTTCCCACTCAATCTAATTTAAGAATTCCAACCAGGGATTATTGTATCCAAAATAACAAATACAAAACTAAATCTCCACTTTTAGACTTTTAGAATTAACTTTAAAAATGATTAAAAATAAAAGCAACAGGAATATATAATTAGCAAGCTTACCTGTTTTTAATCAAATTGATTTAAACAGGCGGTGAAAGTAAAGTATTTTTAAATCAATTTTATAAACAAAGTAGTGAAAGTAAGCTATTCTAAATCAATTTTATAAACATTAAATAATCTATTTTGAAATATAAATGTGAAAATATAAATGTGTATGTGTTTTGAAATAATAATAAAAAAATAGCATTAGACATTTAATGAAAATGAAGTTGTTTTCCCTTTTTAATTTTAGCAATAAAGCCATTGAATCGGAAATCAATCCGGCTCAACTGCCTCAATACCTGATCAAAAAAAAACTTCCTGTAACTTCTTTTTTTTTCTCTTTTTTAAACGTGTTAACCCTTCCCCCTTTGCAAAATCCCATGTGTTAATAGCAATCAATCATTTTATTACATCTATGATAATTTTTGCTACTTGCCTATCATTATTGATCCTTTGTTCAGCAGTTCTAATACTATGGACATTATAGGATCCCTGAATTCCAGACTCATCTTCCTGAAGAAAGGCATTCTGACCATATTTTTTTTATAGTAAAAGGTCTATCATATATCGGAAAATTTTTTTGTATTGATGCCTTGTTGGATAGCTCACATGAGGTTTTCTGACAAAAACCCTATCACCAGTATTGAATTGGCAAGGATTCCGGTTTGCATGCCTTATGTGCAATTCAGCCATGTGCTTTAATTTTATCCTAGCCTTTTTTCTGTCCCGCTCTCCACTAGGGTTTTCATGATCGATGTGTAATGGAGCTTTGATAAGTATAGGATAGTTTTTTTCTGAAATGCAGCCTAATGGGAATAAACCCTGTGGACTCATTTAACGTCCAATTAATATAATTAACAAAATTCTCAGTCTGTTTCACCCATTCTCTGTGGTTCCGGTTGGCATACAACCAGAATAACTGGTTAAGCTCCCTCATAACCTGCTCACAGGGGTTAGATTGAGGGTTGCATATGGATGTTAATAAATGTTTTATATCCTGTTGCTGGAGCCAATGCTTCCACAGGCTTGATTTAAAGGTTGTTCCATGATCCGAGAGTATACATTGAGGCTTTCTGATTCTAGGAATTTGTTGCTCTTGTAATACTTTGATAGTGCTTAAAGCATCAGCCTTTCTTAATGGATAAGCTGTCACATATTTTGAAAAGACATCATACATGACAACTAAGAACCAGTATAGCTGATATGCTGGTAATGTTAGTAACTCATTAGGATTCTGAGCTAGAATGAGTTGCAAGACTCCTGTAAAATTTTTATTTACGGGTTTCGTTCATGAACATGTGTGGCAACTTTTGACTACCAATAAAATATTTGAGTACATCCCTGGCCAATAAAATAATTCTTGGAGCACATACTCAACCTTATGCAGTCCAAAATGTCCATACAGGCAATGCACATATTCAATTAAATGATTCCTAATCTTTTTAGGTATGAGGGTTCTCCAGGAACCTTCTTTTGCAGTCACCTTGTATTGAAGGACCCCATCCTCAATACAATAAGCTCCTTCTTGTTGTTCTAACTTGGATAGGTCCATTAGTGAGGGATTCATAGCTCCTTTCTCTACCATTGGAGCATAATCCAGATCGCTTGCCTGTATTTCTGGTATTTTCCATAAATCCTGTTCCATGGAATCATCGATAACCGATGTAATAGCAGCGATACTTAAGTTATCCAAGTTTAGGTGATGTGGTGAAAGATCTACAGGGTGCCGACTTACACCTAAAATCTTTCTCAACCATTTAAACAAAATCTCACGTGGGTTTGAAAAGTCGGAAGCTCCACGATGATGCACCAAAAATTACTATATATGTAACGGGTGAAAGATCTTTGAGATTCACATATACTGACCCCAGGGGCGCCACTAGTCCAAAAATAGGAACTAGACATTTATTTTAGGGTGGACAGGATATGCAAATCAAAAGGCACCAAACAACATTCAGGGAGGAACAAGATATCTTAAATATTATTTAGACAGTTGAGAAATCAAAGCACAAAGACAAACATCAGCCAAATTAAGTTTAAACAATTTATTAATTTTATTAAAAGTTTTGCAATAGAGTGAAGACATCTAGTCATGAATATAAAAGTGACTTATGTTAACATATGCATATTTACCAGAGAGTGCACAAGAGTATGACAAATATGAAGGCATAAAACATTTTGGCAGCAAAATTATCTCACTTAAAATAGAAGAAATGGTTAGGAAAATATCTTCTTGCTGGCCAGTTGTAAAATTACAAAACAAACAACAACTTTAGCTTCCTGAATCAGGGATAATAAAACAGTTACTGTCCCACTGGAAATCAACGAAACCAGCGCGAATGCCCGAGCAGTAATATTCTAATTACTGTCATTAAAACACCGCAGGACTGCTGCGCGTAATACTACATTCAAAGTAAATGTGTTTGATGTCACTTACAAGACAGCAAAAGATATTTGATTATGATTTTATGTAATCCAGAAAGAAATGACTACTTTCAGACAACCCGAAGAAATAACTTGACAAATAGCCAGCAAAAAGATTTTGTTGTTTGCACAAAAAGTGCAAACGAAACATGCTTAAAGATTCCTTATTTTACAACTAAGGGCAGATGAATAAATAAAGACTACAAAAACTGCCAATGTGTTTTGTAATAATTAACGAAATAATCAGGTATATATTAAACATATAAAATACAATCTCCTAATGCGCACTCTGATAAACGAAAATTGCAAACAAACTTGGAATCTTAAGACTAAGATTCCAAGACACACTTTAAATACTAGAAAAGAGTACATACTGATAATAAATAATTAAAAAAAACAATTAATACCATTTTAAAACATATTTATCATTAGATTGGGTGGAGATTTAATTAAACACAATTTATTTACCCTGGCTAGAATAGGAAAAAGTTTAGCTTACGGTAAGGCAGAGTTCTAGTGATTTAGTGATGAGTGTGCACTTTTGACAATAGTTCATCTTTCAGGTCCTTTGATAGTGGCAAGGTAGAGACAGTGTTTATTTTAGAGGCTCATGGCAGGAATGAAGGAGAGCTGGTAGGCGTGGGTCCGTCCTTTGTTTTAATTAGCAAGACATTCTAATGATGGCAAAATCCATAGTGGTAGATTTTGACATCTTGCACAGCAACGAAGGTGGTCAATAATTATTTAAGTTTTTAGCAGGCAATTAAACATCCGAACAGCTACTCAAAAACATCTGACTCTTAGCAGTCAATAATCCAAGTCTGTATCTAATAATGAATCTATTCTCTCTCCAAAAATTGGTGGGCTATCATTGCCTCGCTACATTTCCCGCAAAAAACTTTCATTAGTTATAACTCCTGCAGGGCAAATATTAATTTCCCACTCAATCTAATTTAAGAATTCCAACCAGGGATTATTGTATCCAAAATAACAAATACAAAACTAAATCTCCGCTTTTAGACTTTTAGAATTAACTTTAAAAATGATTAAAAATAAAAGCAACAGGAATATATAATTAGCAAGCTTACCTGTTTTTAATCAAATTGATTAAAACAGGCAGTGAAAGTAAAGTATTTTTAAATCAATTTTATAAACATTAAATAATCTATTTTGAAAGATAAATGCGTATGTGTTTTGAAATAATAATAATAAAAAAAATTAGCATTAGACATTTAATGAAAATGAAGTTGTTTTCACTTTTTAATTTTAGCAATAAAACCATTGAATCAGAAATCAATCCGGCTCAATATATATGCTACAAGCACTATTTAAGCAGTCTATATTAAACTTATCATTTCATTGCTTTGTATTATCATTTTAACAATTAAAAATTTGTTTATTTTTTAACATGTTATGTTTTAGGCAAATAAGGTACTAATAAAAGATGTTTTTAATTATTTTAATTGTTACATTACATACACACCTATGTACATATGTTAACCAATTACATAATCAATGTATTACAAAATTATATATTATATAATTATGAGTGAGTTTACTTAATCTCTTTATACTAACACATTATTTAATTAAAATATATTCTGAATTGTCAACTATGAAATCCTCCTTTATTAATCTAGCATGCCTAATATTGCCAACACAAATCAGAATAAAATTCAAGCTTATTTATCATAAATTTCTTTTGTTTTATTTCAATATGTGAAAATTGAAACACATATGTATTAAAATAAGATGATCTTTATTTTTAAGAAGAAAATATATAATCATAATATAGGACAAAAATAATTAATCATCTGTATTAACAAAGGCAAAACTCTCCATACAGTAAATGGTGATCATGTGATGCTTAATGGTTTAATCATCTGTATTATTGCTATTTTCACAAATCTTTATTTTCCGCCTGTTTCAACGATAACGTTGATCAGGTAAGGGTGCTTATAATTTGAGTTCATGGGACAAGATTACATAATTTTCACAAATCTCATGAGATTCATTTCTTCCGTTTCCATACCTATTTTTCAGATGTTTAATATTTTATATAATTTAATAGTCTTTTCAAAAATCATTAAACAATACCAATTTAATAATCTGGAGATATAGTAAATTGGTAGCATGGTAATAAAATAATGTATCACCTAATAAATAATACCATAAACTTTCCAACAAAATAAATGATAAATTCAATTTTCTGAAAAGAAAAAAAAGGTATTCTTAAATATTGATAGTACCTATTATCAAATAAAAAATACTGCAATACTTTATTCTGTAAATTATCCCACGTTTATTATTTTAACATAATACGACTTTATAGTATATGTTGGTAGTTTGCTTTCACATTCAAATATGATTACTTATAGATGATAATGAATACAGTTAACTAAATCGAAAAGAATTTTTGGAAAGACGTTTCCCCATATAGTAACTTACATTTTAAAACTTAAGAATGAATTCTAAATTTCTGTTCTTTTCCTGACAGGTTTTTAAAAGTGAAACAAGAGAAAATCAATATTATAGAAGAAATATGATATCTATAAATAGAACAAAACTTGATATCACCGAATATGACTGAAGTCTGTATTGGATATATTTCAAAATATAAATAACTAATATAATATGAGATTTTCTGGGGAAAATGTGTGCTCTTAACTCTATATATAAAATTATTACTGTCAGTTTTATATTTGCTAGTTCTTCGTCTAAGTATTTATTACTGTAGACGTTATTAATATTGTTATATGTTTGGTCGGTATAACATTTTCGTTTACTTTTTTTATAGATGTAATAAACGCATCCATACTTCCCCATTCTTTTTAAATTTACACAAATAAAGATATAATAAAAGACAAATGCCCCCAAGATGCATTTCGTGCTGAACCGGCACTCATCAGTTGGCCCAGGTCACTATCTCTCATATATATCTTTATTATATGGAGAGTAGATTGAATTGTTACATTTTCATTTACCATTGTCAAACGTCTTCTACTCACAACGTTGATGCCATCCATTTTATATGAATACAATAATGATTGTTACTAATAATTTTCGAAACTAGAGATTATCTCTAGCACAGATATAAACTTTTAAACAACCTCAGTTAAAAAGTAATATATCTGATTTTTTTTTATTTTACACAAGCACGGAGTTATTCACTTTTCTCTTTCCATATGAAATATCTTTATAGATATAATAAAAACCTTCATACTTTCCTATTCTTTTTAAATTCACATAAATAAAGATATAATAAAAGACAAATGATCGCCGAGATGCATTTTGTGCTGAACCAGCACTCATCAGTTGGCCCAGGTCACTATTTCTCATATATATCTCTATTATACGAAGAGTATTTATCTATAGTAAATTGTTACATTTTCATTTACCATTGTCAAACTTCCTCCACTCACAACTTTGACGCCATCCATTTCAGATAAATACAATAATGATTATTACTAATCATTTTCGAAACTAGAGATTATCTTTAGCACAGATATAAACTTTAATGATTATTATAACTTTTTAGTTCTGTTTATTTAAGGTTCCAATTGTCCCTCATTATTTAATCTCCATTACTTAAAGCATTATATACAAATAACTCCCCTCCACTATTCGCACTTTTTTTAAAAAATAATAAATATCTTAAGTTTTATCGGCCTCTTATATAATTTATATAATATTTAATTAATTAATTATTCTATTTTATATCTAAATTCAAACAAAAAAAAACAATATTGAAAAATATATTCTTAAGGAAGTATCATTGAAGATTGTTACTTCATGATTTATTAAAATGTAATAATTATTTTTTTACATTCTTTCTTATTTAATTAGAAGGAATTTGAACTCAAACTTTAAAGCTTCCTACATATATCCACTCCATCTTAATAACTGGTACACATGGTCACATACATGTGAAAAAGATAAATAAACTTCAACAACGTATTTTATGCTAAACCAGCATTTATCAGTTGGACCAATCAGGTAATTTATAATTTTATATTTTGTTGAAGTTCAATCATTTGAATTTTAATTTAGATGGGTATCCCCCTCCGTTCAAAATTTCTAATCATCTTTATAACAAAATAGCAATAATACATTATCTTATCTTTTGACTTTTCTCTCTTTTTATTGTTACTGCTTTATTTTTATATTATCTGAAGTACTGTGATAATAATAAATAAATAATGAAATTGCTTTATTATTACAACGTTTATAGCAAGTTCTGTTACAGAATTACCAGGACTGGAATTGATTCAAAGATTTTGTCCTCCAGAATTTGGCACTCTAGTATTATATCATCACATACACATGCAATAATATCAAAAATGAAATTATAAATTTCAGATTTTAATACATAAAATTTTATTAAATCATACATTCAAAATTTATTACATTATACTTAGATAACACTTGATGTATGTATCAGAAAAGTAATAAAATATATTTTTTATTTTTTTTATTTTCATTCACTATTAGTAGTCTAAACATCCACTATGTAATTAGAGATTTCAACTGAGATTTTCAAGCTCCCTTTAATCATCCAATCTATTTATACAACTGATACACATGAACACATATATGTAAAAAATGAATAATCTCTAATATAAATATTTTGTTCTGAATCCTCAATTATCAGTTGGCCTGAATCATAAATTCACACAAATATATATAATCAATGCTCGGTTTTTGTTAAGATAGCAAATTTTCAAACTTTTGTGAACATGCTTCAATCTTCTTCAGTCTCCAACTCTTCAGCCATCCATATTATTGAAAATCTGTTGATGGCTTATTTAAAACCTCTTTTAGCCAATTTTTTATAATTACCATGTTGATTGTAAGTCATTCTGACCCCTGTATATGAAAGACTTTAAGACCATTTGAATACACAGAAGAGGGTTGGACAGAACACAAGCTGAATTTGTAATATTTAAATACAAGTACAGTATATATATATATATATATATATATATATATATATATAAAGTATAGTTATATATATATATATATATATATATATATATATAGATATATATATATATATATATATATATATATATATATATATATATATACAACCTAATAGGGAAAAAGGATGATAGGGGATTACTTACTATCTTTAAAATTAAAAACAATAAAATATCACACAACCTCTGTTTGCATTATACTGTTCAATAGCAAGTTCTTTTCCTCTCATCATATTTCTTTCTCCAGTATAAGCTTTAGTAATCAATAGATGTCAAATAATAATATTTATTAAATCCTTTTAATATCACCACACTTGCTCCACTACCGGATTTTAAAGCTTCTCATTTATGTAAATCATAAGAGAGATACTATTCTTGATATATTGGATAGCACAATACTGCGTTAGATATTTTACAACCACTACTATCTGACAGCTATTGATTACTGAAACTTACACTAGTTGGCAAAAATGTAGTGAGAAAAAAAGAAATTGCCATGTTAATTACCAGATAAAATAAATTTCAGTAGCTATCATCCCATATTGTTTACTATTTAACTAAAAGAATCTAAATATCCATTTTCTGACGAATATCAAATTTATATACACATGTTTTATCTATGGGATGATTGTATACAAAATCCTTTTGCAAATGAAGTTTTTATGTTAATTTGGTCAGGATTTTAACCAAGATAGTAAACTTGGCAAATATATGAGCTTATCGTTACTACAAAAAACGATTATATATATATCCAAATATTTATACAGGCTTTAATTTACACGAAAATATTATGTAGTTTAAAGTTTTAACTGTCATGTTTTTCTTTTTTCCTGTCAGACAAAAAATAAAAATAAACAACGTTCTACAAATTATTTTACGTTTTTTTTTTTTCAACTAGACTAGGCAACTAATCTATTCACACAATATGTCTCAAGATTTTTTTCAAAGCACATTTAATGGCTTCGAGTTTGCCTCAATATTATTAACGGTTCTTGGGAACTAAATAACTAGAAAGTTTTACGAATACTAAGAAAAAAAAGTTTTAATCGTTTAATATGACTTCACTAAGCTTAAGTGAAGTAAAAACGACAACTAAATAAAAAAAAAAAAAACCTCAAAAAACTAATAATTCGATTTTTACCCACTCACATTTAATTATTTACTATAAAATAACCAAGATGTTGTTATTCATTTATCTACCTTTTTTATTACCTATCAATTCACTCAATCATTAATTTTATATATGCTTACCTCAAATTATATTTTTTATAGTTATATTTCATTTTGTAGAATATTTCAGAACGTAATTTATTTTAATAAATATTTGAAATACGAATTTTGTTTTTTCTACAGAACAGGCTTTTTCGTACCTGCGCTTATATATGCAATATATAGGAGGTTTGATCTCAGACTTTCACACGATTATCAGCCATCATGCTATCTCAAACCATTGATACACTAGATCACACACATGTTGAAAAGATAAATAATCACAAATATAATTATTTCGTGCTAAAACAGCACTCGTCAGTTCGTCCAGATAATTATCTCCACACATATATACAATCAAAGCTCAGCCTATATTAAGATAGCCAATCTTCATACTTTAATGGACAGGCCTCAAACTACTCCACTCCACAACTCTTCAGCTGTCCATTTGCAAACAATGACATTTATCATTTTCTTTCCAAATCTTGTCTTTTCCATCTGCATCCATATATAACTTTTCCCCAACTCATTTCGACCATACATCATAGTCATTATCATAACTGATATTTATTTATTAAAATATAGAAAAGTGTAGAACATAATAATAGTATCCTCAGCACTCATCATTATTTATTTAGCATATGGATTTGTTTTATTCTGACAACTAAACTATTAATAAAATTTCATAAGTAAGCCACCAAAGATTCCAATAAGGAAATAGATTCTTTAGTAATTTTATTCAGTTCTTCAGTTTTGCCATTTTAACCACCGATTTGTCAGTCATATACTACAGTGTTTCATAGTTTATATTTATCTGAATTTACATGATCGGTGATTGATAAATTTTATTATAAGTAGATAAGCAAATTGATCATGTTCCAAATTTGTCGATGTGACTTCAGTTGTCTAAACAGACAAAATCCAGCTAGCTTTATTGTAGATTTAGGAAAATAAATTTTCTTGGAACAACACAGAAGTTCCATTATTATGTTTTATTTTTGTTTGTATATATTAGGTTTAATATCCAAAATTGTAACTCTATTTTGAGATTAGTTTTAGGTAAAATTACATCTTGTTTTAAAGGCAATTCAGATCTGTTTAAAAATTTTTTGTACATTTTCCTTGAAGCAATATCTTTTTACATCTGGTGACAGAACATTTGAAAAAGACATAAAACTATGGGAAAGGAGTAGATACAAATATACCAGTGATGTTTCTGAGTGTAATATTTAATTGAGTATCTAAAAGTATAGTTGTAGAGATTTCCCCTTCAAATAAGGACATGATATTGACCTGTAGAATATGCTAATACTAAAAAACTGTTCACAAAATATTTGCATCATAACTCCAAGTTATACTTCCCAAAATCTTAGAAATTAATTTTGATATAACATTAACTAAGTAATAAAATAGATTAATCTATCATCTAAACTTAATCTTAAATAGTGTCGAGTTGTGATGAAGTTTCAAAGTATTAGTGCTAAGGTTAACATCAGATTGGGAGAAAGGAATTAACAAAATAATCAAAACAAGTATTGGAACCTCATGTGATTAAATTTTCATTCTTTATATTCTATTCACCAAAAACTAGATCTGTATTTACTAATCAATAAATCACTGATCAGATTATAGGCTGGTTATAGTTAAAACAAATTAGATAGATTGTGCAATGTGAAAAATTGCAAGTGTTTTTCTGAGCTAAATTGGAACTTTACATCATAAAAATGGTAGATGTAGACTCTAATATAAAGAAATATCATTTCGTTACAATTTATATTGAAAATATTGATATTAGAAAATAACAATTATTCATGAGAGTTGCAATCATTATTATTCAAATTAATGTTATATTTTTTTTTAAAAAAATATTGAAATAATAAAATTCTTTCTGCTTTGGTGTCTGTAGTCAAGATTGAAAACATCCTTACTGAGCGCACGTATTATAAAAATAAAAATGTAAGGACGACATTCAAACTTATTTTGTATTGAAATAATACATTAAAAGTCATTATACTTAGACAAAAACAAGATATAACATACATAATAACGTTTGAGAAAAAAATATTAATGGATTTCAAATATTAAAATGCATTAGTATTTGACATAAAGGCTTTTTCATACCTGTATCTTAAATGTAAATATAAGTGGCTTTGGACACAGACTTTTACTCAACCTTCAACTCTCCATGCTACCTCATACCTCTGATACACATGACCCCACATATGTCTAACAGATAAATAATCACCAATATACGTATTTCACATTAAACCAGCACTAGTAAATTGGTCCATATTATCATCTCTACACATATATACAATCAGCTTTATATTAAGAAGGCATAACTTCATACTTAAATGGACAGGCTCCTATCTACTCCACCTTCCAACTCTTCATCCGTCCATATCATTAAAAATCTGAGGATGGAATGCATTAGATAAATTATGACCTGATATATTAGTTTTATTAATCAGAAAATACAATAAATTTAAGTAGAAAATCGATTTATTTCATCATAACGCACTCTTGACTTTACTTTAAACATAACTGTAAGAAAATACAATAAAGTAATATAGAGACTAGTCATTGACCGGTAGACTGCTAAATTAAGCTAACTAAAACACAAAATGTAACAAAAGACCTTGGCAAAATTAAAGCACAGTTTCTATGTGTTAGAAAAGTCAAATGTTTTTGGGAGAATTTATTACTATATAATAAACTGGAGATTTAGTTGGATGAATAGAGATCATAGTTCAGCCATAGCTTTCTAGTTATTTTTAATCAGATAGAAAACTGACAGAATAAATACCTTTATCAAACTGCAGTTGTTTAGATAAAAAAAAGTAAATACATTTTTAATAATTCATTATTTTGCATGAATAAAATTCAAAAATATCAAGATTTTATTTTTTCTGCATAATATTCTAAAAGAATTTGCTAATTAGAATAATAACAACAAATAAACTATGTATAAAATATCTGTATTTATTTATTTATAAGTTGATAGTCTATTGAGTAACTATTTGTCAGAAACATTTCTATTTCTACGAAAATATATATAATAAGTATACGGTTTTCTCATATCAAAATAAATTTATCCATTGTTATGACATACATATTACATTTATATGGTACAAAAACGATTGCCAATTTTCCAAATACATTCATTTAAATTTTTAAAAAATATCATGGTATTCTCAAGAGTCTATTGAGATAACAATCATAAAATATCAGATCTCAATTGGGATATTTTGATGTCTACGTTTTAAAAAACAAAAAATATGAAGATTGATTATTTTCGTCTTTGTACTGATAAAGTTTTAAATTTGCTTTCTTTTACAACTTTTATTAGTTCTGCTAAAATATAGATTTTATAAAAAAATAAAAATATATTTATAATTTTTCTATGTTTTAACAAAATACGTCTTGCCAAATGTTTCATCATCATCATTATCATCATCAGCATTATCATCATCATCATCATCATCATCATCATCATCATCATCATCATTATTATTATTATTATTATTATTATTATTATTATTATTATTATTATTATTATATTTCAAAGAAACTTTATTGAGACTAAAACATGTGAAGATAGATACATGTTGATATATGACCTTACATATGTGACAACAATCTTGTTTGTGATAGAAAAAAACAAAATAGGATTTGCAGTAATTTACAGAACAAAGATTATTATATTACAAAATACATGTGTCAAATTAGGTTTACATAAAATTTTTCAATGTGATATTAAGAAAAATACATGGAATAACTTGGTAGTATGAGTGAGAATGTAAATGGGGAGATTTGAATTGGTGTTAAATTGGTATATAAGTGTATATAAGTTGAATTTATGTGGGTGCTATTTTTTGCCATCCAGTTTGTCTTTTGAGTTTGGTAGAGGCTGGTTTTATGGATAGAAACATGAATGGCAGGTGAATAGTTTTAGCATAGTATTATTTAATGCTTAGGTCCAGCTGGATAAGAGTTCCCATCTGGGTGTAATATTTGGGTGGTTGGTTAGCCATAGTATTTTTGTAATGCTTTGATGTCTGTGGGTTTGCATATATATTTTTTCAGTTGATAGGCATGAATCAATGATTTTATTCTGTGATAGATCTATTGGTATGTGATATATATATTGGTGTGAGAAACAACCTCTTCTATTTGACTGTTTATGTTTTTCATTTATTTTTGTTTATCTGCTTGGTTTTCTGGTATGTGTAGAAGCCAATTTTATGGGTGAAAGGCAATGAATGTTTCTTTTGTATAGCTGATATTTTATTCATGCAAACTTGTGAATGAGTTGTTTGGATATGCTGATCTGCTAGACTGATGGTATTTTGTTTAAACTCTGGTATGAAATTGGTTATGGTAATTGGAAAGTGTGTTGCAGTAGGTAAGTTGTAACCCTGATGTGGAGTCACCTGGTTAGGATTTTCAACATTAGAATTAGCATTGTTTGACATTGTAATAGTGAGATCAGGGATGTGTGTATTGGAAGGTTAGACTCAGAATTTTTGGGTATGAGATAACAGCTGGCCTTATTTGTTTGGCCTAAATCAGTGGTGATTATGTTTGTATTTGGTATTATTTTTGGTGGCCTGGTCAGGTTTGGTTTATGGATGGTTGAACTTGTGGCAGTGGATTGGTACTGCAGAGTATTACCAGGTGGTCATGGGATAAACAAGTATAATATTGTGGCTTTGTGTGTGGGGGGGGCATCATTTTGTATTTGTTGGTGAGAATTATTTTCTAGTGGTTGTTTGATTTTTATAGTGAATGATCTCAGCATATGTTTTCCTATTTGTTCACATTGCAGAAACAGACCAGTGAAACAAATGATGGACAAATGTTCTCACTGGCCAAAAGAGAAAAATTAAGGTTTTATACCTCTTATATAGATGTAAAATGTGTCCTCTTACTCAATGATTAGGGTGGGGTTATTGGTGGGGTCTCTGTTCATATTTAGTTTCACTTTAAATTCAAAATTGTTACTGTATATAAAAATTGGAGTACCCTGGAGTTAAATTGGTTGAAACAAAACCACTTTTCTAAATGGTTCCATTTCTGTGTACTGTAAGGTAAATAAGTATTTTGATGGTTTAAATTATGTGACTTTGGTGGTGTTCAGTGGCAAAAGTCTATGAAAAACTGACCAATGTTTTAATATTTTCCTTAAATCATTTTTTTTGGTTCTTAATTGTAAAATTCAATAACCAATTATCTACAGTTAAGGTAATTGGCCAGGATGAGCACAGAGCTCTATGAATTGTGTGAGGTAGGTACATCTTACAATAATGCTCATGATAAATGATACAAGGAAAAATAGGTATTGGTAGGAGATAGAATAATGAAATAGTCAAAGAAAATGAAATGTGATATAAAGTCCCCTAGGAATGATGATGGTGAACATCACATTGATGGTATTTAGCATTTTAGTAGTCTATGTAATGTGGCGAGGAAGGTATTGGTTTTTATCTTTGTCTCTGTTTGCTAAATTTAGGTTCTTCAAATCATTGAGAGTGGATTTTTTGAAACTTGAATTGTTTTACAGTTAAGATTTCCATGCTGGAATAGGTGTTATTTTTTATTTTATTTTATGTGTAGTACTTAAAATTATATTAGTCAGTGTGAATGTTTTATAATTAAATGTGAATCATGATTAAAAAAATAATACACATATTCAAAAATGTTACATTTGTAAAAGACAACTGGGTAGATATCTTAGATATGTTTAATAATTCATTTTACACAGCAATATCATTAATAATTATCACATGTGTAACACTATTCATAACCATGACAACAATAATAGTAATAATTAATAATGCTTGTTATATTGATAAGGTAATAACATTTTTAGGTTTTCTTATAACCTTAAATTTGGACACATTAAATACCATTATAATTTATCATAAAATATTGAAATAATATTACAGTGAAGAAATTTGAAAATTTGGATATAAAAATATATAATTTATTTCATTAAACCCATGACTATAACCTTAGAAAACAAAAGGATAAATTCATTTGCTACATTCTGCAAAAACATGACAATAAAATGTAAATATACTCTGAGTATGTAAAAATATATCCTACTGCAGCTATCATTCCATGGATTATTTGCTACTATAATCCTTCATAAGAAGAATTACCCATTAAGGCCAATTCTTGACTGGTGTGGTGCATATTATAGCCATGCCATCAAAATCATTACAGATTGGATGCAATCTGAATTTGCCTTTATGATTGTAATTATTAAGTCATCTTCATCAATGCTATTAAAATACGAAAATTCACAATGGATTTAGAATCGCTTGTTTGACATGACTGAGCTATATAAATCCATAAATAGAGTTTGGCAAATTAATTTCATGTAACATCTACTAAATCACAAAACAAGTAGAAAGAAAAGGACTTAGTTTATTATGGATGTGCTGTGGTGGATTAACAACAACTTGTTTGCAACATTTAAAGATGAAACTTTTACCATGATCATAAATTGGCTTATGGGTTTATCTGTTAGCAGTGTTATGCAGCCTAGCTGCAGTGAACATTGGAAAAGACCTTATCCAGCCTTTCTTAGATATTATAAAGATGTGATATAACTGATGTTTTTATATTGTTCCCCACACACTAATTCATAAAATATTTGGCATGATAAAACAGTTTTCTAAAATCAAATGGACTCTAGGGGAGAAAGATGATCACCACTCTATTAAATATCTTGAATTGAAATTAACAAAGCTGACTCTATATAATTGAATACTCAATGTTTGTCAAATATCAGTGTCAGAAGTTATTTACATGAACAATACACGATTCCTTTCCAATATAAAATAGTGAGCTGTAAAAACTTTTTATTTAGACATTTATAACTACAAATTCATAGCTGATACAACAAGCAATCTAGAATATTATAGGAAAAACTTAATTAAAGTCTGTTAATCTGCTGCCAACCCTGACAATAAATAAAGACATTTGATGATAAACACAAATTCAATAACCCATCTAATCTTAAACCATTTATTGACATGCTGTGTATTCTTAAAATCCATTCAAAATTAATATCTATCTTCAACAAAGATTTCAATGTTGGTTTTAGATGCCACTTGCTACTCATAGACTCACTAATAATTCCAAAGATAATATCATTAATGAAAATAAAGGCTCAACTGGTATGCATCCTAAACTGCTAATTTTGTAATTGCAGATATTAGGGAGAAACTCACGCAAACCTAAAATTGCGAGACACCCAACACTTTCAATTATATAAAAGAGCAGAAACTCCAACAACACTTACAGCTCAGTATTCATTGACCATGAAAAAATCATTAGCAATTTTTTAAATCCTCCAATACTAGAAAAGTCTGCGTGAAAAGAAACAACAAAAATTTAAAAATAAAGAATGTCTGGCATGTAATCAACTTCAATATGTCATAAATTTAAGAACCAATTACATTCTCCTAAGCAAACACTGGTTATTTAATTCATCAACATAGACAAATTTTTACACATGCAGATATACAAATTTATTAAAATCAGAGGCAAGTTTAATTTATCTGCAAGTGGAAATGCCAATACTCTTGCTAATTTTAATTTAGTTCTGCTTTGATACAGATACTCATTATCAAAAGCCTGACTTAGCAATTAATAAAATATATATTTCTTAAATTAAACTTATTTTCTCCATAGTATTATTTCATTACTTTATTATAATTTATCTATGGTATATGTTCCTTATATATATATATATATATATATATATATATATATATATATATATATATATATATATATATATATATATATATATATATATATATATATATATATATATATATATATATATATAACATCATTGTGTTAAAAATGTGACACACATATATGTATGTATGCATGTATGTATATATATATATATATATATATATTGTACCTTTTTTATTAGGTCTAAGTAGGATTTGTAAATCAATTTCATTAAAATATTAAAATTAATAGAGATTTAAGGATTGTAAATGGTATAGCAATCTTAATAGGGTTTTTAAAAGCGTTGTTAAGATTAAGTTAAAGTTATAAATATGTAAAAGCTATAATAAAATGCTAGGATTGCAAAGTAAAAATTAAATATTATAATTTTGATCATGAAAAAACATGTAAATATAAATTTAAATTTGATTTTGAAAATATGAAAATTCTTCATGAAGAGAGAAACCATAATAAAAGAAAAATTAAAGAGGCAACTTTTGTAAACAGGAATAAAATGCATTTAATAAATCGACAAGCTGCTAACATTAAAATACAAGATTCTTTGGATTTGAATTGATAATGTTTGCTTCGGCTTTTTTTAAAAATTTAATGGAAGTTGAGACAGGTCTAAGAAATCAACTGAAAGTACTTCTGCAGATTTAAGGCAGATTTAAAAATTGCTTATAATTGTTTGTAATCCGTTAAATTTATTGTTTCAATTATAATATATATATATATATGAAAAAAGATAAATGTTCTCCAATATTATGTATTTCATGCTTTATCAGCAATCATCATTTTGTCCAAATCACAATCTCCCTCTCATGTATACAATCAGTGTTCAGTTTATATTAAGATAGAAAATCTTCAAACTTTAATAAATGATATTCAATCTTCTCCACTCTCCAACTCTTCAGCTATCCATTTCATTGAAAATAGAAGGGTGGATTGCTCAAAGTCTTTGTTGATGCCTTAAGCCAATCTGATGCCTCACACATAGGACTTTAATATTCCATTTAATTATACAGAAGAGGGATGATCAGAATACAGGCTGTATATGTAATATTTAAATATATGTATATTGTCTATACTAAACATAATATAATTACAAGGGTCAGAACTCAGACTTTAGCCTGCCAATAACAAATCAAATAACAAAATATGTAAATATAAACTTTTCTCAGCAGTCAATATTATATAATGACTAGATTAATACCCCCAATACTGTTTTATTTAGTATGTAAAATACACTCAATCCAAAGCACATTATAAAACTTTGGAAAATTAAAGAACATGCTGTCTTATCCTTTTTACCTGAATTCGTTTATTTAGACAAATTTGAAGCATGTTGGAAAGATTGCATGAAGATCTTGTATTGATTCCATTACTTCTTTAAAGCAACTTTTCAAATTGCTTTAATTGAAATTTGTGAAAATTTTCAATGTATGACCTGTTAATAACAAATCAAATAACGAAATATATAAATGTAAACTTGTCCAGTTGTCAATATTGTATAATTATCAGATATTCTCAACATTGGTTTATTGAAAATAGTTCACATGCTAAACAAACCAGTTATGAATTTTTCATCTATTTATATTTATATTGAACACTGGTAAAAGTTGATATTTACATATTTTATTATTTGATTTATTGATAAGAGACTGTAAATTGAAAAGAATTGTCAATGCCATTTAAAACAATATAAACCAACTTCAAATATAGTTTTAAAGTAGTAATGTGATCAACTTAGATTCATACTTTTTTTCAAAGTGTTTTAGATTTGTCTATATAAATTAATTTATGTAAAAAACGAATAGTGCAGTCTTTTCTTATATTTTTAAAAGTTTTATATTGTGAATTAGATTGAGAATATTTTATGCACTGAATAAACCACTGTCAAAATATTTATGTAGTTATTAGAGATATATTGAAATGAACAAATTATTATTAATTTCAATGAAAAAGATTTTTTTTCTAATTAAAATGAAATCTAAAGTTGTTTTAAATAACGACAAACAACTAAAATGAGGTTCAAGAAAGTAACTAAGATTTGATATAAAATCAGTACTTGTTTTCTTTTATTCAAACTGGGATATTATTTTAATCATATCCCACAGAAGATCTACTTATGGTTTGTGAATAAAATGAAAGAACCCTACTAACTGTTATACCTAATCTGGAACACTTTTGAATGGTACTTTGAAAAAATCTGGCTGAAATGTAGAAATAGGCGTATTTAAATGACAACTAAAATTTACAAGACTATATAGTCACCATAAGTGGAATTTTAATATGTGTCAGAAAATAAATAAATGACAATTAATTTGTTTTGGTCAGTCTCATATTTAGAAGAATGATTTGTACTTTGTTTTAAATAATTTGAATTTGTCAATATTTGTTATCTATATTATTATAAAAGAAATGTTCACTTTAAAATTACAAAAAAAGGAAAGGAAATGATTTCGCAAGAACTTCTCTTTAGTTGTTAAAATGATTTTAAAAATGTAATAATTATTGTATATTACATATATACATTAAGGTTATTAATTTTATATTGGTTATTAATAAGAAAACAATTGTGAAGTAATAATGATAGTCATATAAATTACGTATGTTTTAAATAACAATAATTAATGGTGTAATTATTTCCATTAGTCTCATTCATTCATAATTAAACTTATACTTGATTACTGAAAATTAGATATTATGTAGATAAATTTATATATACGCAGTTGTTTGCTAAATATTTAATGGTTTTCTTATGTTTGCATCCATATGGGAGAACACATTCATATCAGTATAATGAGTTAGGGGTCGATCTCGAAATGAATAATCTATGTATAAATTGTAGCTGTATTAATTTAGGTTTACAACCAAAAATCCATCCCTTTATAGTTATGTTAGGATTAAAATCTAAAATGACTATTCTAGAGCATATGTATGTGTAAATTATAGGAGACATGCATTTCAAAGAAATGGTACATCTATGAGTTTATATATGTGTGAATTATATTTAAGTTTATTAAAGTCAAGGTTAATGGTAGGGAGAATGTGTCATATTACCTTAAATATATTGATAGTATGACGTATAAAGATTAAAGGACTTTGTTAAATAAATGAATTACATATCAATTAATGATTATACTTTGTAAATAAATTATAGTTACATGATTTTTTAATTTTATTAAAGAAATACATTGTTTATCAATAATTAAGTACACTTGTAAATAAAATATTATTGCATGAGGTGATTACTTTGTTTAGGTAAGATTGTGTGGTCTGTCTTCATTGGGATAACTTATTGAAGCAGTCAATCTAAGCTTAAGATTGTGCTTCATGTTTCTACCTACTAACCTATATTTAAACCCTATATCCCATCCCACTCCTTTTGTCGTATATATATATTTTTTATGTAAATTTGGAATGCGTGGCTAAATTTATAGTTTAACTTTCAATATTTATGATTATTAATTTTATTATTAATTATTAGTTCTTTTTTATTAAAGTATTATAGGTGCTATTCATATATATATATATATATATATATATATGAATAGCACCTATATATATATATATATATATATATATATATATATATATAGGAGCAAAATTACTAACAAAAGATTGATTTTTTGTAAATATTTTATTATACATCATTTTTTAAACTTTTTTCTTTTAAAGTACATTTTCTATTAAACTGTATATTTTTATAGAATCCAATATGGAAGATGCTACAGTAATTGTCTAAAAATAATTAAGGGTTGGAAGCACTATTGCTTTAATCTGGGGTAGGTATTTTTAATTAAAGTTTACTTAAAAGGGGATTAAGATTAGAGATACTTTTGTTAAAAACATGTTGTCAAATCTATTTCTAATCTAGATATAGATTTGAATTTAGTTTGGACATTATCTTACTGTTGCATCTTCAAAAACAGCTGATAAAGAAAAAAGTATAAAATGACTGAATTTTGAGTCACATATTAGATTGGCTATGCTAGTGAAAATGATTGTTAACATCGTGGTGAAACTAAAAATGATGTAGCAGTAAATCCACCACTCTTCATCTGCCCTATGGGTCATCATCTGCCACTACCATAATATCCTGCTGCCCTGAAATGAAGAAAGGTATAAAGAAAGAGCTTTAGAATGATAATAGAAGTTTTCTGCCACCAAAGTACTTGCATTTCAATCGCCGTGCACATGCCATACTTTAAAATGGACTCTTAAAATTGCAAGGTAAATTTCCAAGCCGCCACTTATTAGTCAATCTAACCTAACTCATCTATCAAGATTTCTTTTGTATATATTGTTCAACTTTGTTTTTGTTAATATGTAATTTGCTCTTCGTTAATTTCTATATATATAATGTGTATATTGCTCTCAAATTTTGTTAATATGTAATTTGCTCTTCGTTAATTTCTATATATATAATGTGTAGATTGCTCTCAAATGATTTCTTTAAATTTAATTCTATCTCATATGCTCTAACTTTGTTTAATTTTGGTGTGGTCATTTATTTATTACTTGATTTTATGTGTGCTTTTAGGTTTAATATGCCAATCTAACAACCTGGCAAGCTTAATTTCTAAAAATCGTTTCTGTCATTTTTTAACTAAAACTTCATGAAAAGGTTATTAACGTCCCCTTAATATATATATATATATATATATATATATATATATATATATCATGCATTGTAAATTAATACGTTCACCAGATTGTTTTATGAATCAACATTTTAGGTTCGTTTGTAATATAAAAATTGATTTGTTTAATTCTGGATTTTCTACCTGGGGAAAATCCAGAACACAAGCTAATTAATGCTCTGAAACATTTATTTTATAATTATTTATTAAATTCTGAAAGGGTGACTTGTAATTTGTTTTCTATATAACTGCTAATCTTACTTCATTTTTCATACTCTTAAAATTTCAAATCTTATAAAATCAATGAAGGTGGGATTGAATTATTTTAAATATCAGAAAAGGGATTGTTGTAAATCTTAAATGCTTTTTTTTTTACTAAATAAAATCTTCATGTATATTTTATTAATCTAAATATCTCTCTATCTATCTATCTATCTATCTATCTATCTATCTATCTATCTATCTATCTATCTATCTATCTATCTATCTATCTATCTATCTATCTATCTATCTATCTATCTATCTATCTATCTATCTATCTATCTATCTATCTATCTATCTATCTATCTATCTATCTATCTATCTATCTATCTATCTATCTATCTATCTATCTATCTATCTATCTATCTATCTATCTATCTATCTATCTATCTATCTATCTATCTATCTATCTATCTATCTATATAACTGCATAGTGATATTATTTATATAAATTATAGCATTCAAACAAGGGTCATCTATTTTAAAGCAGTAAATTATATTTCAATGTTGTTAGAGACATTCATTCGTACTGTGTTACTGACATTTAGCCGATCTTCATAATTATATATATGTGCTTCTTAATTTTGGGGGTTATAACAAGCTCAAACCCATAGATTTCTTTTCAAGTCTTGTCCTGAGGATAATTGAAACTACCCAGGACCATTTATGTCATATAAAAGGGCCTCTGGTGGTGATTCCTAAGTCTGGCACACACTATGCCATCCACATTTATTTCATATAAAATACCTCTGCCAGTGATCTCATAAGTTTGGCACACACTATGCACATCCACTTTCTTCATATCAAAGGCTTGCACATCAGCAATGACCACAGCATGCCTATCCACTTTGTTTTTCATCCAGAAGCATGACTTTTCATGTTATTTTAGACTATTATTTCAGCACCGCAAACTTCTTCATATTTATTTCTTTTGCTTCATGACCCAGTTTTAATGCTCTAATATCAAAATTGTGCTCTGCTCAATATATATATATATATATATATATATATATATATATATATATATATATATATATATGCCAACTATTACTAGTTTTATTAATTAAATTTATTTCAGTCTTATGCAATTCCACCACCGTAACTTATTTCTATATTTAAGAGTATCTATATGCCTTGGGGGAAAAAAGTGTTTGTCTTACTATCGTTAAAATTATTTTTCATTAAATATTTTGTCATCTAATCAAATGTCATTTTCAAATATGTTTTTCAAATGTATCTTATTTATTTTTACGACCTTAGTGGCATGAAAATAATTGTATCTCATATCTGTAATGAATCCCAGAACGCTCCCTGAAATAATGCTAGTCACCATGTTTCAGAACCGTAATCCAAAGTGTTGATAGCAATTTTATGTAACTTCTTTCTAATAACTGATTGGCATTTTAATATTGGACTCACCAAATATGTGTGCTTATTTATAATATATTTTTAGCTAATAAAGAGCATATGAGAAATAATAGCGTGAATGACACTATGTAATCCTCTATTGCTTGGTAGACCGCTTGCTCATTCACACACACACTAATGTATATAATTAATTTTTAAATGTATAATAATTTGTCAGTATATTAAACTATATTTCATTATATAACTTATTTGAGTAGTTCAAATTCTTTTTCCTCCACTTCCACATATTACAGCCATGCTTATGTATATTTTAATATAGTCATAGTTAATAGATGTCTCATTGTTTTGCTCAGCTCTGCTAGTCGGCCAGATTAAGATAAATTCTCATGGGCCATCAATATTATGTTATCTATTAAAAGTTTGATCTAGGGCTTAGAGAGTGGGTTCGAATCCAGTCTGATCTCTGATCTAAATCTCGGGCTTGACTGAAATTGAAGTACATTTTGTGAGTTCTAGCTTATGCTAGATGGATAAACATGTTTTGACCGGTACAATATATTGTTCACAATTTAGCCTTTCTTTACAAATGGGACTGAGTAATGGCTACATTATTAAACTGAATAAAATATTGTTTTAAATATTCATGTTGATTATTTTCATGATGTTTAAAGCCAGGTGGCACCTATGTAATTTATGTAAATAAATAGAATACTTATATAAGGATAAAACCTTAGTACATGCGCCTTGAGTGCTTAATTTTAACAAGAGAGACTTCTACAAATCATAAATAAATAAATAGAGAAAATGTAAAACAATGAACTATTCTATGTCTGACCAACCATTATAAAATATATCATCAAAATGTTAACTTCTGTAAAAAAAATAAATAGAGTTTAATGTTTTAATGATGTATAATATAGATAATAAATATTTAATACAATTACATCACTTTATATAAAATTAAAATTGTGTGTGCTAGTGTATTCAACTGTAAAATAAACTATATAACTTAATCTAGTAATAAATAAGTTCAAGCCACTATTCTGGGGTAAGTATTTATATGTCTAGAACTTCTGAAAAGGCTAGATTGTCGCTGACTCATATATAATATAAGAAAAGAATGGATTTTACATATGGTTGCAGTTACAAAATTTAAATATTTTTTTTCTAAAGCCTGTTAAATATTGTTCTTGTCATATTTATTCTTAACATTTTAAATAAAGTAGGATTAATAAAATACGTCACTCAATAGACATTATTCTGCTGTAAAACATTTTAGTTTTTATCATATTAATACTTGTAAAAGTAACCAGGAGCAGTAAATAACCTAGTTATCTATATAAAATTTGATATTGGATACCTATAAGTCCATACTTCATTCCCTTTCCTTTAATAAAATCCTTGAGATTAAAAATCTCAACTTATTTATCGCTTTAGAATTTCACTCTGAAGTTAACATTACGTGTTATTACCCTAACTAAATTTTTTTGCTTTTATAATTACATTTTAATTTACTAATTATAAAAACGAGGAATAAGTTTTGTCTTTATTAGGCATAATATTATCTTTCACATAATATATTCTTCTAGTATTATAAATAAATACCATTTTTGAGCTTTTAATTAAATTTAACATTTTATATTAGATATAAATTTATTCTATAGATTATTTTATAATTGTAGTTAATAGAAACTCGTTTTATAATGACACGCGCGCGCGCACACACACACACACATATATATATATTAAACCTATATATTTCTTTAATTGAAAATAGTTGCAGGATTAAAAGAAAATTATTATTGCTAATTAAAATTTATATTACAGATGTATATGTATAGATTTTTTTCAGTCGTTCCTAATTAACTTTTACAGCATTTTTAGCCCACCAGAATTTATTAAATTTTATTTAGTTATTGTATTACTTGTTTAAAACTACCCTAAAAAAGTGAACAAGTGTGAAAATACTTCTTTTTTTTATTTATATAAGGTGGAAAGTAGAAGTGAATCATTTTTATTTGCTATTTTATTCACTACATATTAAATCCATAAGTATGTTATACAAGAAATTGATTCAGGTGATAACACACGAAACCTTTAAAATAAGGTGAAAAAAATCAAGGTATTTCAAGCTTTATCGATTTTTTATTGCTTACAACACTTTTATGACTAAAAATCTATTGCGTATATATATATATATATATATATGGTTAATAAAAAATATTTAATTTTTCCACTTTAATAAAATTTATAAATGATTTAATATACAAAATACAAATGTGACAATTATGTTTCATTTCGTTGTGGACTCCATTATTTTGACACCATTAAAAAATTAGTTGAAAATATACAGCTGCCTAATTATGCTTTAGAATACTCTATTTTTAACCAATGAAACATAAGTAACACAATCACATAACCAATGATAAGATCAGATCAATCGTACAACCAAATCAGATAGGAAAATGGCCACCCAACTGAAATTTGAGAGAGAGTAAATGCAAGACAAGAGTTATGGCATCAAGTTCAGAATAAGATTTTGTAGTCTGAAATTATTTTCACCTGATAGCCTCTGGTAGCCACACTCAAACTCAGAGCATGAGACAGTTATATAGCAAATAGTAACAATATTTCATAAGACAATCCAATTGTCATGACATTACTCAAATATGCTAGTTATTATTGCAAACAAATATGCATTTCAAATTCAATCAACTATGCATATACAAAACATAAAATTGTCTTAATAATAATAATTATATTATTTTTGTACATAAATGCAATAAACGGTTTGAGTTAATTTAGTTGTTTATTATTTATCTATTAGCTGAATTATTTTAATTATTTATAGGAAATAAGATAATATCTGTAGACTTGCTAACTATCTCTCACAGAAAACATATCCAATTAAAGCCCTATACCTCATACTTTTTGTTCCATTTATTAAAAAGCCAACATTGATATGTACACTTTCTAAACTTTGGTCTATATCTGTGGGTTCATTAGTCAAAAAAATCTTGGAAATCATAAAAGAGCAACTAGAAATGCACTTCCCCTTATTACACCATTGCAGTTTGTTAAGAAGGATTCATCAATCACACAAGCTGCACCAAGGCTTAAAACAATTAAAAATGATATGCAAAAAAATCATATACGTGGTTATACAGGATGATCTTGAAACAGTCTTTGATTTGTACACATTAAAACATTGATAGATATGCTTGCTGAAACTAGAATGCCAACTACATTACTATATGTAATTACTAACCTAAGACTAAGCCATGCAATACATATTATTCTTAATAGAAAAAAAAACTGAATTGATTCACTTCTACTCAATCCATTTCCCAAAGATCACCACTAAGCTCACATCCATTCATTTATTATGTCAATCCTCTTCTAATACAAATTCAGCAGAAAATAACTTGTATCTATATTGTCCACACAGAAAAGATTCTCTCATGGATTGCATATATGGATGACATATTTGTATTTCTTTCTTCATACAAACAACTGTCAATGTTTCAAAAAATACTTCAAAACTACATTGCCATTCGAATTAAAGTACAATCTTAATAAAACTGCTATATGGTCACTATATACCATTAAACTACACACACAATTTTTTAAAGCAAAACCAGCAACATTTTCTGGCTTTCCATTTTATTTGGGAATACAATGAATGAGGCAATACATATAAAATAAGCTTAAAGATCACACATTAAAAATGACTGCTTCTTTATCCAAATCATTCCTTTCTATCTATTCAAAAACTCAACTGTTCAAAATGCTGTTCATATAAAAATCAATTAATACACACCCACAATTAAATTCACAAAAGTATTTACATCTACCATTTCTTCCTTTTAACCAAGCTTCTGTGGGAAAGGATGATAGTTTGCATATCTTGTAAACAGATTAGTCAACCATATACATAAATTGGATTGGAACTTCATAACTTTGAAACCTTCAGAATTCAGAGAACAATTAATGTACTTTCCTCTACCCTTAGTCACTTCAGTAAATTTCATAACATCTACTGCCAAGATTCCACCAATATCTGGTTATCTCACATTTCATATTAAATCAATGCAAAGTATACACATTCAAATACCTCTATAATCTGTTGGTAAATATACCTATTGGCAATAAACAATTTGCTATACCTCAACACTTATTCTGCTCCAAATTCCCCAATCAACAATATCCAACTATGATGCAAATTCAGGAGATGGTCACATGAGCCAAAATTATTTGATTCTTTAATCCAACTTAACCTGAATATCTTTCCTATCTCATGTTGATGGCTATACAAATGCATTGATTCATTTTGTGGACTTTACTATGTGGCTGAAGAAACTCAACAACAAATTTGCTAATCACGTCAAGCCTTGTACAAAATTTGTGATCATATCTTAAATACATATATGCAACCAAAAACTCTCAATTTAGAAAACAACAAGTTCATGTCAAAAGTCTACCACACATAAAGCCCTGGATAATATATTTATATTACTTGCAATTTGGTGTACTCAATGTACATTTATTCTAGGAAATGATACCAGGCAACATCGATCAACATTTATAAAACAACTTCATCAGCTTAATGAGAAGGATTCCAGAATTGCTCTTCACACCATACATGTAGCAATTTGATCACTTCTCGAGCAATCAATCAGCCCCTAATTTAAAACAGTACAATCAACTGCTCAACAGTTAGTATTGTCAGTGTTCATATATTGAACTATGATCCACCAACTTGAAAATATACCTTTTTTTGCAGATATATTAATAATATAGAAACTTTGATAAAAAATATAAATTACAAATGATTGTTGTAACTTTAAATATTGAACTATTAAAACCTTTGTAAAAAAATTGCCACTGTAATGTTTGCAATCAAACCTGTGGAATTTTTGTAAACAAAGTTTAATAAAATTATTGTTGCTCTGTTACAAATAATGTTAATAAATTAGTGAATAATTCTAAAAATGTCATACCTGTCAAACATAAAAGTAATGTTATGTATCAATTTTTTTGTTGATGTATGTTATCATATATAAGTGAAATGAGATGCAGAGTAAAGGAATATAAATTATTATTATACAAACATGTGAAAAATAAAAATAATAATGATTTAAAGACTGCTTCATTTTTTTTTTTGGGATCATGAAAGAACATGTTAATATAAATTTATTTGATATTGAAAGTGTGAAAATTCTTCATGTGGAGAATTTTTGATTTGCTAAGTGTGTTATCTCCAATATCAATCTCTTTTACACCATCCCACTACCTAGTTTTAATATATACATTTAGATCTAATTACATGCTTGATTAGCTGAGGCAAGATATTTTAAATAAACAGTATTTTTATTATTAGCTAATCTGTGTAATATATATCATCACTATCCCTATTTAACAACCTATTACAGAACAAATATCTCTCAAAGGTTAATCAAGTCTCTACAATGTCTACATTTTCTTTTTTACACCACACTAGCAATTTTTATTATTTCATCCATCTATCTCATACAAAATATCTCTCTATTTTTGACTCCTTCTTAAAGTATAACTTAATATTTTAATTGTTCATAGTTGTTATTTACTCAATTCAAACCCAGGTTTATTTCCATATATAAATTCTTGCAATGGTATTAGTGGTAAATTTTTATTCATTCATTTTTGTATCTCGATTTTGAGACCTTTTTATTCCTCACATAAATCTTTTCATATTAAAGACGTTATCTTTTTTTTCTCTTATGTGTTAAGGGCTCTGATTCATAATGAAAAAAGGTTAAAATATCTATTGAAATTTTTCTTTTTGAAAATACTAGGGATATTTTAATTTAACATTAAAATATTTTTTATCAAAATGACTACTCAAGTTGAATTCTATAATTGATTTCATTCATTATGTTTCATGCTGTATCAATATGCTACGGAGATTATTTCTACTGTTAATTTTTATTAATTCATCATTATCAATCTTTACTTTATTCTTATGAGAAAGCCATTGAAATAACTTTAGCCTTTTTAGCATTTATCTTTAGAACTACTTTTTAAATTTTATTTGATATGTCTTGAAACGTTTTCTGAAGTTTTGAGGCATTATTTGCAAACGCAAACAAATTATCTATGAAATCCAAACGATTTAAAAATATCCATTTACTTTTTCTCCCTAAGTTTCCCATTTAAAATGATAAAAATGTTTCTTGTAAAACTTATGTAGTATAAATTGTTTGGAGATAATGAATCAGCCTTTTATATACTCTTATCAAGTTAATCGTTTCCTACCATTATGAAATATAATCATTAATATCCATATTTTTGATAAATATGATTCAAATTATGATATTTTGTGTCTATATTTTGATGATACAATGTTTTAATACCTGCAAAATTGCTTAAAAATCAAATGATTTATACTTTAAAACTTAAAAAAATAACGGTTAGTTTATTAACTAGTTTTTTTTTTTATAACTTGTATTAATGTTTGAATGTGGTGAATTGAGCTATAACTACATTTAAATCCAACTTGTTCCTTTTGCTAGTTAAAATCCAATATTGCTGACGGCTAATTGTAATTGACATGGTAAAATTTAGTGCACTACTCATAAAAGACTGATAGGCTTATAATTTATAATATCTTCTTTACAATCTTTTCTAAATATTAATAATCCTACTGGATTTTTCCAATCATCTGGTAGAAATTTTTCACTTAAATATTTCACATATAAAGTTGGCAACAAATTCTGTATTTCTTCACCTGCTTCTTTTAAGATGTCTATTGCAGTTCCATTATTTCCTTGAAGTTTTACTTTTTTTTCATATATTTAATTGCATTCCCCAAACTGCTGTGAGATTCAGAGGCTGTGGAAATTATAGGAGATGCTTGGTTTTTGTTTTTGTTTTATTAATAATATTTTTTATAGACGAGTTCTATAAATTTTATGATGTCATATTTTTTTTTTAGTAATAATTCTATCTATTGCAAAAATTGGTTTTCTCCAGATTCCAGTATATTGCTTTACATGGTCCTTCTCTATAGTTTTTTCTTTTTATTTACAATTATATTTGATTTACATCGTTATCAAATCTTTTCCTATCATTTTACAAAACTATGTATATTCAATATATTTTAATGAGTCATATTTGTAAATATTCATATTCCTCGGTTACTCGGTTATTTACAAAGTAATTTGTTTAGGTAGAAAAGTTACTAATAAAATATTGATATTTGTATTACATATTTGTTGCAATTCTCAATAGTGTATCTGTTACCTTCTCATCCATTTCATTCAAATCTGAACCATGTTTAAATTTTATTAATATTTCAAAATGATTTGCAAATTCTAATTCAAATTCATTGGAACATATATGATAGGAATATAAATTGTGAATACTGCTTTTGTTAGTAAGTTTTATCATTCTTGTTTTGCAATAAAATGTTTTCTACATCTCACTAATCCAGACAATGGTCTATAATTGTATTTATGTAAAACATTTAATTGTCAATCATGTTATTTTCTGTTAGTCATGATAGAATCCAGATTGTTGTTACATTATTGCATGTTTTAATGGTTATCACTATTTAGCATTTTTATCAGTGAAATAATTTGCAATACAGACATTTTTTTTAATATTTCCTTGGAATTCTTTAAGTCACTATTTTCTCTCATTTCTACTACAGTAACCAAATTTTCCCTCAGTAATTTCATTTTCATTCTTATCAATTCTAGCATTAGAGCTGTCAATGATAATTATAAAATATTGTTTGATGTGATCAATTGCATTTTTTTTACAGAATAAGATCTTTTTTGAGCATAAACATAACTTATCTGCATTTGATATTGTCCATTAGGTCAAATAATTAACCTTGCCACATTGTCTGTTACACCATCAATCATCATATGCTAATTTTTCATTGTTTATTTAAAATGGAAACAACTCCATTTGTACCTGAATTATTTGTGCCTTCTAAATCAATCATCTCATCATCATTTTTACTAAATTGGCAAAGTCTGTGTGCCATTTCTAATTAACACATCTTCCAATTCTTGAATCTTTCCCTCATTTGAAAGTGATAGGCATTTATGAACATCTAAATAAAAATGCATCATCTGTTGGCAGCCTTGTTATGCTTTCAGGGGATTCTCAAAATTTTATGCCTCATCTACATTCTTTGTCTTGGCCGATGGCTTTACAGTCTTTTTGAAATAAGAACTGTTCTTTACTTTTGCATATGATCATTGTATTTCTTTTAAAAAATTCATTTAATCATACATTTATTCTGACTTCAAGAAAACTCATTTGATGTTTCAGTTAAGAACTATCAGGCAATACAAAAACTCACCACATTTCTGAATTATGTAAATGAGGAGCCCATATTTATTTGATTACTATATAAATAATCATAAAATAAAACTGAAGGGTGAAGAGTTATGGCCTGGGCATCAATGATTTATCCTGTTCCTTTATTTTAAGACATGAAACAGAAATATATAGACAGTTAAGCAATTTCTTTCTAATTGCCATATATACAAATTGTCATAAAATTTTGAATTTTGAGGCTTTGAAAAATAGAGGTTCATCATTTTAGTCATATACATACAGAATGTACGATTTGATGTAATATTACAATATTTTATATTACATTTTTAAAGAATCATTTACGAGTTAACTTGCTAAGAATGCAGACTTTTTCATATTAGTATCAATCTATTGTTAAAGCAATAATGACATCTGAACTTACATCAGCCATGATTTCTAAAATGAAATCTGTTTTAGTTTTGAATAATAGTCAAAATAAAAATTAACATAAATTTTAATGCTCATCAGTTCAAAAAGGGTAAAACTTTTCTACATGAGGAGTTGTTAATATTTTCATAAGTAATTTTCAGAGTCGTTTTTAATATAATAGATAAAAATAATTTTGTGTACATTAATCAGAAAGCCTTTTTACAATTATGAATCTTTATATTAAAGTAAACTTAAGTTTGTCGATCTTTCTGTATTATATTTTATCAGTTTAAATATTATTATATTTCACAAGTATATTTCAATTACAGGCTTTTTGAAAAAAAAAGTTAAACTATAAAAAATGTTCCATGTACCACTGTCAACTTTCAGAAGGATAAAACTACCACTCATACAAACATCTAATCAAAATATTAGATCGAGAAATATGATGAATAGGTTTTAATTCTTGTTTAGTGTAACCTATAATGATATTTAAGTAGAATTATATTTCTAAGGTAAATTTACAATACAATTTATTTTCCTCTTTTTTTCGAAAGTGAGGTATGATAATATTTGAAGTTGTTAATATGCGTTTAAATTACATTCTAAAGTGACATCATTCATCTAACGTAATAGATATAGGAAGAAGTCCCTGATGCAAGTTTATTTCCTAACTTATTTTAATAAAAAAAAAAAGAAGACGCAACTGTAGTCACGTATTGGAAATCTCTTCCTAAAAGTAGCTATTATACGCTATTGCAAAATGTTCATTGATTCATGATTAAAAATATATTTATTAATCTAAATCACATATCATTAATATTCTTATAATATTTTTTTATAATAAATATATCATCTAAATTTTTTATGTAAACATTTTTTTCATTTTTATATTTAATCAATAACTTTGTGATCGAAACTTTTATTTTTGTTTTGCAAAAAAAATAAAATAAAATCAATACAATATTATATTTTAATACTTTGATTTAAAAGTCAATATTTCTAAACAAATCAATAAAATAGGTACTTAAATTTTATTTTAAAAATGCACTTCGCAGCTATATATATTAAATACATTTATAACGTCTATACTAAATTTAATGTAATTAGACAGGACTTGAACTCAGACCTTCAAGCTTTCTACCACTATTCACTCCATTTTATACAATTGATACACATGACAACATACATGTAAAAAAGATAAACGATCTCCAATATACATATTTCATGCTGAACCAGTACTCATCAGTTGGTCCAGATCAACATCTTTCACACATAAATTCAATCATTGCTCACTTTATATTAAGATAGCAAATCTTCAAACTTTAATAGATAAGATTCAATGTTCTCCATTCTACAACTCTTCAGCCATCCATATCATTGAAAATCCAAAGATGGAATATTCAAAGCCCAATTGAAGCCAATATTATTTCTATACCCATGTTGACATTAAGTCACTCTAACCTTTCACATATAGGACCTAGATATGTCCATTTAAATTTATATATTCATAATTATAACGCAACTGGCCATGTATTTTATAAATAAATTTTAGCTAAAACGTTACCAAGCAATGAGCCGATTGAAACTGGAATTACCAACTAAAATCGTGACACGGCTATTCACATCAGCCTTATACAAATTTATACCATTATTGTGAATCCACTTTTACTTTCTCCTATATTATATAAATTAAATAGGGCTGATTTTTATACTTTATATACATGAAAGCTGAAAATATTAAAACTCCTTATATATTATTTCAATCAAATAAAAGTCTCTCATAAAGACTTATGGATAACAATTTACAAATTTATTAGTGATTTTAGATGAAACATTAATAATTTTAATAATGCAAATATTTAAAAAGTTTTCATAAATTCAGATTTTATACACATGAAATAATAATGTATGTTTAAGGTCCCTGAATAATCTAATATAATATATTAAAAATGGATTTACTTTTGTTTTAAATATATGTTAAGCAAATACTGTTTGAAGATGGCATAATGTTAGTTGCTAATGTCAATTATAAATTGGGACTTTGTTTGAGTACATGAAAGCTAATTTATTTTTCATAAAATAAATTGAGAATTTCTAAAATTTAAGTTTAAAATTTAATCTATATATATAGTTACACACTATGAATTTATCTATATATCATTCTATCATTCAATCATGTAAATATAAACTTTCTAGCAGTTAATACACACACTAAGAAAATAGAGGAAATTGAACCTAGGATTTTCAATTTACATTGAACCTCCACTCCATCTCAAACAACCGATACATTTGACTTTCCACACGTGAAAAAGACAAATGATCTCAATATATGGATTTTGTGCAGAACCAGCACTCATTAATTGGGACGGATCACAATTCTCCATATATATATATATACAGTCAGTGCACGGCTTATATTAAGATAGCAATTTCTTAAACTTTATTGGACAATATTTGATATTTTCATTTTTCCAATAATTCAATCATCCATGTCATTAAAATGAACAATGATGGCATGCTCAAAGCTCTTGGTGGATTTGATATCATAGCCATATTCAAGGAGACATTATGCCAATCTAACCCCTTATATTACTGGACCATTATGTATCTATTTATATTTATAGGAGAGGATGAGCTGGATTTATACTATGATGTAACCTATTTCAAAGGCAATACATAACTAATCTATTTAGTCAGTACACTGAATGTTTATTATAATAAATATAGGGATTTGGACTTAGAATTTTCAATATAAATTCATGTTCTACTCCATCTCAAATAAACAATACACATAATAATACACATGTGTAAAAGATAAATGATTCCGAGTTTAAATCTTTTATTGACCATTGTAAACATTCAGTATACTGACTGAATAAATTAATAATGCATTTCGATTAAAACTCCAATACTACTGTTTTAACTAAATGAAATCACTCGCAATCCAAAACACGAGAAAAAAAATTTTTTTTAGAGAAAAGAATGTACCATTTTGTCTCTTCACCTCAACTTATATATAGAAACTAAAGTTAAACACTGCAGGTTGAGAGTATTTTATTTACTTAATAGATCAGTGTTGAAATGTTAACATCTAACTATTATATACTAACTACTGGGAAGCTTATATTTATATAATTCATTACTGATTTGGTACTGACCATCTGTAAAGAGAATAAACTTGCCAAATTAAACTAAAATAATATGAATAAATTTAAAATATAGGTTGAATAAAGTAATATAATTGATTTAAAATCTTGATGCTTTAGATATGCATAAATTAGGTAATGAGAAAAGACAGTCTGACATTTTTTTCTAAAAAAGTTTTATCCTGGTTGTATTGTGAGTATTTCATTTACTTGATAGACTAGTGTTGGTATATATATATATCGGTTAATCCTTTAACTCTCCTCAACTGCCGTTAAATTCAAAAAATGTAATAGAAGGAAGCACATCAACTCCAGTAAAGCGTTGTTGGTCTAGCAGTTATTATATCTGTCTTTTAATCAACTGGCCCAGGTTCGCTTTCCAGTCAACACTTTGACGTATAGTAAAAAATAACCCCATGAATCTGGAATTTTAAAAAAAAAATCTAAGAATAAAGTCATAAGTAATAATGAGTACTATAATATATATATATATATATTCTCATCTTTTTCCAAATATAAAATTACATAAAGACAGTAATCCTTGGTGTTTTGCTGAAGGTTTGTGATGATGTATTCTAGTTGTATTTTTATATTGGACTATTTCCATTGTCTAATATATGTATTGAATATTTTTTTAACAAAAATTAACTTTATTTAAATATTCCAAATACATTCAACTGTTAGTATATTGCACAACGTTTTGAGAGGTATTAGTTTCCCCTCTTCTTCAGATGTTGCTGGCCTGACCAGTTACAGTACTAGTATGGGATTCAAAAATGGGTGTTTAGACTCTTGATTTTTGAATTTTAAGATAATACTCTAACCACCTGGGCCATCCTGCCAAAGGAAAGAGTCTGTAGTAATTTCATATACATATGTTTGAGGTTTCTCCTGATTTCTCCACTTCGTCCGAAGAGCAAAGTTGATTAGCGGTTTCCATACATTATGTATAGTCACACTGGGTTGGCTTATGGTATTTTTTGCCATTGTCATGTGAGCATGTATGAGCCAATGAATATATGTTCAATTGGGAAAACAAAAAAATATTGGATAGAGAAGAAAAGGTACAAAAAAAATTAGATTGCTAAGAGAAGCTATAGAGATTTTAAAAGGCTGAAAAGCACAAATGAAAGGTGTGAATTAAAGAAAATTAACAACATTTGGAAGAAACTATTGGAAGACAAAATAAATTTTAAAACTTCTTAAAGAATAGAATTTAAGTATGAGGAAAAACAAAAAGATAAAAGCGATTTTAAATCTTACAAGCATTCTTATATTTTAGGAAGAGGACGTTCTGAGGAAGGTACTTGTTATTGTACTAAAACATCAGCTATTTAGCAATTTTTTTTGCACAGAATATCCCAAAAATAATTACATATATATATTTAATTATCTTTTATCGTTTTATTGAATAGTATCTTATGGGAGACTAAAAATCAAGGTTCATGATTTGAAGCTCAACTTCTCTGCTATTTTGAGATTTCAAACTTCTTATTGGATAATCAATAAATACATGATTATTTATGTGATAATATAATATTAAATCATCTATGAACTTTATTACTGTTTCACAATGCTTTAATTACCACCCTCTTTTACAGTTTTGATTGCCCCAATAATCTTTTTCAGAACATTCTTTTTATATCTTCTGAACTCAACTCCTAAATTCAAATTTCTTTTAAAAATTTGAATTTAGCAGTTGAGTTTTGCAGATATAAAAAGAAAGTTCTGAAGAAGATTGCTGGGACAATCGAAAATATAAAAGAGGATGGTAATTAATTCATTGTGAAACTGTAATAAAGTGCATATATGATTTAATATTATATTATATACAATTTACAATGTATTAAGAAAGATTATTGATTATTTATGTGTTATGAATTTGAATAAGAAAAGATGATTTCGCAATATAAAGTTATCACAAGAATGGTGCTGTCTTCAATAATAAAAAAGTTAAGTTGCACACGCTGAAGTATTTTAGATTACTCTTGAATTTCTGTAATTGTCTAAACAAATTAACAGTATATAAATCCGAATGGTATGTTTAAAGTTTTCTATTAGGTCAGCTCAAATTTGGTTAAAAATATTAAGAATTTTTAATTGATATTGCAAATGAATTGAGATTATTTATAATAAATATTTAAGTGGGAATTTTAAAGTATAATATTTTTTGTCTTTCCTATGGAAACAAGAAATATTTCCTTTATTGTTAAATCATTAATGGTATAATTATAATTAAAATATACTACATCGAGAGGATATAAATATTTATTATAATTAATACGAATAGTTAATAATAATTACTTACAATTTATCTTAATAATAATTATAAGCTAGAAGAAGTGCATAAAGATAATCTATAATTTGTTTTTATCAAGTGTTGTAAGTAGATGCATTATAAATTTTAAAATACTCAAGAATCTAAGGTCCCAGGTTCGCAACCCATGCTAGTACTGTCACTGGTCAGGCTAGCAACACCTGAAAAAGAGGGGGGAAATAATACCTCTCGAAAGGCTGTGCATATACTAATCTGTTTGATAAAATTAACATTTTTAGAGCCATAAAATATTGTTGTTACTTGCTAATAAATTGACGTTAAATACTTCAAAATGTAACTTAAATTAAACAATAGAAGAAAAAACAAACATTTATTTTAAATACGAATTTCTGAAGATCTATTATTTGGCAATCTACATTTATGGACAATGTATGTTCTTTATATGTATGGTTTGAAAATTCCGTATATATATATAACTCATATTCTTTTTCTTTTTTTGATAGAAATGGTTATATAAATTTTTATTGCTACAATAATATAGACAATTATTATTTTTTAGATGAAAATTGTTTATTTATTATTTGACAGTTATTTTATCAAGATAAAATAAATTGTTTTGACATTTATGACCGAATGACTATTTGTTTTGTGTGACAACTTTCTTAATCGACTTTAATATACAATCTCTTCTAATTTGTTCTCATTTATTTATTACATCAGCATACCAGAATTAGATTTTCTAACTTTCTGATTGAAAATATTGTTTGTTTTTTTGTTCTAATTTATAAAAGTGAACAAATTAGTCAACGTATATTTATGTTAATATGAACATTATTTTTAAATATTATATATTAATAATCTCTCTGTTCTTCAATATATATATATGCAATTTAATACACTGCTAGTTGTATTGATATCTAAAAATATGCATGATAAATTTTCTTTGATATAGAGATGGTTGCAAATAGAGTTGATAGTACCCCGCAATAAAATAATTATATGTGCATAATTCTGGATACTGATTAAATTTTCAATCACTAGAGAATGGAATAATTTTCAGATATAATAGTTAACCGTGAATAGCATATATATATATATATAAGTATAGAGGATTTGAACTCAGATTTTCATGCACCCTTCAACTATCCACACTATCTGATACAACTGAGACATATGACCACACACATGTAGAAAAGATTAATAATCACCAATATACGTCTTTCATGCTAAACCAGCACTCATCAGTTGGTCCAGATTATCATCTCTCACACATAAATATATAATCAATGTTCAGTTTATATTAAGATACCAAATCTTCATACTATAATGGACAGGCTTCAATCCACAGCAACCTTCAACTTTTCAGCCATTCATATCATTGAAAATCTGATGAACATGCTGATGCTAATATTATTGCCATGCCCATGTTGACCTGAAGTCTCTCTGACCCCTCATGTATAGGACAGTATTATTAAATACATATAAGAGGGATGGACAGAATACAAGCTTGATATGTAAATATTTGAAAACCAGGCATGCTTCACAAACCTGGGAGCTTAATTCTAAGTATAGAGGATTTAAATTCTGATTTTCAAGCACCCTTCAACTATCCACACCATCTCATACAACTCATACATATGACCACACAAATGTAGAAAAGATTAATAATCACCAATATACATATTTCATGCTAAAACAGCACTCATCAGTTGGTCCAGATTATCATCTCTCACAATATATATATATATATATATATATATATATATATATATATATATATATATATATATATATATATATATATATATATATATATATATATATAATCAATGCTCAGTTTATATTAAGATAGCAAATCTTCATACTTTAATGGACAGGCTTCAATCCACTGCAACCTCCAACTTTTCCACCATCCATATCATTGAAAATCTGATGATGAAAAATCAAATCCCATGGAGGTTGCAGTGGATTGAAGCCTGTCCATTAAAGTATGAAGATTTGCTATCTTAATATAAACTGAGCATTGATTATATATGTGTGTGAGAGTTGATAATATGGACCAACTGATGAGTGCTGGTTTAGCATGAAATATGGATATTGGTGATTATTAATCTTTTCTACATGTGTGTGGTCATAAGTATCAGTTGTATGAGATGGTGTGGATAGTTGAAGGGTGCTTGAAAATCTGAGTTCAAATCCTCTATACTTACAATTAAGCTCCCAGGTTTGTGAAGAGTGCCTGGTTTTCATATATATATATATATATATATATATATATAGTATTTTTGTTGTATTTTAAATATTAGGATAAATAAATTTTATTCTTGTCCTATAATTAATTATCTTACTGTATTTAATCACTAAAATTGATTTAAAGTCAGGAACTGCAAAAATGGATTGTAAAATTGTCTAGTAGGATTTTATTAAATTATTTACCACCATTGAAATTCTGAGTCTAATGTTTGTTTTGTATTATTATCCATTGTTTTTAAATGTTGTTCAATATTAAAAAGCAATATGTATACGTGCTTAGGTGACTGATTATCTGATTTTTATCAGTGGGGCCATTTTATTGAGTGTATATAATATGACAAGAATAATAATAATGGACATGTATAATCTATTAGAAATTAAATTGGAAATATTGAAAGTAAAACATAAAAAAAAGTGAGCCAAAGTTACCTGTTTCATACAACTTTTTTAAATAAGTAGGTCTTGCAAATTTTTCATGTAATCACATGAAAATGAATTATAATCAGAAATCTCATAATGTTATTAATCTATATTTGTCTCTATTAATGGCTTATTACGATTTATGAATGTTCCTACTAAGGTATTATGACTTATGCCCTTATACATGGGAAGATCAAGCAGAACTATACTCTGTTGCCACTATATGTTATGCAGAATTATATTTTAGTATTAATTTTTTAGCATAACAATATTGGATAAATAAGCATTTATTTTTATAGAGTCTGCATATAATTGTAATTTACATTCATATCGGCCTTTCAAACCAATTGTGCAAACGCTTTGCGAGTGTTAAATAATAAATGAATGCCTTCTGATCAATACAAGATATAGAATTTATGCAGGAATAAAAAAAATCCTCTCATTCCTACGACTCAAATATTTATATATGAGCAAATCTGAAGTACTTGCACAGAAGGCGTGACGATAGAATGGTCACTTTTTAAATTACTATATACAATGTCTGAATGAATGACGTGATTGGAATGACGTTTAGTAAATTCTAGAAAATTTCATCGCGTCATTCATTCAGACATTGTATATAGTAATTTAAAAAGTGACCGTTCTATCATCATGCCTTCTGTGCAAGTACTTCAGATTTGCTCATATATAAATATTTGAGTCGTAGGAATAAGAGGATTCTTTTTATTCCTGCATACATTCTATATCTTGTCTTGATCAGAAGGCATTCATTTATTATTTAACACTCGCAAAGCGTTTGCACAATTGGTTTGAAAGGCCGATATGAATGTAAATATTGGATAAAGTAAAATACATTTTTATCATAAATCAGCATTATAAATATATAAAATAATTCTATTACAAGACTTATTACATTTGTGACCTCTATTATAGATAAATATTTTTCTTATTATGAATATTTAAGTAGATCATATTTGTTGTAAATTGCATATTCAAAAACAAAATTATATCTTAGCTAGCATGTCATTTGAGATTGGCCGGAATATGTTACTTATCTATAGTTTTAAATGTGGTTTGAATAATTTAATTTTACAAAATCTGATGATATATTATTATTATTTTAAATTTAAATGAGATTAGTTTTGCTATCATTATTAATTTGTTTAGTCATGTATTTTTGTCCTCTATAGACTTTGCAGCTTTCTGCACAAAAATCTTACTATCAATAAAGCTGTAACATTTTTTTTGTTTAACTTTAATTATAGAAATATAAAACAACATGGTGTTAGTTACTTTGCACATAATTTTTATATTAAGTTCAAATTTCTTGGTAAAATGTTAAAGGGTGCAAATGACAAGTTAATAATAGTAATAAATGCAAATATTTAAATTTAATTCCTTTTCTTTTATTTAAAAACTAAACATATGCATTTTTTTCCTTGATGTAAAATTGTCATAACTTGAACATAAGCCATAGCTAATATCTAAATAGTTTTTAAGATTTAAGATTGAAGTATCTTTATTTGTGAATACTTTTTTTTAAAAAATGAAACTTTAATTGAATATATAAATTCAGTTTGTTTTATAGCGCACATTTTAAACTATCAGACTGATAAGATAATGATTAAATTTTAGATGTACCATTAACATTCCATTGTTATGAAAAAAATCAATTTATTCCATCAAATATAGACCTATTCCTTAATGGTTATGTTCCAATATAATACTTAACAAGTTAATAGAAAAAAAATATTCATGGTAGTTAATGTTTTTACTCAATTCCATTAGAAGTAGTCATTTTGGCAACAATGAAGTGCACCTGATAGTCAAGATAATCCTTGAATCAAAGTTATTGACATTAATGGTAATACATCTATCAATTTGTTTATAAACAATAATTTATTATTATAATCATTTTTTAGACAGAAACAAGTTTTGATATTTTTTTTATAGACATGTCTTTTTTCTTTATTTGTACAATATATATTTTCTTGTGACTGTTTTGTTTCCTTCGATAATCTATTATATTTTTGCTTTTGGTCTTTTTGTTTTTTCAATGGTTATTATAATACCTATTATGTTTTCATTCTTTTATAAGAAGATTTTGTAAGTCGCTATTTTCATTTTAATAAACTAAATTATAAGAGAAAGAGATATGTTCAAAAATATAAAGACAAATAATTAAAAGAATGAGTAATTGTAGACAGAAACGATTAGACGACTAATGCAAATGAGATGCCCAGCTATGCTTTGCATTACATACTGAACCTATAGTGAATATTCTGTATGCTTCAATTAGCAAAACCAACTTCAAACTTTTTATCAAGAGGCTGTTGTTATTTCAAGTTATCTGCTAGTGGTTTAAACCTTGGCTTAAGATTATATTTTTTCAGGAGCATGAGTCTGTATGTAATGTGGAGACAATTGTTCTTTGAAAAAAAGAATAGCTGTATTTCATTTATGAATCCAGGATTTATATACATCTCGAATGTCAGAGTTGAAATGAAAAAAAAACAACAACAACTTCGTTTTACAATTCCACATTGTTTTACCAAAATACAATTTTATTAATTAACAAAATACAATTTTGCATATTTGCAAATAATTTATATTAACTATTTCAAGAATATTGCTTTGAGACCTTTTATCATAATAGAAAATCATTAAACAAGTTAACGATATTTTTAATTAATTCTAAAATTATTTACCACTTTACATATCTTTCTGTTAAACGATTTTTTTTTTTAAATTTTAAACTTTAATTTTTCAAAAAATAATTGCAAATAAACGAATACACTAATTAGATATATTTATTTATGATAATGAAAATTTTATAAATAACACTGCTGTTTTCAATTTATAATATTTTGAAATCATTTTTCAAAATGTACATTTTAAAAATGAATAATTATAACGTGAACATATTTCGAGATATTACTTTATTAACGTATTACAATAAATTATCGAAATTGTGAAGCACGGATGGAGATTAATAAATATATACATATTCATTTTTTAATTTTTTTTAAAGTAGACTGTATAATTTATTTAAAAGTAAACTTGATGAATAAACTACTTAATTGTTGTTGTTGTTGTTGTTATTATTATTATTATTATTATTATTATTATTATTATTATTATTATTATTATTATTATTATTATTATTATTATTATTATTATTATTATTATTATTATTATTATTATTATTTTCATTTTACTACTTTTAGAAATTTTCATTTAAAATTTTTTTTATAAGAAAATTTTCATTTATTATAAAACACCATATATTTTTTTCACAATAAACTAAAACATGTGTGATATGGCATTGTATTTTACATGACTATATGTAAATACACATGAGATGCTAACTGAACACAAGGAAATTACAATCACAAACTGAAAATTATAACAATTCACAATTTTTGTTTAATTAAACATTTAATTTATATATATATAATTTTCAACCGTTATTAATTATTACAATGTGAAAGTTTATTCTAGAATATTTCAAATTTTTAAATACATAAGTCTCTCATTTTCACTTCACACCAATAAACCTTTCAAATAATAATGATGCATTTCCATGTACTAAAGATTAAACTTATTTACAAAATCATAGCATTTAAAAAAATAATTAATATACCCATCTTCATAAATAAGATAGATCACTTTTAAAATTAATGTTTGAAAAAAAAAAACACTATTTTGCTATTGGGGAAAAGTCTAATTTATCAGTCACATACAAATATGTTATCAAATATATTAACAATAATAATAAAGTACAAATTCCAACACAAATGGGCTTATATTACTCTGTGTATTAAAAAAGGTTAGAACTGTTTAAAAAGTTTCACTAATATGAATCAAATGTCTGGTTTAAATAATATCAATGTTATTTGAGAAAAAAAAATGTAATTTAAAACTTCTTATTTGATCGTTAACTTTCATCAGGTTACACCTTTTTTTCTAGCCCTAGTGGCAATTTTTGTTCAAACTTTAATCTTTGATTTCAGTATGAAATCTTTATTTTACACTAAAACTCAATAAATTGGACTTGATTTTTTTATTTAACTTACTGCTTTATTCAAATGAGGGAATTTTTAAGAAGAAATTAAAAAAAAAACAGAGCTGGAGTTAACTTACTATACATTCATCTCTGTCTCTCTCTCTCTCTCTCTCTCTCTCTCTCTCTCTCTCTCATATATATATATATATATATATATATATATATATATATATATATATATATATATATATATATATATATATATATATATATATATTAAAACCAGGATAACTGGGATACATTTTTCTCTGCTATTTTAATTCCAAAAAATCTAAAGATGACAGGTTATCTAAAAATGAAGTGAACTCAAGGTGTATTATAAAAGTCTTGATGTATTAGTAGACTATTCTACTTTGTTGTCAGATTTCAAGTGCTTTGCAATATTACTTCAAAACTTTTTTTATCATGATTAAAACTTGATTTTTTTGTGAAGTTTATTATGATTTGTGGTGATTTTTGCACAATAATTGTGTAATAATTATTACAAATCAAAATTTTATATGATATATATATTCTTATTCAGTATCTCTATTTTTTGAGGTTTTATACATAATTTTGTAATTAAATATTAATAAATACAATATATATATATATATATATATAAAGTACAAGGTTAAATACTTTTATCTATCCAGAAGTACTTTTGAATAATTTCATAGTCTTTGTCAACTAAATCTAATTTTTTTAAAGATTTTTATTAATATTTAATTGCAAGGTTATAATGGGTATTATATATATATATACACACACAAAAGTATAATACCTATTATAAAAATATTATATATAATATACAAAGAATTTAAAAATTTTAACAGTAAAACAAAAATATTAAATTTTAAATCCCTTAGTAGAACTTTCAATTACACAGTAATTTTTGTCAGCAATAAATGAACTTCAAATTTTAACATTACATAAATTTTCATAAACTGTTTATAGCTGTATTTGCAATTTGCCTATTAATAACATTATCTTTAAATTTATTTATTAAAATGGCTTCTTTAATTTTCCCTTTTTTATGATTTTTTTTTCAACCATTAATATTTGTATTTCATTAATATTAAATGTAAATCTATAATTACAAATTTTTCATGGCCAAAGAATACTGACGCTGTATCAAATTGACGATTTACAGTATTTTTAATCTGATTCTATAATGATTGATGCTCCTTTAATCTTTTTTTCTGCAGAACATCTCAAATCAGTGATATATATCCTATTATATCGACATAAAATCTGATAAATTATATTCCTTTTTTGCATTTTAAAAATTATACTCTTAGAATTATTAATTAATCTTTTAACATTAGGAGGACCAAAAAAAAAAGAAATCTTATATATATTTTTTTAAACATATCCTTAATTAATTTAGATTGAATGTTATCTATAAATGGCATAGATATCCACTTTTTATTATCCAAGACTACATTACTAACTCTCTTCTTATTGTTAAATTAATTTACTTTATGTAAAATTTAGTTTTATCATAACCAACTTTTATAAGTTCATTAAAATATGTTCAATATTTAAATTTTATGACTACCATATTTACATAATTTATCATTTCGCTGCAAAAACGATTTCAAACTTGCCATCATTGGAACTCGTGACTTAAATGAATGTATCCTTTTTCTCCAACAGGTTTAAAAATTAATTTATAATTTAAATCAGTAGGATCTCTATATATCTGTAAATCTAACAATTTTATTTTTCTATTTTGATCTCTCTCAGTAGACCATTGTAAATATTTAAATTATTCAGATGGCAAGTCTGAAATCGTTTTGCACTTCAATGATAAATTATGTAAATATGGTAGTGAGAAAATTTTAAATATTGAACACTTTGCTAATGAACTTATAAAATTTGGTTATGATAAAAACCAAATTTTACATACAGTAAATTAATTTAACAATAAAAAGAAAATTAGTAATGCTGTCTTGGATAATAAAAAATTGATATCTATGCCATTTATCGATAACATTCAATCTAAATTATTTAAGGATATATTTCAAGAAAAGTATAGTAGTTCATTTTTTTATTTTTCCTAATGTTAATTAATAATTCTAAGAGTCATCATCATCATCAACCATTATCAATCCACTGCAGAATGAAGGTCTCTTCAAGTTTAATCCATTTTCTCCAATCTTTAGCTTTTCTTCTCCTCATCACCCCTGCACACTTTCTTATTTCATCCATCCATCTCACATATGGTCTCTTTCTGAGTCTTTTACAATCTCTTGGAATCCAGTTTAGGATTTCAATTGTCCATCTATTATCATCTCTTCTATCAATATGTCCAGTCCAACTACACTTCAATATTTTATTTCTTTCAGAGAGATCAGTAACACCTGTTTTTTCTCTTACCCATGCATTGCATTTTCGATCTCTTCTTGTTACTCCCAACATGCATCTCTCCATACTTTTTTGAGTGGTCTGAAATCTCTGTATTGCTCTTCTATTAAGTGTCCAAGTCTCAGATCCATAATTAAGAACTGGTAAAACACATTTTTTAAAAACCTTCCTTTTCAAATACATAGGCATATTTTATTTTAGAATTAAGTTATTTCTACCAAAAGCATTCCAACAAAGTTTAACTCTATGATTAATTTCATCCATTATGTTCCCTATATTAATAATCTGACCAATGTATTTGTAACTGTTAACTTCTTCTAATTCATCATAATCAATCTTTTTTTCATATTTTGAGCAAATCAATTAAACATTACTTTAGTCTTTTTAACATTTATCTTTAGTCCTACATTCCTACTTGCATTGGATAACTGCTGCAACATTTCCTGCAGCTCTGAAGCATTGCTTACAAAAACAACTATATCATCTGCAAAATATAAATGACTTAAATAATCTCCATTTACTTTCACTCCTTTAGTTTCCCATTTTAATCCATAAAATACCTCTTGAAGCACTGCTGTAAAAAGGTTTGGAGATATGGAGTCTCCTTATCTTACCAATTCTTAATGTTAACTTTCCCAGTATCATTATGTAATCTAATTGTTGCTGTTGCATTTTTATAAATATTCTTTAAAATATGACAATATCCTGGATCTATACTTTGATGATCCAATGCTTTAATCACTGAAGAAATGTTTATAGAATCTAATGCCATTTCATAATCTACAATTCCAAAACATAATGGCAACTCATATTCATTTGTCTTTTCTATAACTTCTCTCAATACCTGGATATGATCTACTGTACTAAAACCCCTTTTAAATCCAGCTTGTTCCCTTGGTTGGTGGAAATCCAATGTTCTTTGTAGACAAGTTGTAATTATCTTGGTAAAAAAATTGTATAAAACTGATAAAACGCTGATAGGTCTGTAATTTCTAATATTTTCTTTATCACCTTTTTTAAATATTAATATTAATACTGCATACAACCAATCATCTGGTACATATTTATCATTTAGACATTTGGTATATAACTTTGCTAAAAAATATATATATTTCTTCACCTTCTTCTTTTAATATATCAATTATAATTCCATAATTAACTGGAGCCTTTCCTTTCTTCGTACATTTAATTGCATGTTTCACTTCTTCATTTAAAATTCTGGGCAATTCAGAAGATTAAATAAAAATAGGAGGTACTTGTTCTTTATTACTATATAATTCTTGATAAAAGTCTTCTACCCATTTCATAATGTCATCTCTCTTTTTAGTAATAATTCCATCTTTTTTTTTTTATTGCAGATATAAATTTCCTACCAATACCAACATGTTGTTTTTTATTTTTTTAAACTCTTGTAAATTATTATTTCAGAGGTTCATCTAATTTCTATTTAAAAATTTTAATCAAATAAAATATTGTAAAATAATTTTAAATTATTATATACTAAAAAAATATTGTCATTAACAAATAAAAATATAAAATTATTATTGCATGCATACTAACTCATACAATTAGAAATAATTCCGTACTCTTTAACTATCAAATTTAAAGTTTCTTTGAAAAACAATATTGATAATCTATTTAATCTTTTAACTCAATTTTATTATTATTATTTAGACAAATACAATGATTACTGTTGTGAATTATTTTAAATAAAAGTTTATATTGTATCATAATAATTACTTTTTACATTTTAACCTATAACTAATTTAATCGTGATTAGGGTTAATTCAGATGTTAATCTAGTTATTCTAACTTGTAGTAAATAATCTAACCTTCTCTACTATGATTAGCTATATTTTACAATTGACTTATTAATATATACTTTAATTATAAGTTTAAAATATTTTAGCAAAACAACCATTAAAACATAATATCTATTTATGAACAGAAATATTTTAATCATTGAGTATTTAAATTTGTCTATGCTTATATGATTTACAGAGGTAATTAAACTTAATAAAATTATTCTCTTTTTTTTTTTTTAAGTAAATATAAGCAATATTACCTTTCGTGCTGAGTTAATGGTCACAATATATATATATATCAAATACACTGATATTTATATAATTTAATTCATTTTATTATTCAATGTTACTTAGTTGCCAAAGACTAAAAGGGATATAGTCTAAATTATTTCTAATAAAACAATCTAAATTATATAAATATTATTGCATTTAATATATATATATATATATATATATATATATATATATTGTAACCATTCGCTTGCCCTCTCATCTACCTATCATGCCAAACCCGTTGCGGCACTAAGAATTGTAACCGTCTATTGTGTGGTCCCAGCTACATAATGTCACCAAAACATAAGTGCGTTAAGAATCGTAACTTCGATCACTGATCAATTCTCGCTGCACATTGTCAGCTATTAAGAGCTGTATCCAAAAGCATATCATGCTATCTATTTTATGCACCAAAGACCACAACCAACATATGGAGCAACTTACCACAGACCAAACTAATGATCTAACATAAACTTTTTATGATTTAATTTAATCGCAGCCAGGGTGTACCGCGAAGAACTACCATAGTATTATGATAAAATACATTAAACAAATTATAAGTGTAATGTTATTATTTTTTAAACCTTAATTTGCGATTTTTATTGTATGAGACCCGATGGCCGACCATGTACAAGATGGCATAATTTGTGGAATTACATAAGATTATGAAATTTTAAACCATCTATATGATTTCTAATACAGATGCTAGTCCAGGTAAAGCTTTGCAATAAATAAACATAAATACTTGGGCTCTTTTTTTATAGTTTACTATATCACTGAGACTCTTACTATACTGCCAAATGACAATTTAAAAACGTTAAGTAAATATATTCAATCATGTCATTTTTTGGTAAATCTGTTTACAGGTTTAATAATCAATTTATATTGTATACTAGAATCAACTACGCAAAGCCAAAATGATGGAAAAGGTAAATGGGATTTTATTGTACCTTACACATCATAAACTACCAAAGACGAAAAGCATCCAAATGTTTTCTCAAAATATCACTAAATTCTTATATCATGTTGACGATAGTATGTACTTCAATGTATGCTCTATCCAAGGTTTATGATTTCTGATTTTACGAATGACACATAGCAACGGCACAGTAAGTTTAATTATAAATCAACGTTTATTTACAAATTTATGAATAATAAGTAATTAATTCCAATGTTATAATTAAAGGCATAAATACACAAATAAAATAAATAAATTATAATTACATCGACTTTCTTCAATAACAACTCAGAGGTACAGTTTTTAAAAAACCTAATCATATCTTATATTTCAATTTGATATAATGAATATTGAGGAAATTATACTAAATTCAGCATCAACTCATGAAATATTTAACGTCATTTCCAGATTCAATAAATCCATACCGTAAACTTATAGTAATATCATAAATAATATTATATCTATAGGATTTAGCTATAATGCAATCATTAAATAAAGTGAAAATTTAAACTTACAGTCCGGTAAATAATAATCAACCAACAGTTAATTATTATGAGGTAACTTGAATAGAATGTCCTGCTACAATTTGATGATCTAACTCATAAATCATACTTACTAATGGAAGAAGATGATTTAGCAGATTAACTAAAATACTTTGCCCAACTTATATCTATGAAGTAAAACATGTTCCTGTGGATGCATTCATCTACACATAGGAATTAAATAACACTAAACGTTTTGTGGATTTATACACCATCATAAAGCAATAAGTACAAGTACACCATTCCGCGGATTAACCAACAGCGCAGGAATGAGTGTAAAATACAAAAATGGCAATTAAGTAATCTGCGGATTAACCACCAGCACAGATTAATGCCCTTTAACATTAGAAAACAACATTACTATTTACTTCACATTAAAGTGCAAAATCATCCTCCTCAGTTATTCTGACCATTCAGAAAACGCTGACACTTTAGCAAATGTGGGTTCTTGCATAATAAAATGTTACACTATCAGGACAACTAATGTACTAACTTATCTTGCTTAAAATAAAACATATGTAATATAATATAAGTAATATTAGTATAGGAATATAAATCTGGAAAGACTCACAAAATACCTCACAAAGATTGATACATCTCATGAATTCATTTAGTACTTTTCAAGCTTTTTCGCAAGCGCTATTCTTTTGAATAAATATTTTATTCAACCCCTATTAATTTAAACTTAATAAAATATAACTTATGAACTTCACATGCAAGTTCATATAACGATAAAATTAAAGTAATGCATTATTCATCAAATACATAAAATTTAACAGGTGTGTGTATGATATAAATTAAATGTATAGCATTTTATAGTTCAATACATGAATTATAGCAGGTGTGTGTATCACAAATTGGATTGTATAGCATTTTATAACTCCAAATATGATCCGTGGAATCCATGTACGATGTGTCGAACAATAAATATACGAAGTAATAGCTATAATTATAGTAGAATTCCATACATGCAATTTTATTCATTTGTATTAGTTATTATAATCACTATTAGATTAACGATTTTACGTGGCTACATAAACATGAAACAATTTCAAAACGTGACACGCAGAATTTAAATGAAAATGTTTTTCATAAGTTATTAATCTCTACATTTCTCTATTAAAAATGTTCCAAGTTTATCACATCCATGCTAATATTTATTTATCCACACTTAAATCTAGGAATACTAATTATAGCAATTAATTTAATCATTCCAAACCGACGATAAAATTAGAAAATAGCTTTGATTAATTATTTGAAGACTGTTTATTATCCAAATGTTAAACAAATTAACTAGCAAATATATTACTGGCATTGTAGAGTTAAATATCAATCAATACTATATTTTTATTAGAATTAGAAACGGAAATATTAAACTATGTTGATAACTTCAACATTTTACTTTAATTGAAACTTCTTCTTTTTTAAAAAGCAAATTTTCATATTCATAAAACTTCTGTAATTAAAATACTTATTTAATTTTTCCAAATTGTAGAATAATAAACATTTTAAAACATACCAAACTCTTGCAATTAATTCTTTTAAACTGGGAAGCTCCGACATTTTAAAAATATAATATTGGAAAATTATTACCGGTGATTTGATCCACTTGGCCAGCCGACTTGAACAGACTTTTAAATTTAGCAATTCATCTTATAATTAAATACCACTAGGTTATTTTACGTTTATAGCAAACTTTGTGGTAATCCGTTTACTTGTTAACTATTTTAAAATAAGCTTATCAAATTTACACCATTTGCCTTTTACCATTTTCTTTTCTTTCTCCCTCCAAAAGCAAACTATCAGACGATCTTCTCTTAAATTCACGCTCTTTTTTTTTTTTTTTACATTGAGACACATACGTAATTACTGTATTTATTTTTAATAATTAATTTTAATTGAACAAATGGTTTTTTAATTCAATGGAAATAATAATTTAAGATCATTTTAAACAAATAAAAATAAAATATTATTTTTAATAATATTTTACCAAATTTTAATGTGTTGTCAAATTTTTTAAAAAGTTAAACATTTTGATATGAGTTAGTATATGGGAAGAAGCAAATTTAAATTTATTAAAATAATATAAGAGAGTAATCTGTTCAAAGTGCAAATCAAGCCAATCAAATCACCAAAGAAGAAAGAGAAATTTTTATACCAGTTACATCAATTATTATATTTTATACTAATATATATGGTTATAATATATATATATATATATATATATATATATATATATATATATATATATATATATATATATATATATATATATATATATTGTAGCCCTTGGGTTTTCCCAAAGCTCCATTAGATTTAGAATTTGCTACATAAGACAGTGTTTAATAAAAAGTTTTCTCATAGGCTGTATATATTTTTTAATAGATAAACTTAAGGATTGTGTAGTTTACTTAGTAGGCAAACTAAATATTTTGTTATAAAAGATTTCTAAGCAAAAAAAAATGTTTTATTTAGTATTGATTCATAAGACAATTTAATAGCCAAAGATATAATTGAGAAATATATAGATTAGCAATATTTATACATCGTTTTAATAATTGAAGATTGGAAAGAAGGGAGGGAGTTGTGCGATTTACAAAACTACTTTGGAGAGTGAATATAGATAGTTGTAATTTCACAATAATATGTTAAAACTCAATAATTCATAAAATTAAATTGTAAAAAATAAAAAAAAATAAAGGATTAATCAGAGTATTAAGCAATCGGTCTAATTAGAATTGTATGTGTGAGGAATGAATGTATGTGTATGATTTAGTTGTGAATTTTAATTATAAAGTTCATAATTGAATAATAATTATCCTGTGTGTTCTCGTGGCGAACTTCTTTAAAGAATAATTAATTTGTTTTAATAGTTTATTCATAGTAGCCAAAATTTAGGCCAAGATTCTGGGTTTGAAGTTGTGTTGTTATTTGTGTTTTTTATTATTATTAAAGAAAAAAAATGAGGGGGGGAGAGCTTTCTTTTATTTATTCTGAGAGGAGTGTTTTCTTTCATTTGTTCTTTGGGGAGATTTCCATGAGCAGAAAATTACTAAAGCAAATCAAGTAATATCTGTCACACAGGAATGTGTAAGTTTAAAAACAATGGGTGGTCAACCCATTGGAATGCAGACATAAATTTGGCAGGTCAGTCATTCAGGAGGGGATAAGTTATCACAACAAAAAGGCAAAAAACACAGATGTAAATGGTTTGGAAGGTCAACCATTCAAATGGGGGATTAAAGAACCCAGACAATATAAGAGCTTGATTTGTCTTTAGGGGGGTTGGCTCTCTATCTCTCTCTCTTTGCAGGCTCTCTCATCAGAGGTTATCGAGAAGCCTCATTGCCAGATTAAAAGAATTTTTTTAAAAAAAAAAGAAATAAAAAGAGACAAAATGAATTGTTTATTTTTAATATTCTGTTCTGTCTCCTGAATGATAAAACTTAGCCAAATTAAAAAAAAAATGTAGAAAAATGACCGTTGAGTAAGTGTATATTAGGTACACATCCCATTCTCTTCTGAAATTAATCAACTTCATGATTTGTCTTACACCTAATTATGCCTAATTTATCAGGAATTGGTAAATAGTAAAATTTAAACTACAGAAAGAAAATTGATTTTGATTTTGCAAATAGGGTGGAGCTGATTATTCCAATCTTCATATGAAGCATCAAATCAGAACATGAAGTAAACTGAAAAGTACATCAAGAAGGGGACTTATATATTCCAAAATTAAAAGCAAGTTCTTTTCAACTGTAAAGTGTAGTTAATCCACACAACTCAAAATGAGAAAATCTTATCATCAGCATGAGAATGTACATTTTGGCATAGGAATTGAACTTGTATAACAGTGACTCTTTCACATAAAGCCATGTGTGCACACAAACAAACAAAATAAGGAAAAAAGAAAAAAAATGGAAACCAGAGATCAGAAGGACAATCTTCAAGGACTATTTATGTATATTTTTATTATTTGTTATTCATTTTGAACATTTAATCTAAAAAATAAAATTAAAAATTTTTTTTTAAACATATATATTCATTTAAAGTGAATCCATGTTAAAATTATTATTATTATTATTATTATTATTATTATTATTATTATTATTATTATTATTATTATTATTATTATTATTATTATTATTATTATTATTATTATTATTATTATTATTATTATTATTATTATTATTATTATTATTATTATTATTATTATTATTATTATTATTATTATTATTATTATTATTATTATTATTTTTTTTTTTTTTTTTTTTTGGGGGGAATAGATAAGTTATTATCAAATCATTTTGTATGTGCCTGTATTAGATGCTTTACTTTTTTTTTTGAAGAGGGTGAGAGATATTGTTAGGTAAAAAGTTTTTAGATCAGATCAGGTATTATTATCAAATACTTAAACATTGATATGTTTTATAAAGGTTGTGTGAATGTTGGGCTAAAACGTCATCATTATCCTATAAAAGTTGCAGAGAAATAATTTTAAAAATTTAATACACATTTCTTATTGCTATTACTATTATCGTGAAGTTAAAGTTAGATATAAGCTAATTAAGATTTAGAAAAAGTGTTGGCTAATGTTCTGGTGTACTATTTTGCAAGAGAAATATAGATGTGAAAGTTTTACTCGTAAAAATTGATGTTAGACCTGTATATATATGGATGGACAAAGAGTACCCACAAAGCTAGTGGAGTCATAGTTTAGCTCTCTCACTAAGATATTTATTCCATATTTATAAAGTATTTAAATACAGTGAAAGAGTTTCTCACTTGGTTATTTTCTACACTGTAAGATGATTTCTTTATTGATAGCCAGAGCTTAATAGGTATACCTAAGTATCCCCTGTATGACTAGCAATAAATTCCTAGCATATCTTAATGAAAAAGGTTTATTTTTGTTCGGGTTACTGCCTACCTCATATTAATGTTGATATTCCTTACAGGTCTATAAATTACAGGTATTGCTAAGTATTTTTTGTAAGTGTTGGTTACAGGGTCGCAATCTCAATTTGATGTCAGGATGAGTGCAGATAGTGTGTGTGCGATTAGTATGCTTGAACATTGTTTTGTTGATATATTTTAATTGATCAATAAGAGCCAAGAATCATAAGTAAATAAATATTAAACTTAAGGAATATATAAAACCTGAGAACATCATAAGCAATGCATATATAAAATTATCTAAAAAATATATCCACATCCAGTTACTGAAATATTATTATGGTCACAAAAACATGAATATAGAGTGTATGCACATGTGATAATGATTAATCTAGATACTGATTTGTTGACATTGGAAAAGTAACTAAAATTAACTTAGTGGCAATAAGTCCACCATACATAAAATATCTTCATTGTAAAGTATAAGTTGAAGACATATTATATTAAACTAGTTAATGAAAATTATTAAATGTTATTATTGGGAGGGTTATCCTTAGAAATAAATCAGTAATTTACAGCATTAAACACTGGGGAGAGAAATTTAGTACTATGTCTTTGTTAAATGTAAGAACAAAATATATATGAAGGTAACTATTATCTTTATCTATCTGTTATTAGTATTACTCCATCGCAATAGTGATTCCCTAATAATTAAAAATTAATATTTATATTTTAAAACCTATTAACATTATGTGTTGATTTAGGGATTTTTTTAATATCCTATGGTTGTAGAACAGGGAAATTCATGTAAACCATAGTATTAATGTGATATTATTTTATTGAGTTATAATTTGTTAATAAAATTTGTTATTTTTTTTTAAATAAAAATTTGCGTAAGTCTAAATGTTTTGTGGGTTATTACAATCTAGAAATCTCAAATCCAATCGTACATCAATACACTATTACTTATATTTCAAGCATCATTTTGTTAAATAACATCAGGTAAAATTTATTTAAATTGTTAATTTTTCGAGCCTATGCAGCACGGCAACACTCAAAATTACCAATACTCTGGAAATAATTCAATATAATTGAAATATAGATTACGAATGAGGATGATTATTTGGTGATAGTGGATGTAGTGGGTGGGCATAACATCATTTCCTTATCTGATGTATTGAAACACCTCTCTAGATGCACTTCCTTATGATTTTACTTTAATTATGAAAGTTCTTATAATATGTTATTTTTAAAAGATTTAATGAAAGCTTAATTATTCAAGCTTTAATGTAAATGGACATTGGCTACATTAAAGTCAACCAATATCAACCTCAGAGGTGATAATGAGAGAGATGTTTATCACCAATAATCCATAGCAGCTTGTTCGACTTCCAGACCTTATTGTGCTAAAACCCTGAGAAGAGATTATCATAGCAGATAAATGAGCTAGTACAATGAAAAATTGGAAAGAGATAGTAGTGCAATAAACCTATAAATGTGAGGATGATAAAGGTATGGATCAGGAGGATGGAGATGGACATGGAACTATTTGTAATCTAAAACCAAATTTTATTTGTGACTATTGACAGTGAATGGCAAGAGTGCTGAGAATATAAATTGTAATGGGAGTTGAGTTTAAAATTTCTCCTCTTTAACAACCACAAGTTTCCAAGAGTATTAGTATTATTATTTTTAATGCATTCTCAGTTTTTTCTTAGTATATTGATTATTTATTAATACATTCATTAGATATCGTTATTGAAATTTAGTAATAAGTTATTGAAGAAAGGTTTAGCTTCAATATTTTCATTGAAGTTGCAATTTGGTGTCATGACAAATATGATTATGGATGTTCTACCATGTCATCATCGATCCTGGGAGAGGCTTTATAAATAATGTTAGCTGGGAATAGAAAAACATGCATCAACCTGTCTGATCAAAAAAGTTGTGAACAGTGTGCCAAACAGGGCTAGAAATACACAATATACCTGAGAAGTCAGAATAGCCTCAAGTTCCATTTTGTAACAGATATTGTATTGGTTAAAAATTATAACAGCTATCGTACTTATATTATTATAAAAAGGTTAGAATTGTCTAAGATCTGGGTAAAAGCTTATAAGTGGCACACAACATGACTGCCCTACTGAAAGGTTAGAATTGGTGCATAACATGGTTAACTGACTAAAAAGCTTAGAATATATATATATATATATATATATATATAATATATATGTATATATATATATATATATTGGAAAGAATAGAGACATCAAAATTTAATATATATATATACATAATTTTTACTACACATAATCTTTGGAAAATAATAGTATGAATGTCATGAAGTTATATATATATATATATATATATATATATATATATATATATATATATATATATATATATATATATATATATATATATATATATATATATATATATATATATATATATATATTGTAACCAGACCACCATACAACCCTTTTATTACTTCAGTTGTAACAATTTCCTGATGAGCATGTTGCAGGAAGGAACTATAGATTAGCATTCCCCAATGCAGATATTACCCCCCCCCCCCTACAACAATATTTCCTGTTCATCAGAAGATGTAGAACCATAGAGACTGGAAGCATCTACACATTTCTATGTTTGGTTTTCCAAATGCACCACTAGAGTTTCAGCTCACAACAACCTGACTTATCTAGTTATGCCAGACGTAGTTCAGGAGGCATCAGATTCTCATGAACAAGTGCACTGAATGAAGAGTGATGCAATAAAAACAAAATAGAATTGAACAACTGGATAACTAAAATTAATTTTAAGTAACAATAATTTTATTTAATAACAGGTTTAAATAAATGTCCATCAAACAAAGTATTTCATTGACAGTCCCTTGTATCTTTTGACCTACTTCCAATAACATTTTAGATGACTTAGAAAATGTAATCTGTTAACAGTATAAGAAAGTCCTTCTCTCAACAGTTCTTTAACAGTTTATATCTTTAATCATTTAGTTACTTCACAGAGTGGAGTGTGATATATTGAGACAACAGAGAGAATAATGAAGACAACTGATAGCATCTAATGCAGAGTTCCTCTTAATTTAACAAAAAAATTATTTACAGTCCAATGTGTATCTTGGTGTACATCCAATAGTAGGGCAATATGAATTAAATAATGCAAGTTCTTTAACAATTTACATTTTATGTTAAATTCAGAGTTCCAGTTAATTTTAAGTTATTTTAATTACAGTCCATTGAGTATGTTGGTATACATTCAATAATAGTACAATAGGAATTAAAGAATGCAAGTTCTTTAATAATTTACATTTTTAATTATTTAATTAATTCACAGAGAAGAGTGCAATACGTGAAGACAACTAATAACATTTATAATTTGAAATATGGATGTATATTCATACATATAAATTTTTTTATTTTATTTAGATCTCATTAATCTGCAGTTAAGCATTTACGATTTACATATAATTCTTCTAGCATAAATATTGACTTGGTCTGCTGCAGCCATATATTTTTTTACATAAATTCACCAGCAGTTTCATTTATAATTTATCAATAATAAATGTATTTTCATGTAGCTATATTTATTTATAATTTTGGTTTCATTTATAATAAACATATTTTCATATAGCTACTTTTATTCATAATTTTAGTTTCTTTTTTAAGAATGACGTTTTGTTTGTGTTTTATAAACACATACAAATATTACATATTTTATAAAATTGTTACCTTCATTCTTTTTTTTCTTGTTTATATCCAGTCTGCTCCATCAAAAAGAAGTTGTTTTATTTAAGCTGAATGACATTATTCCCTTTCATGATGATCATCCAGGCAAATCTTGGAAAAACATGACATGAGATGGAAAGATGAAGCTGTTGGTTTAGCCTTCCATCGTTATAATTTCCTTAATAATGTTTTCCTTTTCCATTATTAACAGTGGTTCTTTAACTGCTCTTAATATCTTTTTAAAATTAAAATCCTTTTTCAAAATTCTCCTTTAACATCTACTTGAAAAATATCTCTTTGAAAAAAATAACTCTTTGAAAAACCTTTTTTTTTAGAATCTCCTAAAAATCTCTTTGAAAAAAACTTTTTAAAAATCTGCTCTGAACTTGCAACTCGATTATATCTATACTGATTCTTGGATTGATTAAGCAGCCTTTTCACTGTACCTGGTTTGCTGTCTTCTTAAGGATTGGACAATCCACTTATAGTGGGATAGAAAACAGATTATAAAGCATTAGTTCATGTTTTCCAATTTATTAAGACTGCTTCAAGCTATTATCACACTTTATTCTAAAACATCGTTCTAAAAATTAAAAATGTAATCTTTTTAATAAATGCCAGCTTTTATTTACATCGTAATTTGAAACTATAAAATCAATAATGACTTTTTTTTAACTATAAACTTTTTGCTTTATTTCTTTTTTAATTTGATCAAATCATGCTAGTCTTTTTTAAATGGAGGGGGATCTTTTGAATATATATGCATGGAACAGTATATCTGTTTTATTACCCACCACCAAATTTTGGTATGAAATCGCCTGGAAGTACAATTTTATTCCATATAATATGCACACCATTTCTCATTACTGCATCTCTTCTGGTTTTAGATGTGCTGATGAAATGGGTAAGATGAGCTGGAAAAGTGAATACATGAACTGTAGCCTTCAATGCTAGAGTAAGTAGATGGCCAAGCACAACCTACCAGTACACACTGCCCCATGATGTCATGAGAAAATATCTCTTTTTAAGCACTGCCACTCTTGTACCTAGAAGAATCTTCCACAAAAAGTAGGAGCCAGAAAAAAAAACAATTTGGCACTCAGCCAACCCTGCTCAACTTCTGTGAGTCTTAAGGGCTTATTCATTTGGTCTATTCATGAGACCAAGACCCATACATGAGGCCTATTTATACATACTGTTGGACTGCTCTCAGAGCTCAACATCCAGGTCTGGATAGTGCCGAGCATATATTTTGGAGCATCATAAACACAATGCATCCAAGCAGTTCTGCTCAATCATCCACCCACTATCGAAATGAAAAACACAAATTCATGCATCATTACTCCCTCTCACAAACTTCTTCCATCAGCTATCTTTATTTTATTGTTCTGCATTGTAACTATAACCTGGTATAGGAGATTGAGGATCATGATCAGTTCTCCTATAATCCTCTTCTGTATTATGAGGTGACACACTTTGATCATCTTTTTGTTGGGAAATTATCTTGCTCAACATTACTGTGGTGGCTTGATTCTTCACTTACATATTGTCTTTGCAGATCCTTGTTACTCTTTGAACTTCTAATTACACAGGTCTGACATGGACCATGAACACTATCTGTGAATTTTCTTCTGTTCTTCTTCCATGGCGATACTTCATTTTTAGAAATACATAAAAGTTTATTTTTGAATAGTTCTTCTGCCATAGCAATTACTTTGTTTGTTTTTGTTATTTGTAAAAGTTTCTTGTTGTTTAATTTTTTTCACATTTATAAATCCTGAGTTTTCAGACTCCCTTTTGGTTTCTTTCCCTGCAGTAACAAGTATATTTTTAAAAACTATCTTTATAATTTTTTTTGTACTCAATTTCTGATTTGAGTTGCTTGAGCTTTTGTTTATGTTTTCTATATATGGCTGAGGACTAACACATTTTTTTTTCAGATTTATGGTTTCTCTTTCTACCTCTGTTACTGTTTCAGAGCATATATCAGACAATTTTTCTAAAATATTTTCTTCTATATTGGACAGTTCCTTAGTTAAATGAGAATTAAGTTTTTGATTATGTTCATTTTCATGTTTTTCATCTTCATGCAGATCAGAAGATTTTAATTTTTCTTTATTAGATTCATTTTCATCTGTTTGAAACTCTTTTACTGTATTTGCTACTATTTTATTCTCAACTTTCGTATATACTGTTTCTTTTTTTTTTCAATTTTAGAGATATATTCTACAATTAGAAGTTTTTCTGAATGGACTGACAATTTCAATATCATCCTTTGTAATTTTTATTTCTTCCTTTTTAACAATCTCAAATTGTGCTTCGGCGGTAATAGGATATTCAATTTGTGATTCCTTTAAAATATCTTTGGTTGGAAATTCCAAAGTTTCTTCCTCACCCAATTTTTTAGACTGAGTTATTTCTTTTATTAACTGGTTGAACTTTTCATTTTGGATTTCAATTATTTCTCTGATTTGTTTTTTATACTCTTCTCTTTTTTCATCTCTTTGTCTATGCTTTTATTCTCTTTGCTTATGCTCTTCTTTTCTTTATCTCTTTGTCTACACTCTTCTTCTCTTTGTTTATCTCTTTGATTATGCTCTTCTTCTCTTTGTTTATGGTCATCTTTTTGTTTCTTTCTTTTCTTATTGTCTTCTTCTCTCTGTTCCTCACTTCTCTTGTTGTCTTCTCTCTGTTCCTCTCTTTTCTTGTTGTCTTCTTCTCTCTGTTCTTTTCTTTTCTTGTTTTCTTCTTCTTTCTGTTCTTCTCTTGTCTTGTTAATTTCTTTTATCATTTCCATTACCTTTTCTATCACGGCCATCTTTTATGTTTTCTGAGTTTCTATGTTCACCATTTTTCCTTTGTTTTCTGGCTTAGTAAGCTTTTCTCTCCATCCATACCATGATTTAACTCCAAGTCTTTCTTATGCCTGTTTTATTCATTATCTATCATTTATGCTATTCATTTTCTATGTTCTTTTTTATTTTTCCACCCTTTTTAACAAATCATATCACTGCATCATATGCACTGTTCATATCACAGAATCGTGATCTGCTTATGCCCATGGATAGGCTAACTAGATAAGACCTCACAGTAGGGCAACAAATGTAACTGGACCATCATACAACCCTTTTATTCCATTAATTGTAACAATTTCCCGTTGAAATATGGATGTATATTCATACATATAAATTTTATTATTTTATTTAGATCTCATTAATCTGCAGTTAAGCATTTATGAATTACATATAATTCTTCTAGCATAAATATTGACTTGGTCTGCTGCAGACATATATTTTTATACATAAATTCACCAGCAGTTTTATTTATAATTTATCAATAATAAACATATTCACATGTAGCTATATTTATTTATAATTTTGGTTTCATTTATAATAAATGTATATCCATATAGCTACTTTTATTCATAATTTTAGTTTTTTTTCTAAGAAAAACATTTTGTTTGCCTTTTATAAACACATACAACTATTACATAATTTATAAAATTGTTACCTTCATTCTTTTTTTTCTTGTTTATATCCAGTCTGTTCCATCAAAAAGAGGTCATTTTATTTAAGTTGAATGGCATTATGCCCTTTCATGATGATCATCCAGGAAAATCTTGGAGAAACATGGCATGAGATGGAGAGATGAAGCTGTTGGTTTAGCCTTCCATTGTTATAATTTCCTTAATAATGTTTTCTTTTCCATTATTAACAGTGGTTCTTTAACTACTCTTAATATCTTTTTAAAATTAAAATCCTTTTTCAAAATTCTTCTTTAACATCTACTTGAAAAATATCTCTTTAAAAAAAATAACTCTTTGAAAAACCTTTTTTTAGAATCTCTTAAAAATCTCTTTGAAAAAACTTTTTAAAAATCTGCTCTGAACTTGCAACTCGACTATACCTATACTGATTCTTGGATTGATTAAAAAGCCTTGTCCACTGTACCTGGTTTGCTATCTTCTTAAGGATAAGACACTCTACTTTTAATGGGATAGATAACAGATTATAAGCATTAGTTCAAGTTTTCCAATTTATTAAGACTGCCTCCAGATATTATCACACTTTATTCGAAAATATCATTCAGAAAATTAAAAATGTAATCTGTTTAATAAATTCCAGCCTTTATTTACATCATAATTTGAAACTATTAAATCAATAATGATTTTCTTTTAACTATAGACTTTTTGCTTTATTTTTTTTTTAATTTGATCAAATCATGCTAGTCTTTTTTAAATGGGGAGAGGCATCTTTTGAATATATATGTGTGGAACAGAATATATGTTTCAATATCATCATCATTATCAACCATTATCAATCCACTGCAGGATGAAGGTCTCTCCAAGTTTAATCCATCTTCTCCAATCTTCAGCTTCTCTTCTCCACATCACCCCTGCACACTTTCTTATTTCATCCATCCATCTCACATGTGGTCTCTTTCTGTGTCTTTTACAATCTCTTGGAATTCAGTTTAAAATTTCAATTGTCCATCTATTACCATCTCTTCTAGCAATATGTCCAGCCCAACTCCACTTCAATCTTTTAATTTTTTCAATGAGGTAAGTAACCTGTTTTTTCTCTTACCCATACATTGCGTTTTCGATCTCTTCTTGTTACTCCCAACATACATCTCTCCATACTTCTTTGAGTGGTCTGAAGTCTCGGTATTGCTCTTCAATTAAGTGTCCAAGTCTCAGGTCCATAAGTAAGAACTGGTAAAACACATTTATTAAAAACCTTCCTTTACAAACACATAGGCATACTTCCTTTTAGTATCAAGTTATTTCTACCAAAAGAACTCCAACCAAGTTTAATTCTATGATTAATTTCTTTCATTATGTTTCCATCTGTATTAATAATCTGACCAAGATATTTGTAACTGATAACTTCTTCTAATTCATCATAATCAATCTTTATTTTCATATTTTGAGCAAATCGATTAAACATTACTTTAGTCTTTTTAACATTTATCTTTAGTCCTACTTTCCTACTTTCATCTGATAATTCCTGCAACATATCCTGCAGCTCTGCAGCATTATTTGCAAAAACAACTACATCATCTGTGAAATGTAAATGACTTAAATAATCTCCCTTTACTTTAACTCCTTTAGTTTCCCATTTTAATCCACAAAATACTTCATGCAGCACTGCTGTAAAAAGTTTTGGAGATATGGAGTCACCTTGTCATACACCATTCTCAATGTTGATTTTTCCAGTATCATTATGTAATCTAATTGTTGCTGTTGCATTTTTATAAATATTCTTTAAAATATGACAATATCCTGGATCTATAAGTTGATGATCCAATGCTTTAATCACTGAAGAAATATGTATAGAATCGAATGCCTTTTCATAATCTACAAATCCAAAACATAATGACAACTCATATTCATTTGTCCTTTATATGACTTCTCTCAATACCTGGATATGATCTATTGTACTAAAACCACTTTTAAATCCAGCTTGTTCGCTTGGTTGGTGGAAATCCAAAGTTCTCTATAGATGAGTTGTAATTATCTTGGTAAAAATTTTATATAAAACTGATAAAAGGCTGATAAGTCTGTAATTTCTAATATCTTCTTTATAACCTTTTTTAAACATTAATATTATTAGTGCATTCTTCCAATCTTCCAGTACATCTTTATCATTTAAACATTTGGTGTATAACTTTGCTAAAATTGTTTCTATTTCTTCACCTGCTTCTTTTAATATATCAATTATAATTCCATCATTTCCTGGAGCCTTTCCTTTCTTCATACATTTAATTGCATGTATCACTTCTTCATTTAAAAGTCTGGGCAATTTGTAAAATGTAATAGATATATGAGGTAGTTGTTCTTTATTGCTATATAATTCTTGATAAAAATCTTCTACCAATTTCAAGATTTCATCTCTCTGTTTAGTAATAATTCCTACTTTTTTTCTTATTGCAGATATAAATTTCCTACCAATACCAAAATGTTGTTTAACATTCTTGAGAGTTTTATTTTCTTCCACAGCTTTCCTTGCTATTTTACAGTTATACATTCTTATATTATTTTCAACTTTTTTCCTTACCATTTTACAAAATTCGAGATATTCAATTCTTTTTAATACATCATTTTTGTATATCTTCATATTCCTTCTTTTCTTCATAAATTCTCTAGTCTGAGTATAAATTTTATTAGTCAATTGCTGCTTTTTTCTACCAGCTATTTTTGTTGCAGTTTTTAAAAGTGTATCAGTTATTTTCATATTAATTTCATTCAAATCTGAATCATGTTTAAAATATCCTAACACTTGAAACCTATTTGTAAGTTCTAATTTAAATTCATTAGAAGGTTACTGAAAAATAGAAATATCAACTGTAAATACTGTTTTTCTTAATAATTTTTGGCTCTCTAGTTTTACATTAACACGTAACTTACACCTTACTAATCGATGATCACTTCCTGTTTTAAATTTATTAAGAACATTACAATCTTGAAATATATATTTTCTGTTAGTCAAAATATAATCCAATTCTGCTGCACCTTCATTTTAATGCTTCCATGTCCATTTCCTTTTAACATTTTTCTCAAAAAATGAATTCATAATATAAAATTTTTCTTTTTCTGAAAACTCCACAAGTCTATGTCCTCTTTCATTTCTATTACCATAACCAAAATTACCTACAGCAATTTCATCTTTCACTTGTCTATCAATTCTAGCATTAAAGTCTCCCATAACAATTTTAAAATGTTGTTTACTCTGATCAAAAGCCTTTTGTACATCCATATAAAAATCTTCTACTACTTCATCACTATGAGAACTTGTTGGGGCATAAACCTGAATTATCTGCATTTGGTATCTGCTATTAAGTTGTATAACTAATCTTGCAACTCTGTCCGATACACCATCCATCTCCACAATATTGTTTTTCCACTTTTTGTTTATAATGAATCCTACTCCACTTGTATTTCCAATATTTGTGCCTTGATAATAGAGTATATGTCCACTTTTTAAATCAATTGTCTCTTCACCTTTTTTTCTAACTTCACATAGTCCAATACTGTCCCATTTAATATAAGAGAGTTCTTCTAATTCCATCTATATTCCTTCACTTGAAAATGATCTGCAGTTGTAAGTTCCTAAAAAAAGTCATCATCAAATGGCAGCCTGGGTCCACAATCAGAAGATTCTTAGCACCTTCCGCCTTTGGCCACCAACCGCTGCCTTGGTTGGTGACTTTACAGCCTCCTGGGAATAAGAGCCATGCTTTATTTTTGTCTGTCATAATTGTATATATGTATTGGACAAATATTTATCATTTACACAAACACTCATTCTGCCTTATCAGCCACTGAGAAGAAAGACCATGGTGTTTCTTGATCTTAAACTCAGAGGTAAAATGCCAATAAACTCACCATGCTGGTTAATGCATGTTGGTGAGCAGCCCATCCATGTTCATATACTATATGAATAATCACATAGTAATAACAGCTGCAATGACAAGAACATATAGAGTGGACATTAGGAATTTGCCCTCCTCGGTTTCTTTAAGGCTTCCAAGAGGAATCAAAGGGTCTCCTTTCAGTTAATAGCAAACTCCTTTCTGCAGCCTGTTTCAATATATATATATATATATATATATATATATATATATATATATATATATATATATATATATTGTAAAAAAATTTTTAAATAATATATCTCTCTCACTGTACTATTTTACAAATTTGGTTTTTTCTAAATTTGTTTAAAATTTTTAAAAAATTTTAATTTCACTCCTTTTCCTTTCTTTTTTTGGATTTTTATTTTTTGTTATTTTTTTTTATGGTTTTTATTAAATTAATATAAAAGATATGTATTTGTAACTATAATTTGTAACTATTTTAATATTCATTTGTAACCATAATAAATATTTAGATAGGGGAAATTATTAATTATTAGATATATGCCTATAATCTGTACCATTTGTAACTATATTAATTCATCATAGCATAGACAAAGAAATTATAGAATCACTGGCCTGAAAATATCAGCATTAAAGATTCTTGGTATTTATTTATATATTGGGGCAGTCATTTGAACAATAAAACATACTGGCCATTGTCATCTAATAGAAATAATATTAAATATAGCAACTGAATAAAAGTACCCACTGTGAGATTCCTGGAGTGCCTTATGCTTATCTCCAATACTAGGTTCTTCTAACAAAGAATCCTTCCTATTTTTCTTTCCAAATATATAAGACCATTCATGGTCATATGCACACATGGGTGCTATTCATGACAACTTATAAAAAAATATATTTTATAAAACTAATATTATGAAGTTGGAAAGGGATGATATCACTTTTTATTCAGTTTAACTAAGTACATGTGTTTTCCCATGAGCGCCACTAGATTGTTTTCAATCTAGATAAGTATCTATTTATAGTGTACATGAGTTCAAACTCATTCAGTACATATTTATTACACATGACTTGGATGACTATTGAACAAAAATGACATTCTTACATTCTATCTATATTGATAAAATTAAAAGATCCCAATATTACCAAAGTTTATACCATAGATCAAAGATTCTTATAGACATTGCTAGCTCATTAGCATATATTGATGAACAGACATGTATAATCCTATTAATGGCTTCCAAACAAGCATGTGAAGACCATTATTGATATTGATGGCCATTTAACTAGATTATTTATCACAATAAAGGTAATAATGATGATGATGATAATAATATCATAATAATGATAATAATAGTGATATCATAACAATGATTATAATAGTGATGATGATACCAGCCATGGCTTATCAATAAACTCACAACAATAAATTCATCTTTATAAACTTATAGGCATCTATTAAAATTATCATATTTCATACTGGGATTTAATAATACTAATGGTGATGATTGATCATCATGAATCTCTTTGCATAATATTCAATTTTATATAAACCCCTATTTACTAAAATATATTCATTACGCTAAACATTAAATTTAATGATTATAATTTATTAATGATGATTGATGGCGATCATAACTTTTATATAGTATTATTTGAAACATTTTTTAACTAATAACATGATATCCATCTTTGATGAGGATGATCTAAATTCATGGACACAACACAATTTTAGCTTTCTATGTTGAACTATAATTATCAAAAATTTGTTTATTCTCAAGCATAATCCTTAAATACTTAAATATCAACATTCTAGTTTACCTATTATTTTGCGGACGCTTAATATTTGCAAGTGATTGCTCAATATATACGAATGGTAATACTTAATAACTGCGAGCAATGATGATGAATTAAAATGATAGAATTAAGACAAAAAAAAAACAACACAATATTCTTAATAATAACTCGGAAACCAATTAAGATATATAATTATATTTTATTAACACTACTACTCTTTCTTTCCTTCTTTAAAATCAAATCGACAATTAAATAAATGGCTTATTAATATAAAAATTCATATAAGTATAAGCAAATAAACTTAATATATAGGTTTGTCATCTTTCTTGATATCTCAAAATAAGCTGACTTAAATCAATATTAAAAAAAAAAATTACATATTCTATAAATGCTTATTTAAGAATTTTCTTACTCATCATATCATAAAATAAATTTCAGGTGAAACTTGTATATGTTATTTCATTTCCATTCAAATGTAATGCCCTACTTTTCAATTTACCATTTTAAACTAATCATATATAACCTATTCTTTGATGTGTTTGGATAAGCAGTTACACATTCACGCATTCGGTAATGTTAACATATATGTTTAAAATGTATACCCAAAAATTACATATATAAAAATATCTTTCTCTTTTGCAACCTTATAGCGAAAGAAAATAAAATACATATATTAATTTTTTTTAATATGCAACAAGATAAAATAAAAATAAAAAACATTATAAATGCATATATCTATAGGTTGCTCATTATCATTAACAACTGAAGAACAATTAAAAAAAAAAACATTTCAACATTACAATATATAATAAAAAAAAAAAAAAAAAAAATAATGAAAAATTTAAGTTTAAAGATTTAAACTATGTTTGTGCTATGTTGTGAGATATTGCAAATAACTATAGATAAACAAGTCTTTAATGTTTCTGTATCAAAAAAAAGAAAATTGCTTTGACCAGTAAATTAAGGTTTACTTTTAATAAGTAAAAGAATAAAATCGGTTAAAGAAAGTTCATATTTACCCGTCTACTTTTTACTTCTTATTAATGTCCTGAGTTTGAATTTTCAGACTGCTTTTCTTTGCTCACCAACAATAACAACAAAAAAAAGAAAGTTATTGCAGATACTTTTAAGATAATGCTGAATCAATTGACTTTGCTTGTTTCTTCAATTCCATTATTATTCACTGTTGATTGGCTTCCTTCTACCATTTAAAAAAAAAGTTATTATAAGTACTTTGAATAAGTAGGTACTGGTGGATTTGCTTGTCTCTCTCCTTTAAAAAAATAATTGCTGTTGACACTTTAGATGATTGAGGTAAATCAACAAAAATTTGATTTATGGCTTCAAACTTGGTTCTACTTGGATGTTATAAATTTTCTTTTCCTCCTATTTCCTCTTCTCCATTCATTCGAAGGTAATGAGCTTTTAATAAGCCAGGAACTAGAAACAAAGCATTCCATATAGCTTGTGTGGTTGGCTTCAAAATCTATCATTTTGTTGGTTATTACTGGATACATGACTTCATAGATAGATCAGCGATTTTGACTCATTCTGTATTAACCAGGAAGCAGAAAAAAATGGTTTAGCAATGCAGAGGCATAGTATTATGCATAACCAAATATGTTAATATCATTTTTATATAATTATTACTAACATCTAATAAATTCAATCTTGTTCCATTTCTCTCCTCTTCTTTAATATTGCTGGAAATTGCTTTATATAAATGCACAGTTCATTTGCTTTTTTTTTTTCAACTTTCAAAGAGTGAGAGAAAAAAATTAAAGCGTTCACTCTCTTTTAAAAAAAAATCAGAGCTTACATTTCTGCTTAAGAATAATAACAAGGAAGGACCGACTGAGTTGAGTCTCTTTAAAAAAATTTTTAAGACTAACTGATCATCTCTCTAAAAAAATTTAAGACTAACTGATCATCTTTCTAAAAAAATTTATGACTGACTGATCAAAAAAATTGTTTCCATCATTTATATCGCGAATTTCAACCAAAGAAAAAAAAACATCTGGAAATCTTTATCTTAAAAAAAAAAATCAAAGCTTCACAAGTTTGACGTCGGTCACAATCAATAAAGACTTAAAATTGATCGCTATCGTTATCTACATCAAAGCACCTCTTTTGTAAAAATAATCTTAAGATACAGATAACAACAAACCTGGAATCTATAGCCATCATGAATACGTGTAAAAGCATCTTTGTGTTTGTACAGATGTATTCATTGTTTCACACGTGTACATTTTTTTTATCTCCTAATCTAACAATCTTAATTGCTTTATTTCACACTTTTCTGATTTACTCTATTTTAACAAAATGAAAGTTAAATAAATTTAACACATATTATTTAATAAAAAAAATATTATATAATAAATCACAAAAAAGAACTGCTTATTCATAATAATAAATCTATACATATAAATCTCTGTATGTATAAAAGAATAAAAAATTTTTTTTTTTTTAAATAATTGAATACTATATGTATATATATATATATATATATATATATATATATATATATATATATATATATATATATATATATATATATATATATATATATATATATTGTCTTCCTTCTGGTTTGGCACCAGAAATATTAATTATAATTATGTAATACTGTAAAAAAATGAAATAACTTGAAGTTTTAAAAAAAAATTAATTAATGACTTAAAACTATGCGTAAAAGCACTTGTAGATGTAATTTGAAAGTTTTTAGATGTTTAATATCTTAATCTAGTGTATAATTAATAATAGAATAGGGGGTGGCTTGTCATAGAAGTAGTCAGTCTAGTTTGAGTTAATTTTAATTTATTTTATTTGTCTGCAGAACAGTATTGAGATTTGTTTAGATGATTCTCTGGGTTATTTGCCTACAATATTTTAATCTATAGTATAAAGAATGAAATATGTTTAACTCATCATCATTAAAACTTTCATTTTAATCACATCAGTTTATTACCTGTTGTACATTATTTATAAATATTCATGTATGTCTGTGCCATTGCTCATCTTCATTTTTCATTCATGAACTTATTAAACCATCAAATACTATGTCTCATAGTCAAATATTTAATTTTACAAATAATAGTTTAAAAAACCTGCTTAATTATTTTTAAATGAATTTTTAAATTAGTGGACTGATAAATTATTAAACAACAATTATACTATAAAATATTTTATTTGTTAATATAATTGTCATTAATTTTATTCTGTTACTTTAAAAATACAAAATATTATGTTCTTAGTTCTGTTTAATATTTAATATTTTTTTATTTAACAGACAAAATAGTTTTTTTTTGTTTCCTCTTTCTTTATTTTTCAAGTCAAGAAAGTTTCTTGCATAAAATTCTCCTAATTAAAAATTCTTAGTGCAATCGGTGAAGTAAGTTTCTGTCTGATGACTTTTGAACTTTCAAATGACCTTGGATTATTGGAATAGATGCTTGGGAAATGTTCTGGGATCTATAAAAGAGTTGATTACAATTCCATTTGGGGCTGTTAACTAAATTTTCTACTACTGATTGGACTCCAATTCACTTTCTGAACAAAGTTTTAATATTACATTTTTTTTGTTATAAGCTGATTTTTCCAGGACTCAAGTTGAAAGTGAAAAAATGTTATTGGTTTCTAAATATGAGAACATAAATTGCTGTAGAGGAACATTTGTCTTTACTCTTAAATTAACTGTTTAAATTTTCAAATCATTATTTAAAATGTGTATGTATGTCTACACAATATATTATTTAAATTTAACTGCTAATATTGAAAAGGGAATGGAAATTTATACTTGTGTTTTAAAATTGTTTTATTTAAACATTAGTTATAATTTTAAAGAAGAAAGAAAAATGCTTGTTTATTTTTCAAGATTATTTTTCCTAAATTTAATTATAATATTAATGGAGTGAAAGCGTGTGAATTCTTTTATTATTTTTGGAAAATGTGTAAACTATTTATTAGACATATTCAGAACTCTTAATATTAAATTTTTGCTAACTGTGAAAGAAGAAATTTGAGACAGAAGAATATGCATATAAATAATTTATTTTTATTATCATTATTGTTGAGACACTTACTTGACTTGTTATATTTGAAAAAAAAATGTGTAATTTAATGAATGGTTTAATTATTTATCTCCAAATACTCTGACGAATAAACTTATAAAAATAGTATAAAACTGAATATGACTTTCTTTTATTGATTGTTTTCCTCATGCACAGTGATATTTCCTTATTTAAAATATTATCAACAACTTATAAAAAATTAAATGGAATTTCTAAACTAAATAATTATATGTGTTTATGAATGGCTTCTGAAAATATAAAACAAATGCTTAAATATATCTCATGAATGAAATAACAAATTATTGCTTTACCTATGTCATAAAAATGTTTATTGCTTAATTAATGAAGAATTCTCAATTATAATATGAACAGCAGTTTCATTAGCTAATTGCTAAGAACAGTGAATACTGCTATCCTGGACCAAAAATAATGTTATTTGTTTTGCTGCAGAAAAGTGTTATGTGTTCATCAGTATTTATCTTTGTGCCAGTTATTATCGTTATTTAGTATTTCACCAAGAGATATCATTTTCAAGCTGTAGATATACTTTTTGTTTTTCAACCTAGAAGTAAAAGAAAAAAGAACTTTAATAGTTATTTTTATTATTTGGTATTTAATAGATAGATAGTTTAAAGGTTTTTTATGATTATAATGTTATATTTATTAATGTTTCTTCAAGAATGTCTCATAAAGTATAATATGGAAAAAATATTATGCTAGGTATTTATTATTATTATTTTAGTTTAAGTTTTATTGTCTGCCTATATTATAAATATACATGTTTTAGAAATACAAACATCCATTTAATGTTGAAGGGGTGAACAGTTCTTTTAAAATGAAGCTCATTATATAACTTTTTATAGTATATATTTGCATTTTCAATAGATTATAAAATAATTATTTTCAATAATTATTTAACCCAGAATTTAAAGATTTGTCATTTATCTTAAACCAAACTATTACTTTAATTTTGTGCTAATGCAAATGCACTATAAAAAAGATTATTTTGTCTTAGCATGCCAATAGAAATTATTTTTGCCTTGCTTTTCAACCATAATTAGTATGCTTCCAAGTTATAAATATTATATTTATCATATATGGAATATTTATTCACTATTGCTTTTACAGTTTTTAATTGATATTTTTACAGTTGTTCCTTACTTAATGAGATTTAAAATTATCTGTGCATTATTATGCCTATATATGCATGTCTATTATTGAATCCAGCTATGATAATGTTTGAATTGAAAGTAAAATGATATAATGCCATTGATTTCAGAGAGTGAGAAACGTCCAATTAAAATTGAAAAGATTAGAAATTTTTTCAAGTATGACTTTCTTTATTATGTTTGAATAGAAAAGTATTTAGTGACCATGTAGAATAAATTTAGTGATGTTTTATAGTATCTTATGGGATTGAGTAATCTCTCCCCTTTTGTTATTTGAATGTGTGACATAGGTAGATTGCATAGTATATTGTATGGGATAGATTAAGCTCTCCCTGTTGTTTATTGAAGTATTTGTTAGGAGTAGATTGAATCCCCCAGTTCTGACAGTTGTATTTTATGAATTAGAGTCTATGAAGACAAGTATTTTATCTCTCTTATTTTTGGTGATGACAATTTGTCCTCACCAGTTTATTTTAGTCTCAGAAGTTAGACTTGAGAGTTATTGTATTGTTATTTATATGATTAGAATTGTGACACTTTTAGCCCCATGTGCCTTATGGAATGTTTTCATCTTTTACTCATAGCCAAGTGCAAGATAATTTGTTGATAACAAAAGAAAATAAAAGTAGAACTGATTTTTCTCACAAAATATCTGTAGTAAGGCTAGTGTTAAAGCTTGATTGTCCATTGTCATCATCTGTATTATGATTTTATTACAAGTTCATAACAAAACTGATTGTATTGATTAATGTTATTTATTTTATGACTGACAGCATAATACAAACACATGTATAAAGTATTAATTTAAAAATCCATCATTAATGCATAACTTAATTATTATTTCAAATCATTTTATATTATCATTTAAATTTCATATGATCAACTTTCATAATATTTAATCATCATTTGAGTAAGCAAGCAAAAGAAGACAAAGTATAGTTAATAAATAGAATTATTTATTTCTATTTTGTAAAGACAAAGTATAGTTAATTGATAGAATTATTTATTTCTATTTTGTAAAGTACAAAGTATAGCTAATTAATAGAACTATGTATTTCAATTTTGCAAAGTATAGTTTGATCTTATTCTTATTTTATACTTATTCTTAGATGCAAACCCCCTTTTATTTTAGTTAGCATGCATTTGAAGTAAAATGCCAATAATTTATTTTCATCCTATAATTTAGTATAAATATTTAACAGTGTGCTTTTCTCATTGACCTATCAACTTAATTGATAGCTTAAATAAAAGAGGATGTCAAATGTAATGCAAATCTTGTATTTTATTGTCTGAAGTAGAGGATTATATTGCTTCAGCATCATATATGTATCAAAATTGACTGATAACTTAATCAGTTTTACAAGAACAATGTAAAGAGTTTAGTTTGGTGTATTATTTTAGTATTTAAAATATAATGTGTTATACATAAGTCTATCAGAATGCTTTGATAGCTGGGATATGTTAGAACAGAAGATAGAAAATTATCTTATGTTATTTGCTATCATGTAAACTATTTAACTATTGATGTTAAAGACATCTAAAACCTGTACCTATACCAATTATAGAGAAATCAAACTTTTTCATAACTATTTTATAAATAAATGATTTTTTATTCCAAATTTGTGTTCAGAATTTTTCTTTGACATACATTTGTATTTCATATTTCCACACATACACACACATTTACTTTATCTAATATGATATGATTGTACTTTTCATTTAATTTAATGATGGACATGTCCAAATATGATGATGTTGATTTCCTTGATCCAAACACTGTATGAGATGTTAATTATTTATTGATTTTCTAAAAAAGATTTATTATTTAGTAATTATTTAGATAATGAATTTAAATCAAAATGTACACTATTTCTTTTATTATCTAACTACCATTATTTTGTTAGGGTATTGCTTACTTTATATCATTACCTTTATAATAGTAAATAGTAGGTGTTGAGAAGTAGAGATTTAAAGTTAAGATATGCAATAAATTAATTCCCTGAGATATTCAATTATTAATTTAGATTAAATATTTATTCAGTTAACTAGTTTAAATTATTGTATAATTAAAAGTTCAGTAATGTTAGATTTATTTTATATTCAGTTCCAACTTGCTATACAGTATAGTTACTAAACAGTACATTTTATTTATTAATTTAATTTTCTAATATAGTAGAGATTTTTCAATGCATGTGGATGATGGGAGGAGGTGAAGTACAAATTATAACTTGTTAATTTAGATGGTAGAATTTTGCCAATTTTAATTCTTAGTTATTTTAGAATTTAATAGATATTTTATCCCTATTAATCATAATATTTCCTCCCACATCTAATATACATTTTACACCATATAGACCTCTGTATCCCTCAACTGAGCTAAGCTAAAGTAAAACTTTATTTAAGAGCCTCATTAATAGTTTTAAGATAAAATTAGATAAATAGTTTATTCTATGATTCATAGAATTGGCACCCTCGGGTATTTGTGGTTAGGAAAGATGTTGGTGATCGATGATGAGGGTTACTATATATATATATATATATATATATATATATATATATATATATATATATATATATATATATATATATATATATATATTCACTTAGTAAATTTTTGGTAACATCAAATGATAAAGGCTATTTCCATTTAAATGGATATTATCACATCATTTATCTTCTTTATTATATATAAAATATGAATTTCTATGCCTTTATTTTTAGATGCTTTTTGTAGCTCTACTATTTATTATTCATAGACACTGCAATAATATAGTGAAAACTTGAAAGTCAACAGATGATACAGCATAAGTTTAAAAAAATGTGAAAATCTGTGATGTATCAGTAGTTTACATCATTTTGAACAAATGAGCAAGGAGTCTACTATTTTTCTAAATGTGAATCAATAATCTACTGATTAAAATCTCTATAATTATGTATTTTACTTTAGAATATTTAAAAGTTTTAGAAGTAAAATATAGCATTATGATAGGAAATGCATTAAGTTCACATATCACAACTATCATATCTATTAACCAAATAGTTGAATTGTAAAATGGATACAATAACAATACCATTTATTACCATTATTGCTTAAGCTTAAAATAAATTCATCTGAATTGCAGTCAAGCAAACTTTGCTTATAAATATATAGTTTATGCACATGCATAATTTCATGACATATTGTGGATTAGGATAATATCACAAAACTTTTCTATATATGTGTGAATATGTTTTTATTTATTTATGTGTTTTTGTTTTGACTGTAGATATAATTGTTATCCTTTACAAGTGGCTAATAAAATGAATTCCCATTCTTGGTGATTTTAAATTATAATCATGAAGCTATTTTTTTAAAAAAATATATATAGTTATTAAAATCTGTATCTGGGTGTGAAGTCTAATACAATAAATACATTTATTGGAATTCAAAAACTATTTACTAAGATTAATAATATTAAAATTGATATAAGAAATAAAACTCAGTACCTATTAATATGTGATTAGACTCCTTCATTAGATACTGAAATGTCTGAAAAAGGACAACTTTAATTATTATTTGAAAAAGTTAAATTATCTAGAGAAAACTAGTCATAAAATAACTAATTATCTCAAATTCAAAATTGAACAAGATTAGTAATAATAATAATGGTTCTTTGACTTAGAATAAAATTAAAGTTATAGTAATTTGCTCATATTGGGGAATTTGATATATTTTACAGATAATGGGGCATTTTATATGATTAAGAAAAAATAGGAAATTGGTTACATTATTTCTTGTTTAATTTGTTAAGTTTATATGAATTATTTGCTAGAGAAAATTATTAATTACGTGTATTTAATCTTATTTGCTATATATGCTGATTGTTGTTTCACTGTAGTTGAAAATGTTAAGTTGTAAAAGTGGTTAAATAAATTTAATTGTTTTAATGATAATATAAAATATATTTTAGAAGTATGGGGTTAGGTTGTGTTTAATTATTTTTTTTAGATTTATTGGCGATAAGAGCTTTAATGATAAATTGTGTGTATATTGTTGTTATATTAACAGTAAGGATTTAAGATATATAATTAGACATGATAAGTTTGATTTTGCCTCACATAAAATAGATGCTTTAGGAAATTATTGTTATAGAAATCAGAGATTAAACAGTTATAATAAGGTTTTTTGTTTCAAAAATGTCAAGTTTATAAAGACTATTTGAGTTTTGGCTACTCTGATAAATTTATTAAGGATATTTTTAATAGTAATTATAGTTCTGCTAATAATTGTAATAATGTAAAAAATATAAAAAAAAAAAGATTGTATTTCTTTATATTTAATGTTTTTTTGTTATAAAATTTTAAGTAAGAACATTTATTAGTTTGGTAACAAGAAAATTGGTTGCAAGAAAGTATTACTTTCAATAATTTCTTAAATATTATAAATAAAGATTTTGATAGGAATACTATTTTTTTAAGTAGTATATATGATCTCTTGATTTTGTAAAAAAAATGCATATAAGTTAAAATGGATAGATTTTAAAAAAGAATAAAATTTCATGAAAACAGGATTAAAAATAAATATTTTAATTCTGCTTTGCATATCTGTGAAAAAAGATATAAGACAAATTATTAGATTAGATGAGGCTAAAATTGTCTTTTTCAAAAGAAATAAAATAAAAAAATAATTAAATAATCTTTATTATTAACAAATGATAATTCTGAAGGAATTAACTTTTTTAAAAGTTTTTTTTTAAACATTAAAAATTTGTGAAAGATTTGTAGGAAATATAGTTAATATATATTTGTTGATCTATTTTTAGTTCTTTGCAAGTGAAAGTCTGCATGAGCAGGAAAACCATTGGATATGTTATAGAATTATTTTTTCTTTGGCCCATTTTGTTCAAATTTTAAGTTTGGTGAATATATGAAGACTTGACTAAAATATTGTAAGACCAAACATTGACCAAATTGAATAAAAATAATATTATGGTTTATGTAATCTCAAGTAATCTATCTTCATTAATTTTTTGCATAAATAATTATAGTGATATAGTTTATGATGCTAATACATTATAAAAAAGACTAAAACATTTCTACATTTATAATAATGACATCATGTAGGTTATATGGTTATATAAGAAATTAGAATGCTTAAAAATAACATTATATTACATTTTTCAATCACAAATTATTGAATTGTTCAAAAACGAATATCTCCTATTTTAAAATAAATAATTCATTTAAAATAGATCCATTTCAAATACATTAATGTGAATTTGATACTATGTCTTTAGAAGTATATATTCTCAAACTAAATTTTAAAAGCTGTTAACCATTAAAAAATAAACATTTAAGTTATATTTTTCATATTTTAAGGCGTGCTTATTTACTATTTATTATGGGATTCACTAGAAAGAATTTTAACTATTTTTTGAAAACGGTTGTTTTACAACTAATTCGATTTTTGATAAACAAAATGTCTTGCATTGATGGTCAAGAGGTCAGCACGACTTCCTTGCACTTGCAGGCAGTTGCCCGGGTTGCGGGTTCGCATCCTGGCCGATACTATGACACTTAAAAAAAATGATAGTTTTATTTTAGTTGTCCTGTACTAAAAGAAACATATAGAAACGTGGAAATGAGAAAGCAATACAACAATAATATTAAATGTATATGATTATACACTTTTATATAATTTCAGAAAGCCAATATTTTATTCATATTAGAGAAAAAAAAATTATGAAAATTCAGATCACAGTTTTTATTGATAAATCTATTTCGCCAATTCATTTTTATTTTGTCTATGATATCAATATTGATAACGTTAAAATAGTTTTCTATAATTTAAAAAAAAGGAAAGACAGAACTTGAGGTTGTGAAATGTAGTGGATTTTATAAATAAAAACCCATAGATAGTAAAAACATCATGGTATTTTTTTAATTTATGTAATCAACAGCTTAAGAAAACGTTTCAATTTAAATATTCTGAGATTACATATATGAAAGTCGAGGTAGAATTTGTGGACAGTTTACTGCTTCTGCATTTAAAAGTAAAAAAAAAACAAAACATGAGAATTTATTATAGTGATGTAGTTTAATAAAACTTATACAAATAATGTCTTCCACAATTACTTGTACAAAGTGAAATATAGAACATCATAGATAATATAATGATAGAATCAAATGTAATTTATGAATGATCTAAATATCTGTCATATAGATCTTGAAGGAAGTATTGTTATTAAATCTTCTATTATTCACCAGAGTGTGCATGAGAAGCAAAAATAGAAATATACTTCTAAAATATAATATTTATTAATAATGTTGAGTAGTGTTTATTTTTATAGGAAAACAGGGAGTGAGATATGCATTTTCATTTATGGTATAAATATTCTCTCATTACCTTACAATTCAATACTCAAGAATCTAAGGGTTCAGGCTTGAATCCCATGCCAGTACTGTCACTGGTCAGGCCAGCAATACCCGAAGAAGAGAGGAGAATAATACCTTTCAGAATGTTGCGCATATACTTAACCTGTTTGATGTGCTATTACTAACAATTGAATGTATTTGAAATATGTAAATAAAAATAATTTTTTATAAAGACATTCAATACTCATATTAAATGAAGAAAATAGTCCAATATAAAAGTATAACATTCTCTCGAAGTTATTCTAAAGTGATGAATTATTGATTTTTTTTATTTAGAAAATTATGGTTAAACATATAATAAAATAGAAACCCACAATGAAGGCACGATATTACAAACACTTAAAAAAAAATTCTATAATTCAAATAAAAAATAAAAACAATTTACATTTGAGAAGATAATAAATAATATAAGATAAAAGTGTTGTTTGAGAAAGTCATATAAATATCGAGAGACAGCCTTTAACATTGAATAAAGATACTTATCTTTTCAATTTCTATTCTACCATTGCAAGAAACATGGATGACCTAAAATAATTAATATATTTCAATGCAAGGGTAAAATTAAATAGACTAATAAACAATTTGTGATGGAGAATACAGTCTAATGAACAAGATTGTGATATATGATATAAGAGGAAGGATACAGATTCCAGATCCATTTTCAATAATGATCTGAAAATTGGTGTACTTTATTTAGTTTTTTTTTTTTGTAGTTATCGTTATATCTGAGGTAAATAAAAAGTTAATCATTTTGAAGAATTTAACGCTTCTGTTTGTTAATATTCTGACATCTTGTTAACAATGTAAAGTTAATTGGAAAAGGGCACTTTCAAAAATGTATTAAAACATAATATACATTTTTAGTAGCATTCAAAAATATCTTGCTACCAAGTTAGTATTTATATTGTTTATATATTACATTTGAACTAAAATGTATTAAAATTCATAATATGAATTTATACTTCAAAAGTTTTTTTCCTTGTATCATTAAACATAATAATAATTATAGTTTAAAAAATCAACCACACAATAAAAAATATTTTATGTGTTTTTGTATAAAATCTTATCACATAGTTTACAAATTTAAAAGTATTTACAGAAAGTATTTTTGAATTTAGAATCAATGAGGTTTATAAAATGGCCTTGGTAGTATTTTAGGATAATTTAAATAATAACTATTTAATAATAGCTAGGTGATTATTACGATACGTATATGATTGGAGATCATTTATTTTGTCACATATATGTGACCGTGTGTATCAGTTATATATATATATAATGTATTTAAATATTAAAATAATAGTAAACATAATTTTTATTGGCTTATAACTATTCTTCTTCTACTTGTTATTTCTTCTTCTACTTCCTCTTCATCTTTTTCTTCTCATTATTAAAGTAGTATTAATGTTTTAAAATATTATTACTATAGAGGAAAATGTAAAGGAATAAATTAATCATAGAACTAAACTTTGTTGGAGTGCTTTTGATAATAATAACTTAATATTTAAAAAAAATATTCCTGAGTTTGAAAAGGAAGGTTTTTAATAAATGTGTTTTACCATTTCTTACTTATGGATCTGAGAATTAAACACTTAATAGAAGAACAATACAGAGATTTGAGACTAATCAAAGAAGTATGGAGAGGTGCACTTTAGGAATAACAAGAAGAGATCAAAAACACAATGATACATAAGTTGGAAAAGAAATATGTGATGTTGAAATCATTTAAAGAATTAAACGACTGAAATGGAGTTGGTGTGAAATATTTCTAGAGGAGATGATAATAGATGAACAATTGAAATCTTAACTGGATTCCAAAAAAATTAAAGATCCTTAAAAAGACATGTGAGATGGATGGATGAAAAAAGAACATGAACAAGGGTGTTGTGGAGAACACAGGCTAGAGATACAAGAAGATAGGTTAGATTTAGGAAGACCTTCATCCTTAAATTGTTTGATAATTGTTGACAATGATGATGTTGAATGGATATTTTAAATGTAGATACTTTATAAAGCATAATTTTATAAATCCAAGATGTCTTTGCATATTTTAAGGGATTTAAAATTCTTGTAGCAATTTAAAAAAAATCAGTTTCCCATTTAATTTTCAAACTAACATGCACTAAAAGTTAATTTTTAAAGGGAGAAATACACTGACAAAGTACATAATATTGTAAATATATGAATAAATTAAATAAAATGGAATTAATAAAGCAATATTATTATTATGGTTGACATAATGAAAAAATGACTTATAAAAGTGACAAAATTTTAATGTATACATATATATGTATTTTAACAATTATATTTATTGTAATGTAATATACAAATTAAAAAGCATATAAAACACTTGAACGAGAAGCTATAATGTAATGTAAATAATATTCATAGATGGGAGTTGCTGTAAGATAATTTGTTCATGTGATTATGTAAAACGAAATATCTTGAAAAGTTTCATTAAGGGACGAAAGCCAGGATGATGTGTTATATATATATATATATATATATATATGATCAATAGATGGCGTTTTACTAAAAACACCGACCAAGCATTTTGTTTACATAAACGATCAAAGAGTCAGAATTAACTATCTCTTTCATTTTAGCCCACCTTCAGATCAGCTGATTTCAAGCTGATTTGCTATAATCAGTGAAGGACAGAGCCAAGAAACTAGATCTAAGCACTGACTCCAAGTGTTTATGCACAATGTTTTTATCAGTTTGCAAGCATGAAATTTTTCAGACCGATAAAGTCTTCAAACTCAGCCAAACAAACTAGATAGCTATATGGGTCTGATCTCAGTTCAGTTTCTCCACATAGTCAAAGCCTCTGCAATCTATATCATTGCAGAAAGCTTTAAAGGTAGATTTATGAAAAACAAAAACAAGTTTTAATCATGTTAAAACCTGCTGTCACTTGTATTTATGATCAATAGATGGTGTTTTACCAGAAACACCATCAAGTGTTTTGTTTATATATATATATATATATATATATATATATATATATATATATATATATATATATATATATATATATATATATATATATATATATATTGTAACCCCTCACACCTATCACCAACACTAACAATTACCCAGGGGCACCAATTCTATGGATCATAGAATAAATTATCAATCTAACTTTATCCTAAATTTACTCATGAGGCTCTTAATTAAAGTTTCACCTAAAACTAACTCAGTTGAGGGATACAGAGGTGTATGAGGTGTACAATGTACATTAGATGTGGGAGAATATATTATAATTAATAGGAATAAAACATCTATCAAGTTCTATGCTAAACAGAAATTAAATTGGTAAAATTCTACCAGCTAAAATTAACTAATTATAATCTATATTTCACCTCCTCCCATCATCGATATGCACTGAACAACCTCTACCATATTAGAAAATTACACCAATAACTAAAAAAAAATAACATTTTAGAAACTGTAATGTATAACTAACTGGATCTAAACTCAAACTAAACCTATCATTATTAAATTTTTAATTACACTAATCTAATCTAATTAACTGAATTTATTATCTAATTTGAATTAAAATTGAAGATCTCAGGGAATCTGTTATATGGCATGGCTTAAACTAAAATCTCTCTCTCAATAACTACTATTTAATACTATGAAAATAATAATACAAACTAAGCAATACCCTAACTAAATAATGGCAGTTAGATAATGAAAGAAATCGGGTACATTTTGATTTCAATTCATCATCTAAACAATTACTAAATAATAAAACCTTTTAGACAAACAGTAGATAATTGGCATCTCATACAGTGTTTGGATCAAGAAAATCAATATCATCATATTTGGATATTTATCATAATTAAATGAAAATGCAATTATGTCACATTAAATAAAATAAATGTGTGAACATGTGTGGAAATATGAAACAACGAATGAATGTTATAAAAGAATTCTAAATACAAATTTGGAGTAATAAAATATTTATTAATCAAGCAAGAAAATAGCTAAACAAACATTTAATCTATTTCACAATTTTCATAATAATAATAACATAATATGCTCTTGAATTTCAAAGTTACATATTTTATCTATCCAAACATCTGGATAGGTTTGTGAACAACTGATATTTGTAATATCAAATAATAAACCCAAAATAAAACCATATATTTTATTATAAAGGAAATGGTTTCTTAGTGATCAGCTTCTTCTGATACCTATAAAGCTAAAAAAATATAACCTTGTGCTCCTATTAATCCACTACAAAATTTATCTTTTATTCAAAATTTGGTTTTATAACACTTATTTATCCATCAAATTAATAAATCTAAGACAAAAAAACATGGATTGGATATTCTAATTATGCTATAAAATAAAATTAATATTTTGCATTTTACTTCAAATGCACAGTAAATATAACTAAAATAAAGGGGTTTGAAACCTAAGAATAACATCAACTAGGTTTTGCAAAAATGAATAAATAAATAGCTCCATTACTTTAACACATTCTCATCAAATTATATCTTGCAAAAATAACATAAAGAATTACATTAATCAATATATTCTTATAAAACCATGTCTTGCAAAAATCAAATAAAGAATGTCACTAATTAATATATTTTGCCCTTGCAACACTGAAATAAAGTATTCTATTACATGACTATATTTTCTTCTATCTTGCCAAAATAGAAATAACGATTCTATTCATTAAGTATGTTTTATCTTTGCCTGCTTACTTAATCAAATGATGATTGAATGATAAAATTAATGATGTGAAATCTAAATGATCACTATAAAATATTTGAAAATGATAATTTAAATTATACATTAATAATGGATTTTTTTTTCTTTCTTTCAAATAACACTTTATACATGGGTCTGCATTATGCTGTGTGTCAAAAAATAAATAATTAATTCTAAACAATCTATTCAATCTAATTGGTTTGCTTGTGAAGTTAAAATATGATCACAATACGGATGAAGGCAAAGGTCAATTAAGCTTTAATTACTAACTTTGTTACAGTTGTTTTGTAAGAAAATCTATCCTTCCTTTATTCTTCTTTTATCAATAAGTTATCTGGCACTTGGCTATAGTATAAGCTGGAAAACATTCATAACTACATGGGTATAAAGATTTCAACAATTCAATTCAGATAAATATCAACACAATAACTTTCAAGTCTACTTCTGAGACTAAATAAATTGGTGGGAATAAATCTCTTCACCAAATAAACAAATGGATAATATATTCAACTTCAGATACTTTAATTCATAATAAATATCATCAAAACTGGAGGATTCCATCTATTCCTATCAAAAACAAATGAGGAATGACTCAATCCCATGCCTACTACACTACGCAATCTACCCATGTTTAAAGATTTAAATAACAAAAAAAAGAGCTTACTCAATCCAATACCAATTATAAAACATTGCATATAGCCACAAAAATACTTTTCCATTCAAACATAATAAGAACAATAATTCTCTTAAATAAATCACTAATCCTTCCAAACAATTGACAATCCCCTTCCTCTGAAATCGATTGATTATAAAACATTTGCACTTGCAATTAACATATTATAGTTAAGTTTAATAATGTACACACACATGTATAAGCATAATGATACACAGACCATTTAAAATCACAGTAAGCAAAGAATTACTATTAAAATATTGGTTACTAGTTCATAAAAGTGATAAAGAATAAATATTTCATATCTGATAATATTTAGGACTTGGTAACATTCTAATAACGGTTGGAAAATAAAGCAATAATTACTGTGGGTAAAGCAAGACAAAATATTTTTTATAGTATATAGTGCATTTATATTAGCACAGATCTAAAGCAAAATTGAGCTTAGATAAATAAAGCTGTATATTATAGATGAAATAATTATTGAAAATAATGGTTTTCTAATCTATAAAAAAAAATATATGCGGTAAGATTTAATATAATGAAGCTCTTTCAAAATAATGGTTTACCCCTTTCAAACTATAAATGGATTCTTCCATTCATCTGCCATGCTCATGTGTGTTACTAACACACAACCAAACTTATATTAAATAATAATAATAATATAAAAATTACCAGCATAATGTATTCTTTCATTTTGCTATTTATGAGATGTCCTTGAAGAAAGAAAAAAAAATACATATGACAATAATAGATAAAATAATAAAACATTTCTTAACTAATACTAACTATCTAAAATACCATTAAATAATAATAAAGTTCTTTTTCTTCTTTCTTCTTAATTGAAACAAAAAGTTTATTAATAGTTTTTGAATGACATTCCTTGGTTATTTCTCCAAAAATGAATAATAATTATTTTCACGCAAATATCAATACTGACGAATACATATATCACAACACGTTTCCTGCAGGACAAAACAAAACAATATTATTTAAATTCATAAGAGCAAATTCAATGTTCTCAGCTATCAGCTGATGAATTGCTGTTAACGTGACATGAGGAATTCAGTTAATTAAGCAAAATATTTTAACAATGCAAATAAAGGAGTACTTCCTTCCTAGGACATTCACATTTTATTTTATTTTTTAAAGCCATTCAAATTAAGCAATATATTTTAGCTAATAATATTTGTATAAATGAATTTTCTAGCAATATTTTTAAACAGAAAAGTTTCACAATGAGTGAGGAATGCATTTAATAATACAAAGTTATATAATTCAACTATTTTAATAAATTTGTTTCTCCTATTAGTCTGGAACAGGTAAATATGAACACATATTCACTTTGCACATTTTAATCCTGTATATTTCTTTAAATAAGTAAGAACAAAAATAGTTACGGAAATGTTCCAACAATAATGAAGATAAAATTAAACAATTCATATGTGTTCTTTAAATCTTCTTTTATAATTAGCATAAACATTTTTAGAAAGAGTTCTGAAAATATTTAATAACAGTTCTGCAATTATTCCCTTAAAAATATAATTGAAACTTGAGAAAAATGATTTTAACAAATAAATACACATTCTTCTTTCTTCTGTTCCATTTAATTTCAAGTTTAAATTAAGCAAATTTATAATACTAATATTCATTTCCATTTTTATTTTCAACAGTAGCAATTTAAATTTAAATAATATAATACATAGGCACTTACATGTATCTTTGATGATGGTTGAAGAATTTAAATAGTAAGTCAAATGATAAGACTAATGTATCTTTAGTTTAGTTTAAGTACACATCTTTTTTTCAACAATAAAATATGTTACTTTCAGCTTGAATTTTGGAAGAGAAAAATTATACTTTAAACTTTGTTTAAAATTGAAACATATTGAAAGACCTTTAGCAGTTTGTAGCTAGCCTAGTAGTGAGAAGGTCAACAGGTAGAAGTGAAAAAGTGGAGTGCAGTCAATTGCAGTGCAGTTAATTGTTTTTATAGTTTTTTTAAAAGATTACTTCATAATTTCTCTTATCCAATAGCCAAGATCTGAAAGTTCAAAGGTCAGCTGATGGAAAACGATTTAGTTTATGCAAAAAACTTTTGTTAAAAAAAAAAAAATAAGTGGGGAAAAAAATTATTCTGTCTTTTAAATAAATAAAAAAAATATTAATATTAAATTGAATTAAGGATAAAATATTCTGTACTTTTAAAGTAACAAAATTAAACTAATATCAATTGCTTTAATAAATAAAATATTTTTTTAAATATAATTATTGTAATGTAATTCCTTAGTTCAGTATTCAAATAATTCACTTAAAATGTAATTAAGCTGGTTTTAAATACTATTATCTATGAAATTAAATAATTGAGTATGAAATGTGATATCTAATGATTTAATGAAACATATGAATGAAAAATGAAGTTGAATAATGATATTGACATACATGAATATTTACTAACAATGCACTCTAGACACTAAGCTGATATGACTATTTTAATGATGATGAGTGAAACATGCTTCCCTGTTTATTCTATAAATTAAAATGTAAAGCAAATGAACTAGAGAATCACTCAAAACAAGTCTAACTATTTATTTATGAACAAACAAAACAAATTAGCATCAACTTGACTGGACTAACTATGTTTATGACAAGCCACCCCCTATCCCATCATTAATTATACCATAAAGTAAGCCACTAAACATCTAGTAAATTTCAAATTGCACCTATAAATACTTCTAATCATTATTTTAAATCATAAATATTTTTTTTTTAAATTTCGCGTTATTTCATTTTTTTAAAGTATAATATCAGATGTTACTGATATAACAGTACACAATTATAAATATTATTTCTGGTGCCAAACCAGAAGGTCACAATATATATATATAGTGAATTGTCTATTTTAATTTTCTTTTAAATTATTTTTAATTTTAAATTTGAATAAATATATTTGGCTGCACAAATGTTTATTTTTCTGTGATATATTTTACATTTAAAATATTATTTTTCTAAAACAGTTTAGGTTAAATTATTATTTTAGCAAAATATCAATATAAAATCTTAATTATTAAGAGAACAATAAATAAAGTAAAATGATTAATTTTAATAACTCTAATATAAATATTTATTACAACATTATGATTTGTATATTTAATTTTACTGAAATATATAATATTTTATTAAATATATTTTAAAATGTTATTTGTAATTTAATAAAAATTTTATTATAATGTGTCAGAAAAGTTATTCAATGTCATCTGCAAGTACATCATTTGTATAATAATTACAACATATTAAAAATAATAATTCAATAAAAAATTATTTAATAAGACAACTTTATAATAATATATTTAATTTCACCAACCCGTATTTCAGCCCCATACTGGAGCCTTATCAAGATGTAAATGCATTTAAAATTACAATTCTTTCTTTTCTACAGCACCTCCACCTACAGGCTTCGTTTTACATTACAATTTCAAAGATAAAACATAAAACAAATCTTTTATTTTCTATTCATCACATACATAAATAATTCGTACATAATATTTACACACAAACATGATCTAAATCATAATCACACATTTATATTATACAATCATTCATTTATACTTTAATATAATTCATAAATTTCCCAATCTTTCTCTCTTTACATACTTATATAATAATATTTAATATTTTAAACCCAACACAATTAGAATGATAATCATCTATATAAATATATACACATAATTTACTTATAATTATACCCAACTTAAACTAAATCTTCCAGCTATGTAGAAACCCCCATTTTCCAGCCAACTTTAATGGATCTTTAACCACATTCATACATTTTTCCAAAATTTCTGAATTATATTAACGTATAAATGAGTGATTATATAAAATAAATATATGATTATGATTTGGATCATGTTTATGTGTAAATATTATGTATAATTATGTATGTGATGAATAGGAAATAGAAGATTTGTTTTATGTTTTATCTTTGATATTGTTATGTAAAATGAAGCCTGTAGGTGGAGTTGCTGTAGAAAAGGAAGAGTTGTAATGTAACTTTAAGTATATTTACATCATGATAAGGCTCCAGTATGGAGGCAAAAATTAAATATATTATTATAAAGTTGTCTTATTAAATATTTTTATTAAATTATTATTTTTAATATATTACATTGCAAAGACAACATTATGAACAAGTTTTGATTTGAAATTTGATCATTTTTTGGTGAATAATTACAACAAACATTCATGCAAAATACTCAAAGAATGGGGGCATTTCCGTGAAGATAATAATCAAAATAGTCCCATGGTTAAACATATAAATACATGTACAAAACATGACTGTTAAACTTAGCCATATCAATATTTTTGATGGAAGTGAAGAGATAGACTTATATAATGATTTGCTCATGTTACAAATTCATTCCTTGGGATCTTTGAAACGAATAACTCAAATGTCTGAAACAACTTCATAAACTTAAAATTCAAAAATAAATGGATTAAAAATATTTTTCATGGAATGAACATGTGAAAAAGTACTCCAAGAATATTAATAATTCAATTACTCATCTGCTAATGTGATAGAGAACAAATGTTAAGAAAATTATTGTGTAATTACCTGTATATTAAATAATTTGTTTTAAAGAACTTTTATTTACATATTTTCTAAAGAAAGTGTCAATATTTATGAAATTGCCTCCACAATAACCTATTAATTACTTAGTAAAACTCATTTCGAAATGAAGAAAAACATTATATTTCGATATCTCATAATGTTTAAAATTTACTACTCTAATTGATTCACTCGAACATAATAAAATTATGTAATTATTTTCAAAAATTACAAAGATAAAGTATTATGCTGTCATTAGGTATTTTGACACTAGAAGTAATAAAGGATTTAACCCAGTTCTTCGAAATATTTTACAAATCTTAGTTGAATGAAATTTTTTAAAATATGTCTTTGTAAAATCTTAAAGACATTTAATGAATTTTACCTAAAATAATATTTTTGTGTGTATTATTGTTTATTTTTCATTGTTTTCAAATAAATAAAAGATCGTACAAAAGGAAGGCAAAATTCAAAAGAATATACAGGTAATATTATTTAATTATATGTAAATAATATTTATATTGATGCTGTAATTATAGGTGCATCTTGTGTTGGAGAAAGGCTGTTATTAAAATTAATTGTTAGGATTAACAGATGAATATATCATTGTTTATATATTTTTATATATTATGAATTTTTAAAATAAAATTTCAATTTCTTTGCTATGTTTAACTGTTATGAATATTTGAATTATACAGTGTAAAATCTATGTTTACCACTGCCACCTTTTGTTATTTGAAAGTATTTTAAATGCATATTGTTCTTAAGTTTTGTAGCTCTAGGCATTTTAAATATTGTATTAAAATATTTCATAGACTTATATATGATTTTTTCATGATGAATTCTATTTATAGAATGATATTTTCATTTAATTGAAAAAAGCTCCTAACAACGTGTGTTATAATTTTAATTATAAATATTACTGTGGCTTGTCATATTTTTTTGTAATGTCACATGTATCTATGTTACATATACTAAAAATTATGTGGTTGTATATATTTATTATTGTAGTATATAATCATCCAGTAAAGAAAGATCTCCTGTTAATTGGTGTTTTTCACCTGTAGAAGTCAGATAAATTTATAAAGACATGTGCATTTATATTTTACAGAATAAATATTTTATTAACTTTAGAAAAATGAAAAAAAAAATATACTAGAGATAGTTATTTGAGAGATTGTAAAATAATAAAAAAAACATCAAATAAAACATTGAATTTGAATTAGGAACTTAAGCCTCTTGTATCATAACAGTTTTCTTTGTTCACATTTAATATAAGCTTTCAACATTCATTTTAGTAATAAACCATTATTATATTTCACAATTTAATAAACTTGACTTCATTTGATAGACATTTTTGTATATAAATTAAATAAATTTTAGCAAAAGGACTATTGATTTTTTGAATCATTTTAAAAATTAGATTGCAATTAAAACAAAGCAACATTTTATTCCGCTGCCAGAAGGAGTAGAATCAACATATAAAATGAAAAAATTCTTCCCTTGTTTAATGCTTGTATTAAAAATATGAATGAATACATTTAATATCTAGTAAATATAACAACTTCTGCTTCAAAAGTTTATATTTTTTCAATAATTTTTATAATATTGACATATTTTTTAACAGACCATCTTAGGGAGATAATTTTCTGAAATTTCATTTATGTGCCATCACAATTTCCACAGCAGTATTACTCAAAATATAATCCTTTAAATTTAAAAATGAAAAAGTTCTGTAGAAAATATGTAATAATATGTGTTCTTGATTTTTAATAATTATGATTCAATTATTATGCAAAAATAATCATAAACTTTCCAAAAAAATCAAGTTTTGAATCATTTGTAATATTTTTTACAAAGTTTGAGTACTCATGATAGTGAAGGTTATATACTTTAAAATTCCTGATTTTTCAATTATACTAACATCTTCATAATTTTTAAAAAATTAAAATATTAGAAAAAACTTCAAGGATTTGTAAAGTTTGAAAAAAAAACATTTGCCAAATCTCTGAATAGAGAGTGAAAAATGTAAATTTAATTTCTTGTATTCCAGACTGGTAAAACATTGGTATATAAAATATAAAGATTAATTAGTAATTAGTAATTCAGTTTTTATTAAATACTTGCTTATTAATAAACTTTTCCCAGGATTTTGTTTATTCCACAATACATTTAAAAACTCATATACAATTTGTTTTTGTAAAATAGATTGGGATAATTTTCAAAATTTAGAAATTGTTAGAAATCTTTGTATCTAGATTTTGATAAGACTTATTTTTTATGTTGTTGTTGTTGTTGTTGTTGTTATTATTATTATTATTATTATTATTATTATTATTATTATTATTATTATTATTATTATTATTATTATTATTATTATTATTATTATTATTATTATTATTATTATTATTATTATTATTATTATTATTATTATTATTATATTTTTCATATTTGTATTTTGTTTATAAATAAATTAATTGTATATGACTAAATTATCTGACTTTCATCTTTCATAAATTTTGCATACACTACCTAATTGATAATTTATGGTCACATGTTATTTTCATAATGCATTTGTTTAAAGGCACCATGATTTTAAAAATAGTTTTTCTGATATTCATCACTAATGCTTGCACACATAATTTAATATTAATGCTTAGTTACTGCAGGATATGGTTTAGATACAATAAAATATCATTTGTTGTTTAAATATATCCATGATAAAGAATTATAATAGAATAATCTAATTTTAAGAGTTTTTTTATCACATGTAAATATTTTGAAACCCTGAGATAACTTTAGATTTGGTATGAGTATTATGGAAAAATAGACATAATACATAAACCACATGCAAATATTATTATATTTTTTGTTCCTATTTACATATACATAGTAATATTTTAATTTCATTACTCTGAGATATTATTTTTTATTACTACACATTTATAAGGTTTTCTTAGATATTTAGATATTGAGCTTACATTTAAAAAGTTATTGTTGATATTATAAACTTACTACTGGTTAAGTTAAGAGTTGTCAGGTATCCTTCCAGTTAAGCTAATGTTTCATCAGTTACAAGATATATTGTTTAAATAATAATGTGTCTTATTAAAATGCTTAAAGTAGGCTATATGATTAAAAAAGTATTATTGTTATAACCATAAAAGTTTCTACATATCAACATGTAATCCAGATTTGAAAGAGAAATCAAGTGCAAAAATGTCATGCTACTGAACAAATAAAACCATGTTCGCACTGTTTTTGATCAGAGTCTACATACAATCATTTAAATGATTGTGTTACACATATGATCAAAATAAAGTAACTTTTGTCAAATATGATAATCATATTTTTTTCAAAATCCTGATAAGAGATAATCATTACTAAAATATAATACAAAATAAAATTATTCTTTATAATGTTGCTATACAAAAGATAAATTTGTAATAAATTTAACAACTTTTATGCCTGCTAATAAGAGTTTACATTGCCCTTTCATACATATAGATATGCAATATAATAAAATGTCAGTTAATTAAACAAAATTGTAATTATAATTGAAATAATTAAAATACGAGGGATTTGAATTGATGACGTTTGTTTCTGCTTTGTTTTTTTTTTTAATTTAATGGCAGTTGAGGCAAATTTAAGAAATTAATCGAAAGTACTTCTGAAGATTTAAGGATTGCTTATAATAGTTTGTAAACCGTTAAAATTATTATTCCAATTATAATTACAATATATATATATATACAAGTATAAATTTTATTGTGAATGATAAAAAAAATTATTTATATATAACTGTTATTACATTTTAACTACATTTTATTTTATAAATTCGATAAAATTCACATTTTATTTTTCTCTATTCTAATTGCAGGCTAGATATTGGTAATTCAGCTATTGAACGAAAAACGTGATTTTCACATTTATTTCTATTTCCTTTACTGCTTGCAATTCTTCAAACGTTAGTATTGTTTGTTGTTTTAATCTCACTGTAAGAAGTGTCATAATTACTTGATCCAACAGCTGCTCAACACATCTCAACAACAGTATTTCGGAAATTTTAAAGTAAGTAATCTCGGAAATGGTTAAAATCTTTATAAAGTAAAAAAAAAAAAAGTATTTTGCTATTTTTTCCGTTGTAATATTTAACTCAATAAAATAGAGTATATATATATTCATTTTTTTAAAGGATTTTTTTTTTTTGCTATTAACAAAATAAATATACACACACATACATTAGACAATATTACAGTAAACAAGATTTTGTAGTGGGCTAATATTTTGTGTACATTTTTTTTTAAAAAAGCAAAACTTATTAATAAAATAAAGTTCCCATGTCATTAAATAAATCATATCCCCAAACACACACGGCCATTTCAATTTCAAAAAATATTTGAATGAAAGAATAAAATTATTTCAAAGTTTCAGAAAATGTTGCAAGAGTCATCAAATGAAAATTAAAAAATGGGGATAAAAATAACAATTATAAGTATTAATGTAAAGGTCAATGAATTTTTTTTAGAGAAAATAGTACAGATTGTTAATAAAAAAATAGTAGGAATAAATTATAGATATAATAAACACCTACAAACTCCCCAGTTCTTTTTAAATTCATATAAATAAAGATATAATAAAAGACAAATAACCCCCATGATGCATTTCGTGCTGGACCAGCATTCATCAATTGGCCCAGGTCACTATCTCTCATATATATCCTTATTATATGCAAAGTATTTATCTAGAGTAAATTGTTACATTTTCATTTACCATTGTCAAAATTCATCCACTCACTGTTTTTAAGCCATCCATTTCAGATAAATACACTAATGATCATTACTAATCATTTTCGAAACTAGAGATTATCTCTAACACAGATATAAACTTTAAATCTCAGTTAAAGATTAATATATATGATTTTTTAAATGTACACACACGGAGTTTTTCACCTTTCTCCGTCTCGTATGTAATATATTTAGAGATATAATAAACACATCCATACCTCCCCATTTTTTTTAAATTCATATAAATAAAGATATTATAAAAGACAAATAACCCCCAAGATGAAATTCGTGCTGAACCAGCACTCATCAGTTGGCCCAGGTCACTATCTCTCATATATATCTTTATTATGTGCAAAGTATTTATCTAGAGTAAATTGTTACATTTTCATTTACCATTGTCAAACTTCCTTCACTCACAGCTTTGACGCCATCCATTTCAGATAAATTACTACAAATATCATGGTCAGATTATTAATACAAATGAAAACATTATCAAAGCATGAAACTAGGAGTGGATGATTTTGGTAGAAATTACTTAATATTAAAAATGAAATGTGCCTATTTGAAAGAGAAAGATTTTGATACTTTTTTAAATCAGCTCTTAATTATAAATAAAATTAACCTAAGAATTAAAGTTACAGACGTTAAATTTGTATTACTTATAATACTTCATTCATATACACTTTAATGCAAGTAATTTTCTTAGCCTTCTTTATTTTCTTACAGTTTCGACTGTCCAGCAGGTTAAATTTCGTAGAAATATCATAACATTAAATGGAAATGAACCTCATTTTTGAAAAAAATGATTTTTTTTTTTTTTTTTTAGTTCTGAATTATAAACAAAATTTAATCAAAAAATAAACTTGGGTGGATAATGTTGGTAGTTATAATGTAATATAAAAAGGACATTTTTGAGATATGTTCTATCAGTTCTTATTTAGAGATCAAAGATTAAGATGTTTAATGGAAGTCCAATATGTTCAGAAAAATATGGAAGATATGTGTTAATATAACACAAAAAGATGTTCAAATGAATTACTCAAAAAAGAAATCAAACTGTTATTATTGATATCATTGTAAACTTTAAACTTAGGCTGAACATATTTCTAGATAGAATGATAATAGTTGATTAATTGAAGTTTTAGATAAAATCCCAAGTGATTTTAATTAAAAAAGATAGGAAAAATCAATTGCAATAAGTGAATAAAATAATAATGATTTGGTAGTATGCTGTGGAGTAAAGTAACCTGAAATCAGAAAAATTGGAGTAGACTGCAATAAATCGATAATGGTTGAAAATTATATATATATATATAATATAAAAACTCTGTCAGATAATGAAAATTATTCTACATGAATAAAGCGTGATAAACAGAGCACTAAAACATTAATTATAAACAACAATTAGCCAAGCACTTTCAGTACTGTATACCAGAATCATGGCAACATAGCCATGATTCTGGTATACAGTACCAAAAGCGCTTGGCTAATTGTTGTTTATAATTAATGTTTTTGTGCTCTGTTTATCACACTTTATTCGTGTAGAATTATATATATATATATATATTAAAATGGTAAATCTGATTCAGATTTGCCGTTTCACAGTCTGACCCACCTAATTATTTATTTTACTAACATTTGCTTTTTTTATTATTCTAAAAAAAACATTTTTTAAACATTTTTAACTATCCTGAATAAATCCTATAATTTATTTTGGATCATAATTGTACTAACACTTATTCTATTTTATTATTAAAAGAAAAAAAATAATTCAAATAATTAACTTTGAATTTTTTTTATACAGTTTAGATATATATGTTTGAAATGTTTCATTTTTTTTCAGTATAAGATTCCAAGATGGCCCTTTTGAAAAGATTTGTACCTCGATAAGAAGTTTAAAATAAATGTTTAAATGAAAAGCATTGATAAATTACCAAAATCCATTCACTGTGGAATCTCTATTCATTAATTAGTAGAGATTCTACATTGTTATCTAAATTAAAAACCTAACAAAATTATATTGAAATATAGTGATCCTTATCGAGGTACAAACTTTCTAAAATTAGAATAAAAACAATTTCTATTGTTTCAAAAAAATCACCTGAGGCAGAAGGAAGTAATAAATAGTGGCCCTTTTTGAGCAGAGAGTGACTAGAGACCAGACAGAGAACAGAGTTGTAGAAAGCACACTATGATGATCGAGGAGTAAAAAAGGGTAAATCACTGCCCTTTTCTTCCTGAGACCTGAAATGTTTCGTTATGTTGCTGCCAGAACTTGCCTTCAAATGCCACCAAGCCATCAATGTTCACCCATGAACTCATACCGGGGAACTCGAGGTAAAATGCCAAAGAGCATAAATCCTGTCGTCAAGATTTTAAAATTATTATTACAATCTAAATGTAGTTTCGTAAAGCTTAAAAAAAAGTCAAAAGTTAATGTTTATTAAGAATTTTATTTTAACTGATTTTTTTTAACCTTTTCTTTTAAATTATGTTTTTATTAACTCAAGCTCACTATAATTTTTAATATATATAATTAATTGAATATGAATTTATTTATTTGTTTTATATTAATTTTCAAGCATGAGATTATTTTGTGCTTTGATTTTGTTTTTTTTTTTGTATTTTGACAAGCTTCACTCATGGGGGCTCAGAGTAATTTGCTAAGAGAGCAAATTGTGTTTTATTAGAGGGAGTTCGGGAAAGAACGAGTTAATTTTAAAATAATATAATTTTGTTCTATTTTTATTTCGCAAGTGAGGTTATGTTGAATATATATATATATATATATATATATATATATATATATATATATATATATATTACTAAACAAATCTACTGTAATTTCTTTAAACAGTTTTATTATAGATTTCCCAGAATGGGATTCTATTATTTTATATTTCTGTAATTCAAAATAGAATAAAATATGCTCTAGATTTTGACCTAGTAACAGTGCCCCTGGATAGCATCAGTTAATTATCATGCCTTTTTTAAGTTAGGAAAGAGGGAAGGGGGATTTTTTTTGAGAATTAAATTCCCTTATTTCTACAGGTATGTTTTTTTTAAAGGTTAAATATTTATATAAAGTAGTTGTTTATGCAGGTTGTTCTCTATGCAGTATTAGATCATTTTGAGGGTATTTAATTATAATTTGTTCCTATTTAATAATTATAATATCTCGGGTTAATAAAGAATGCTTGGAGTCTTATGAACAGACCTAAAATGGTCATAGATTTGGTGATTTGGAGTTAGCTTCCATTTTTCGCATATGCCTGTGAATCGGACAGCATGTTTGAGATAGAATTGGTTTGTCAGCAGAATTCGTAGAGGTGAATATGAGGGCTCTCTGTAAGTCCTATCTCCTATCGATATATTGACACGACATGTGGATGTATCAATTTCCCTTTGTATTCTTCATTGGAAAAGGCATATGAGTGTCCGTAATCCGGCTCGTATTTTCTTACTTACATTTCTTCTTTCCTGTGCATTCATATATTTATTAACCCGACATTATTTTGCTTTTACTTTGCCTATCTAATATGTAAGACATAGGGAAATGATTCTACAGAAAGGATCTTCGACCTGAGTAATCGACTCTTTTGTTCATTTGCATAATTAGTTAAAATCGTTTGGTTTTGGCTAATTCATGGTATATTTTATTATAGGTATGATTTTAGTTGAAAGTCCAACTAAAGTGACTTGTCTGCTTTGATAATTAACTGATAGATTTTTTATTATAACCGCTTACAGTTTTAAAGTTATTTATAAGCTATGCCAGCAGGGTCCACTAATGTCATAAAACATTAGTTATTGAAAATCCAAATTATTAATTTTATAAAGAGAAATGAAATCAATTTTCTTATCTGTTAGTGGAGTAAGACGTCAAATTAGCCTTATAATCATCTATTTAATTAAGGTTTTTTTAAAATAGAAATGTTTTTTTTTAAATCTTATATAAAGAATTCATTAAAATAATCATTCTTATATATGTGCGTTAGGCAAATGTTTAAACCTACCACTATAATACAAGCTTGTATTAAATGTGCATGGGGAATTTGAAATTCATGCTCATTTAATTATAAAATAATTATTGCTGTTTTAAAAAGGAGAATAAATGTAAACAAAAGTAAAAATGTATAAACTTCACAAAATAAATTGTACAAACTCAATAATGTCAATGTTAATGGCTAATATAAATAAAGTCGTCATTAACTCCTATAATGATAAAGATAATTTAAAGATTGTATTTTTGTTTTGTTTTTAGAGCTCGAGTTAAATTAATGTAGAATGTCTAATGATTATATATATAAATATGTATATATATATAAATTATTAATCAATGTCTGTATTCCAATTATAATAAAATATATATAATTATATATTTGTTTAAAATATTGTTACTGTATTAATGATTGTATTGTTTTGAATAATTATATATATATATATATATATATATATATATATATATATATATATATATATATATATATATATATATATATATATATATATATAATAATTCAAACAAATACATTTAACACAGTATTCAAAATTAAATAATATATTCTTTACCAGAAGTACTTTCAATTGTTTCACTGACAATCTTTTTCAACTGTTAATACAAACGTACAAAAAATAAAAACTTGCATTACCCATCATTCAATCTATTCAAATTTCCCACAATTCTGTTGTCTTTATATTTGCCGATTGTTTATTCATCAAACCACCTCTATTCCTAGATATCATCATTGCCTCTTTAATTTTACGTTTTTCACTACACCTTTCAATTTGAATAATTTTTATATCTCTATTATTAAATTTAAAACCATAATTACATGTTTTATTATGATCAAATATAATTGATGGAGTATTCATATTTACTGAAGATATATTTTCTTTCTGTATACGTTTAAACGTGTACAGAAAGAAAATATATCTTCAGTAAATATGAATACTCCATCAATTATATTTGATCATAATAAAACATGTAATTATGGTTTTAAATTTAATAATAGAGATATAAAAATTATTCAAATTGAAAGGTGTAGTGAAAAACGTAAAATTAAAGAGGCAATGATGATATCTAGGAATAGAGGTGGTTTGATGAATAAACAATCGGCAAATATAAAGACAACAGAATTGTGGGAAATTTGAATAGATTGAATGATGGGTAATGCAAGTTTTTATTTTTTGTACGTTTGTATTAACAGTTGAAAAAGATTGTCAGTGAAACAATTGAAAGTACTTCTGGTAAAGAATATATTATTTAATTTTGAATACTGTGTTAAATATATTTGTTTGAATTATTATTATATAATTTAAAAATACAGACATTTAATGGTTGTAGTTATTTATATATATATATATATATATATATATATATATATATATATATATATATATATATATATATATATATATATATATATATATATATATATATATATATATATATATATATATATAACTAAAACAAACTTCCAGTGTTCTTGAATCATTTTATTTACTTTTATTTTAAATAAATTTTGATTTTTAAATATACCTATCTACCAATCACCCAAGTTCTCATTTAAATATAATAAAATCGAATCCCATGCTTTAAGACCCAGCTGTTGGCACAGTGAAAATAAAGGAATTTGATCGTATCGGTGAAAAAGGCTATTGATTAGATCTTTGACCTGGGGATATAGGCAAATAGGGCAGAATTGACGATGTACCTGATTTATCTATCTTGTACATGGTCGGACTCGAGGTACTTTACCTGTATTCAGGGGTTTGTTGGATCGATGTGTGTTTTTTGACCGGTACAATATATATATATATATATAATGTAATCTTTCTGTTGTAAGTCACATGTATGATTGGTAAAAACACATTTTTTTTTATATGTTTAAAAAGTGTTGTAATAAATATATTTATTTATGTATTTCAAATCAAATCATTAATGGATAGAAAAAATGAAAATAAAATAATGTGTCAGGAATAAAAAAAGTTTATTTCTTAGCATTTTAAAATAATAATTTAAAAATGAATTTAATTAATTTCAAAACATTAAATTGCTATGGAAATTTGAAGTTGTCAAACAATAAAGAAAAAAAAACACAGATTATTGTCTGCTTTTAAAACTTGGAGGAGATCTGTTAATATCTTCTTTATGCAGCTTATAAAATCGGAACTAAAAATAATTTGGATCAATATGTGTATACCTAGTGTTTTTCTGAAGGTTTGTGATAATGGTGTTTTAGTTGTATTTATATATATTAGACTAATTTCCATCAAGTAATATGAGTATTGAATGTCTTTAGAAAAATAACTTTATTTAAATATTCCAAATGTACTCAACTGATAGAAATAGAACACCAAACAGGTTAGCATATGCACAACGTTTTAAGAGGTATTGTTCTCCACTCTTCACCTGGTGTTGCTGGCCTAATCAGTGATAATACTAGACTGAGAATCAAACCTAGACCCTTAGATTGTTGAATATTGAATTTTAAGCTAAATTCTGTAAGCAACTGACCAATCCTGTTTTCAGTTTGGCTATAGTTGGTTAGATCATTACAGTAAAATCAATACTCAAGAATCTAAGGGTTCAGGTTTGATTTCCAGCTAGTATTGTCACCTGTCAGGACAGCAACACCTGAAGAAGGGAGGATAATTCCTCTCTAATGTTCTATTACTAATAATTGAATGTAGTTGAAATATTTAAATAAAGTTAATATTTTCTAAAGGCATTGATGAGGTAACAATTTAATTAGAATTACCTATCTCATCTTTTTACAAGGGTAGTTATACTTATGAAGATGTGATAATACCTGTATATATTTCCAAAACTGAATCTCATTTATGGATGCTGTAACATAACTCAATGATTTAATATCATTAAGAAATTTAATAATTAACTGATAATTTGGATATTTCATTTAGAAATAATTGGGCAAGATGAATGAAGGAAATTACGCTATAAAAGTTTTCACATTAAAATAACTTGACATAAAGTGTAAAAATGTTTTGACTGTTTTATTTATTGTAAACAACTATTTTTTTAATGATTGATAAATGAATCAAGTACTTGATTTCAAAATAATAATAACAAAAAGCATAATACAAATATAAAACTTCATATATATGTTATATTTTAATTATATTAATGTATATTTTAATCATATTAAAGAATTACCTTTTTTTTTTAATTTTAAATTAAATAACTAATATATAATGTTGAAAGTAAAATAGACATGTTTGTAATATCAACACATTAATAAAAATTTAACATTGAATTATATTTGATATCACAAAAACATGATATCAATTAATGAACAATTAATTATTTTGGGAAATTTACTATATGCAAAATAATCATTTGGGAATTTGATTTTTTTAGAATTTATTCAGAAGAGTACAGATATTAAACAACTAAACATCACAATATAATGACTCTTTATGCTTACACAAGCTGTTTACAAAGAGGCTAAACTCTCCATATAGTAGCACCACTTAGTGAAAGCCAGAGTAATGAATGGATGCAAGAAGGTTTGGGCATAAAATCCCTACATATTGCCTACTAATCCAGTAGCTCCAGATTTGTTTCTAGCTTGTGGATTTCATCAGTGAGGAGCCTTGGATCTGAGAGCACTGCATATAGATTTTAGAATCTAATGCAGCTTTTCAGCAGCCATGTTTTATGTATTATTTAACTATAAACTTTAAATCCAAAATTAAACTCAATAATGTCATATAGATGTAAAATCAGTTCAGCATTGGTTCTTTAATAATCACAGTCACCATAATCCTATTTGTTATTTTATATATAGCTAATAAGGTAAAAAGTGACTGCTGAAGGGTTGCATTAGATCCTAAGACCTATTTGCAGTGCTCTCAGGTTTAAGATTTATCATTGATGAAAGCCATAAGCTAAAAATTACTCTGGGGATATTGGATGATTAGGGACTAAATAGGCATTTTATGCAAAACTTTCTTGCATCCATTGAATATTCTGGCTTGCATTGAGTGACACTAATTTATGGGGGATTAGCCTCTATGTAAGAGTACATAAAAATATTTAAATTAGAAATTCTAATGTTTAATAAAATTGTATATGTTTGAGAAGCATATATTTTAAAATTTATAATAATATCTCTGCCCATTGTTATAAATACAATATTTACAAGTAACATATCTCACACAAGACACACTCTAAGTGACAAATGTTTAAAAATTAGGAATCAAGATTCATGACCTTGTTTTAAAATGAAACCAATTGACTCTCTCATGGTTCTTAAAATCATTCATTGTTCTTAAATCATTTAAGAACCATGAGAGAGTCAATTGAAATATTAAAGAAACTTACAGGTTTAAATAGGGCTGATGAAGCACAATGTATTTCAGCTATGTGGAAACCTCTCATTCTATCTCTGTCTTCTAATATGAATATTAAAAGATGAAAAAACTGAGGGAAATAAACATTTTGAAAAGCCTCATATTTTAAATGCTGAACTACTTCAAGTTCAATCTCATTTCTCATCTCACACTCAATCATGTTACTATTTGAGATCTAATGATTTTTCTTTCAAAAGTTAACCTTGACAATGGTAAATACTAGTTCATCAAAATATCAGCATATAATGGAAAATAACACATGATTTAGCACAAAACATAATATATATTTGGCATCATTGAAAGAGAGAATGGAAAAAGACAAAATAGATTTTCTGCAAAATAGAAATGAATATTTTTCAGAAAGAAATTGCTTTATTCCCTGTTATATAATAACTACATGCATTAGTTATAACTAAAGGAGTTAATGTTAAACAAATTATAGATCAATAGTAAAACATTAATTTTTTATGTATATCTTTTAGTTAAACATATTTTGTGTTTAAACTCATACTATAGATTGCAATCCATGAGATATTGTTGAATTCCATAATTTAAAGTTAATAACATCTCAATTAGTTATATTTTTGCTAGATTATTATAGAAATGAAATGTTTTCTAGTTGGAATATTTTGATGTTAACATTTTGCAAGTGAATATTCTATAAATGACAGCTAAAAATAATCTATGTTTTTTTTCAAATGGACACCAGTGATTTAAAGACATTAAGTGAAAAATCCATAATCCTTTATTTATGTTTCTGACTACACCTTTATTTTAAACAAAATATATGCTTTACCATAAAAATTGAAAAATAATTATTTGTATTATTATTAATACAACCGAAAAAGAGAAATAAGTTTATGTATGTAGAATATAGCATAATAAAGTAATTTAATTTGACTCCTTAATTTCTTCACGCTCTCATCTCAAAACACTTAAGATTGGCCCATACATAAATGTTTAGGTTGAAAAGATAGTTGGATTCATTCTATCTTTTCATAATGATGTTATTTTGTGTTTGAGAATGAGAGTATTCACTTATGTATAGTTTAAAATCTGTAAAGTGCATGTGCATTAGCCTGATCACTAATTTACAATTACAATTTATTAACATAGCGCTATATAAATAAATACCTTATATATATATATATATATATATATATATATAAGGTATATTATTTTTGCATATATATATATATATATATATATATATAGGCTTAGTAAAAATAAGAGTAAAGAAAAAAAGTATTTTTGTAATCACTAGCCTTTTATTGACTAAATATAGTAATTAAATTGAAACTTAATTTTTAAAATGTAATTTTTATATATGTGAATTTTATGTTTTAGCTTGAATACTGTTTTCTTTTAAATACAAAACAATTTTTCTTTAACAAAATGCTTATTAAAATTAATTTTAGTACAATTACAAAATAATGTTTAAAAAATACATATATTTAATCTGCAATGGTTATAACGAAGTTTCATTCCATTTTAACTACAACTGGCATTTCATATCATGTCTAAGTTATATAGTTATGTGTATATATTTATATCATGATATTTCAAATTTGATTTTTTACATTCGTTATTTAAATTATTTGTATAAAATTATTTTAATTACAAGAAGAAAATAAAATAAAACTGATCCAGATGACAACTTTTTTATAATTAGTTTTTTTTTACATAATTTCAATAAAATAAATTTGCTTCTTATTATTATTGCCATTAGTTACAACAATATTTATTATAATTCATTTTTAAAAAGTTACTAAAAGGAACTGATGATTTAAAAAGATGAAAAAAATTACAACCAGATATAAACTACAAACAATTGCTAAAATGGATAGGAGGGTATAAGATTAAAAATACTTGAGTCAAATTCAAATAATTTATTTTTTTCAAAATAGGTATATAAGTAGGAACAAATTTAGAGACATATTTTTTCAATTTAAAAAAATAATTAGAAAATATGACATTTGAATTTTATACCATTATCTTATACAAATTGTATTTTGTATAAAAATGAGAAAAGTGGATTTTTTTTTTTTTCAGCCACCTGTAACTTTAATTATATATAGACATGTGTGTGTGTTTTATAATTATTAAATAAAAGCAAATTTAAAATATTTGAATATATGTGGAAAAATATTTATAATCATTTCTGTTTGGTTAATAAAATTAAAACTATAGCATATTTTGCAAAATGAAATTTTCAAATTAACTATTGAGTTATAAAACTTTATAATTTGATAATACCTATTGTTATATATTATAAACAAAAATATATAACATTTACTCATCATTTAAAAGAACTTATGACAAGATCGATAATAAAAGAATGGTGTCTAAGATTAATTCAAGTCAGAGTAAAATCAGAAGTACAATTTCATGATAATTAAAAAATTACCATAAAAACTTTAAAACTAATTGAAAAATAATTATAATGTATACTTAGATGTAGTGTGCTTATAAAAATATGTCAGAATAACTATAAAAAAAAAAAGAAAGTAAAAAAAAAAGTAGAAAAAAAAATGAAAAGAACAAATGTTAATAGTTCTAGAAAAAAATCATACTCTACTAACATTCCATCTGTCAAATAATTGGGAAAATACTGAATAAATTTATATTAATATTACTATTTGCAGTTAGTTTTAAGTTCACCTTAATTTTTATGCATACATATATATTATAATTGAAATAATAAATTTAACGGTTTACAAACTATTATAAACAATCCTTAAATCCACAGAAGTACTTTCCATTAATTTCTTAAACCTGCCTCAACTGCCATTACATTAAAAAAAAACAAAAACAAAGTGGAAGCAAATGTTATCAATTCAAATCCCAGGAATCTTGTATTTTAATGTTAGCAGCTTGTCGATTTATTAAATGCATTTTATTTTTGTTTATAAAAATTGCCTCTTTAATTTTTCTTTTATTATGGTTTCTCTCTTCATGAAGAATTTGAATTTAATGGCAGTTGAGACAGGTTTAAAAAATTAACCAAAAGTACTTCTGCAGATTTAAGGATTGTTTATAATAGTTTGTAAACCGTTAAATTTATTATTTCAGTTATAATTACAATTTTGTTTTAATTAACGAACATTTTATTATATATATATATATATATGTGTGTGTGTGCTCATGTGCGCACGTATGAATTTTTATTTGCTGCATTTCTTTTTTTAAATTATGACAACTTTACTATTATTATTTTGAAAATTTACATTTTTTTAATAATGTGAAAATAAATAGTTATTTGCAATTATGTAAGTTTATTCTTTACTTACATACATTAGTATAATGAACATACATTAATATAATGCTTCTTATATTAATTCCATTATGTTTATTACTAGAATTTTTATTACGTTTTTTTATTATTAAAAGCAATTTCTAAACTAAAAAAAAAATAATTTGATAATATAATTGTTGTTATATATACATATTATTTAATATTATATTAAGTGTTTCACTTTTATGATATCTTCCATTAAACTGATTAAAATATTTGTCAATTTATGAAAAACAACAATATGTGTATATATAAAAGTTAATTAAAGAATTATTATTATTCTTATTATTATTATTCTTATTCTTATTATTATTATTATTATTATTATTATTATTATTATTATTATTATTATTATTATTATTATTATTAGTTGCTGTTTTTCTTCAAAAAATAAATGATAATTTGATATATATATATAGATCGTAAAGAAGTACTTTATTTATAAAAGATAAAATTAAAAGCACTTTGGGAAATATTGTGGGTGACAACTTCGGAAGAAGAAATATTTTTTATCAGTAATCAAATAATCTTGTCTAAAATAAAAATAAAAAATCTTCTAATATCTTCAAACAGCTTCTATTCTGCAGAGACATTTTTCCCCTACTGGCATAGGAATTCGAAGATTTGATGAAATTTCATAAATATATTTTACGGCTTTATTATTCTAAAACACTGTTGGGTCATAAATAATAGGATGTGTATAAAATACTTTCTTTGGTTATTATTTTATCACAAACATTGACAAATTATTAATTTTTAAACAAAAGATTGTATATTGTCTTTTTTTTTTCATTTTTCGTTAAAAATTGTTTGAAACGATTGCAATTTGGTGAGAAATTAAAATAATGGAACGTTCTCTGTCCACTTGCAAATGTTTTATTTAGTCAAACTTATTTTAAAGTTTTTTCCACATTGTTTGATCAAATTCGTAACAAACATAATGTAATTAAAAGATTTAAACTGTTACTCTGTTCTGATTATTTGCTATAGATCAATGTAAGACTTCCTAATAAGACGTTTACTGGAGAACGTGATAATTATTTTCATGGTAGAAATAAACAAGTAGTTTATAAGAATTATCTAAAAGACATTTTAGAAAAGTGTGAATTTGTTGTTTACATTTAGAAGAAAGACTATATTGGAAGACAACAATTAGACATAGTGTTGAAATAATTTAAAAATAAAAGTTTTCACAAGGCAATCATAGATTAGAATATTTTGTAAACTTTTAATCAGAATGATATTTTTAAAAACATAAAACCATGTATTTGTTGCTAATTATAGAAAATTGTAAATCGTGCAGTTTTTCTCTTCTTCTAATTCTGGCATAAATCTCTCCGTATTACGTTGATTGATCTTAAGTCTGAGTATGCTTTTTTTTTTTTGTTACATTTCCAGTCTTAGCTCCAGAAGTAAAAATTTGTAAAATATATCTGTCAATTTTTTTTTTGTCAAATATCTGGTTATCCATATGTTTTTAAATACTAGGTTGCTATTAGAAAGATATGCCCTATTTTTGTTAATTCTAAGCATAGTTTCAGCCATTGTGTTACTTATATGTGCATTAACAAAAAACAAGGGATTTGTAATTGTTAACTTACCTAATCCACAATTATCATTCTTTAACTTGTTCAGAAAAATCCACTGAACCTCACTTTAATTTTTTAAGATTTATTCCTAGTTCTTATTTGTTATTTTCATCTGATAACTCTTGCACCATTTCCTGAAGCTTTGAAGCATTATTTGCAAAAACAATTACATGTAGACAACTTAAGTAATATACATTTACTTTCTCTATCTAAGTTTCTCATTTTATTACACAAAATACTTTTTAAAAAACTGCTGTAAAATATTTTGGAAACATAGAATCATGCTAACCAGCATCTTTCACAGTGTTAATCATTTTAATAACACAATGTAATGTAGTCATTTCTGTGTTGTTGATAAATATTCTTAACAATTATGATAGTATCTCAGATACATATATTAATGGTTTAATGCTATGATCACCATGTAAATGCTTTTGAAACAAATGGCATATATTCTACAAATCCAAAGCAAAATGGCAATTCATGTTCATTAAAGCACTTGATATTAAACAATAATTGGATATGAGCCACAGTGATAAAACCTCTTCTAAATCTAGCTTGTCTTTTGGTTGTTACATATGCAAAAATCCTTTTGAAAAGATCTTAGTAAAAACTGTGTATAGAACCCAGAGTGATAAATTTAAAATTTTTAATATCTTCATCATCATCTTTCCTAATGATCAATATTATTATTGCATTTATCAATCTTCTGGGCATCTTTATCATCTGGTATATAATTTTGTTAACAATTTTGGTTTTCCTTTGCCTTATGATTAATATATATATATTGTGCCCTTTTGTACGGGTCTCCATAAACTGTTGTATCAATCTATTTAAAAAATTTTAAATTTAAGATATATTTAGCTATATGATGTTAATTGTATTTATGATAATCTTTTAAAAAGTGTAATTAAAGTAATCTATGAATATTTGATATGTGAAAATTGTGCTGATGTTTGAGAGAGACGTTTCAATGGGGATGATAATAGTATATGGTTGGGAAAACTGGCTATAATCAATACTGCATTAATAAATTTAATAAATAAATGTTTAAAGTTAAAGTTTTTAAAAGACAAGTTAAAATTAAATGCATATACTTATTGTTGATAAAGATTAAAATTTAATAAATGAATATAAATATTTTAATTATTAGTAGTACATGATAGAAGATTAATATTTGATTTTAATAATATCGAATTATTATTTTAAAAATTGTTATAAGATATTATTTATTTTAAAAATATTTATTTTTAAAAAATGAATTGTTAGTTTATTTTTAGATTATTACAAGCGTTTGTAGCTTTGTTGTAAGAAAAACAGATGTTAATTAGACACATACACACATGCTTGGGAGTTTTTTTAGTAAAGTTGCAAAGCTATTTTTGTTATAAAATTTATAAATATTATATTGGCTATCATGAGATAAAAGTAAAAATAATTAATGTGAAATATTAAATCTGATTTTAAAAATACTGCTTTAAAAATATAACGAATAAAAATAGACTTAATTTATTTATAAAAATAATCTTATAAAAGTTAAAAGTGAAATAAAGTAAGAAAGTATATTTTAAAAAAATGTTTAATGGATTTAAATAAACAATAAAGATTGATTTAAGAATTTAATAATGTGATAAATAATAAATATTAAATAAGTCATTATTTATTTTTAATTCTGTCTTGTTGGTAAAATATGTAAATAAGCTAGCAAGTTGATTGTTTAATTCACCAATCAAGTGAGGAGTTTCTTCCGGTATAAAACCAAGGTTCAATTGTTCGGAGGGGATAGTGATTGAAATTCTTAAAGTAAAGTGTGCTATTAGAAATAGCTAAGTAATTATAGATGCTCTCAAAATCGTTTAAAATTATAAGAGAGTAGTTTTTTAAAATAATTTATAAAAGTTTATCGACAAATATGCAGTGTTAATTTATTATAATTTCCTATTGATCGTTTTTCTATTGAAGCTCAATTTACTATCAAATAGTCATGAAAACATCGTATAAGGATAAAATGTATTGGAGACTTTCTACTAAAAATTTAACAGACGCTGGATTAACTAGGAGAGTTATTAGATGCATAAAAGTAATACGTTGGACTTTATATAAATTTAAAAGCTGATTGTAATTAGTTTTTATAAAACAGATATTTAAAAGAATGAAAAATACTTCTTTATGAAGAAAGTATCTGTAAAGTATAAATTTAAGTATACATATCTTGAGAAAGATATGATAATTAACAATAATTATATAAATACTTGCCTTGTTAAGTCTTTATGTTTTAAAAGACTAAATTCTGTCAGTTTTAAAAGGCAAATAAATTGGAAATTTAATGGGTAAAGAAATACCTATAAATAAAAATTATTATATTATTAAAGTCTGAACGCTGGTCGTATAGAAGACTCTAAAAGTAATCTTACCTAAATATCTGTTAAGGAATGCGCAAATCAAATATACGTGGATATCCAAATCAATTAAAAATAAGTAAATAAGAACTTTATAAATTATAGACTAATTCTAAAATAATAACTTTTGAATAATATTTTTTTTTCTTCATCTTTAAAAGAAATGAATCCGGATTCCATAAACTATTTTAATTGTTATTTTATTCTTATGGTGGAACTGACTCTTATTTTTATTTTTTTTAAAAAAAAGAACGTTTTCATTTTTTTTTCATAAAAACTTTTAAAAAAACACGTGATGTACCGGAAAAGGAAGTAATGTTTGGTGAAAATTTGTGCCTAGGAAAAAGAACAATTATAGCTGGAAGAAGACACCGTTGAATTTTATGTAATATGTTTTATTTATTAACTAACATAAATATTTAATTAATTATTAATTTATTAAAGATAGGAAAGGTACATTTACATCTTTTAAAAAAAGCTAAATATTAATATAACATTTTATTGCATAAAGTTTATTTTATAATTATACAACACATAATATTTTAAAGAATAATTGTTGAGTGTAAATGTGAAATTATTTTGTAAAACTGAAATCTTGGAGGACATCATGTGACGGACTGTACATTAAAGTATCATTTATGGTAAAAATTATGTAATGATAATAATTTGATGTATTTGCTATGTTTTCTTTAGATCAACCAAATGTTATATGATTATTGAATGAATGTATTAATATTTAGATAATATACACGCATAAGATTAATAATAGCAGTTTTATTTTAATATGCATACTTTAAATTGATGATGTAAATTTAGTACAACATAATATGAGAACCTAGAAATAATTATATGATTCTTTCGTGAATAAATTTTAATGTTTCTGTTACAATATTAGGAATTAAATTTATTATTAGTGTAAGTTATTTATTTTTCTTTTCAAGTTAGTAAGAGGTATATAAAATCTATATTTTATTTTTTATTTTTATTAGATATGTAAGTTAATTTTACATAGAAATTTATATGTTGATTGAAGGCTTAACGTACATAGATGATAAGGTATATGAGATTTTGGATAAATATTTTTTTTTTTTTATAAATTGGTCATCTATGTTTCTGAAGTTAAATAAGGTTAAAATGATATTTGTAGATAGAAGTTATTAGGAAGGAATAAGAATAACAAGTAAAGAAAAGTAATGATTTAAATAGAAAAGAATCATAGAATTTTATTTAATATAATACTTTATAAAAATTTGAAATTGTTGAATAATCTAAAATGTTATTTTAGAAGAACATATACGTATTGCATATTTTGATAAGACATGTGGTATGACATTACATCGGAAGGACATAAATAGTTATAATCAATAATTGTTATTATATTACAAAGCTATATCAGTTTATACTTTAATTGATCTTTGAATAATACTGATAATAAATGTAATACATACTAGTACATTATAATATAAATAGCAGTAAGACTTAAGTGAAATAGCATTTTACTTATTAAAGTTTGTTTATTTATATATATGCTACATGAATGATATTTCACATAAACCTTTTCTTATATTAATTGATAACAAATGATGTTTGTTAAAATTAAAGTCATAAACTTAATTGAATGTTATTGATAGAACATTTCAGAAATGTATAAATTATCTATTTATGATTATGGAAATAGTAACAGTGTAAAAATCTTGTATTATCATTTTTCTTATTTTGTTTTATTTTCTTTAGTTCCATTTGTAAATGTAAATAGTGTAAATAAGTTATATGTTAAAGTTGATGTAAATAAATTTGTTAAGTTGTTTAAAAGATGTGTCGAATTCATTATTTTGCACCACAGCATTTGACAACAGATAATTTGAATGTACATAATATTTGCACAGTATGAATTTATTATTTTTATTATTTGAGAAAGAAACACAATATTTTCTTAATTAATTTATAGAAATTGATTGACATTAACATATAATATTACAATGGTCACAAAGTAATTATAATGCACAATATAAGAGTATAATATTATTTATTGCCACAGATTGTAAAATCATAATATTTTGGTATATTTTAAAATTAAGATACTATATGGAAATGAAAACATGTATATGATTTACTTATTTTCTTAATTATTAATAGTATAATAAAATAGATAAGATTAAGCTATGCACTAAAGATTTTTATTGTTGGTTATTGTTATTAGAATAAGTTAGGTGTATTTAGATTTGATATTAAATCCCTTATCATTCCTATCTACATGAATTATTATTACTTTAAGATAATTAGAAGAACCTGAGATCGTTTAATTATATTTCCTTAACAAAAGATTGAGATTTATTTATCTATTATTATTAAAGATAGTTCATTTATAAAAGTCATAAGAGTGCTGTAGAGTTAGTAATGAGATAATTAGAAGTAATAGTATTCTTATGCCATTGAGACAGTGTCTTGGAAAGACATTGACTCAATGTAAATTCAATTACCAATTGTAACTTCACTTCACAGTCTCATGATTTTAGTAAGTATTTATTTAAGTAGTACATAATATTGAACTATATTAATTTTTGATAAGTTTGTAATAAATCTGATAAGTTATAATATTATAAAAATATATTAAAGATAGTTGTACATATTTTAGCTGAACATAATGATTTATTTGAGCTAGTCTTATTTTAAATTATATCATATATCGAGAAGTGAGGGTACATATATATATATATATATATATATATATATATATATATATATATATATATATATATATATATATATATATATATATATATCAACAATAGTTTTATCATTTCCTTGATGTTTTTATCTTCTCCATAGATATAAATGTATTTATTATTTTATCATTTAAAATGCCAGTGAATAAAGAAGATATAATATTGTAGAGATTACACTGTTTTTTGTTGTTTACTCTTGTGCATATTACACAATAACTTCTCTCTTTTAGTAATACTTGTTTTTTTTTTTTTTTTATTGGAATAACTTTTCTTCTAAAACTAAAATGCTGTTGTAAACTTTTTAAACTTTTATTTTATTCTATTACATACATTGCCAATTTATAACTATATTGTTTGTATCATTATAAACTTTTTTAGCATCATTAACATACAACTGAATACTGAATTTTTTTAAATTTATTATTTTTATTATTGTTTTTATATTTCTTCCTTTCTACATACACTGTGTCTCACCATAGAAAATTTACAGATAAATTACTGTTCTATTATACCAAAAATCTTTGTTGCAGTTTTTAATAGTGTATCATTTATAATTTTGTTGTATTTATTTAAATCTGAACTATCTTCAAAATATGTTAATGTTTTAAAATTATTTGTAAGTTTAATTCACATTCATCGAAGAATTCTGAAAATTAACGTAGCAAGTCTAAATACTGACTTTTTAAAAGTAGTTTTCATACCTCTAGTTTTTTTATTAATACCTATCTTTTATCACACCAATCTATGATCTTTTTTTGGGATGAATCTATTAAGAAAATACATATTTTCTGTTAGTCAATATACAATCCAATTATTCTACACCTTCATTTGGCAGTTTCCATGTCTATTTTTGTTTAAAAATTTTATTAAGAGAATAATTAATAATATGCAGATGCTTTTTTTTTTGAAAGCTCCACAAACATGTGGTGTCTTTCATTTCTATCAATATTATTAAATTAAATCACAATTCTCTTATAAATGTTAGCATCAAATCATACTATAATAATTTTCAAATATTGGAACTAATCAAAACCACTGTACATTCATATAAGCAAATCTATTTCTTCATATAATGAGCTTCTTGGTGTATAATCCTAAATAATGTTCGCTTGCTACCTTCCACAAAGTATTTGCCACTTCATCAAATGTACCATTAATCTTTTCAATATTTGCTCTCCACTTTTTATTTAGAATAAATTTCATATCAGTTTTGCATCTAATATTTGTGATTTTGTAGTAAAGTACTTGCATATTTCAAATCAATTAATTAGTGCAGTATTACTTTACTTAAAAATGTTCTGCAATTTTAGATAGCTAAAAATAAGCAAATAATCTAGGAGGTTTCTTAGTGGTCTCCACACTTAGCCACCACCCACTGCCATGACTGGTGACACTACAATATCCTGATATTAAAGACCACAACTTAGTGTCGTTTATTTTGTTTATGAATATATATTTAAAAATAAATGGTAATTCATGACCACATTCATCCTTCTGTCCAAAAAACTCTACTGTTATTTCAGTTGAGAACTATCAATTAACTGAGATAAAAAATAAAAGAGCTTTTAATTTTCAAGTTAAATATAAATCCAATAAACTCACCATTGTTGGTAACACGCCCATTCTTATTTATTTAATATATAAATAGTCTCAGAGTATTGACAACTGTAAAAAAAAATGAGCATATGAACCATTATGAATGCATCTTACTTAGTTCCTTTAAAGCCTCACTGGAATTAAAGGATTCTTTTAACTTAACAATATATATATATATATATATATATATATATATATATATATATATATATATATATATATATATATATATATATATATATATATATATATATATATATATATTGTAACCTAGTGTTATTGACACTTGGTTTACTTGGCATTATTTCTGCAGGAAAACAATGCTATTCTTATATATATATATATATATATATATGTGTGTGTGTGTGTATTTGACTTTTGATGTATGTTCCTACTTTAATACACCAAACCTAGTCATCTCTAATTTTAATCAATTATTAATTGTGCAAAATATGATAATTGCCCTTATCATATTCTGATAAAAGAAATGGATTTGGTATAATGCACTACTTTATAAATTTTGAATTCTAAATTTAAAATTTGTACATACCCTAAAGTCCTCAATACACTGTTATTTTTGAAATTTAGGTGTGAGTTTAGCTTAAATATGTTTTCATTATCTTATTCTTTAAGGTAGGCTAAACAGTAATAAGTGATACTCCGAATACCCTTGTATAAGTTGGTCATATTGACTAATAATATGGTCAATGACATACCAAATATTTTTCCATTTCTCAGTTTAGTATTATGTATTGGTTTTATTTCATACAATGTCTCTGAATTGAAATTTGTAAATATTGTAAATAAAGTTTGTTGTGTTTAAAAATTCATTTAGTTGCCTGTAGTCTTATTGTTAATCACCATATACTTATTATTATTGTTATTGCTATCAACATGTCAGAAGATTATATATTGAAATAATCATCAACCAACATAGTACCTTTAACTTTTAGTTAATATACCAAAATAATTTTGTTAAGCCCTATCACTTAAGAGTACATTTAATGCATTATCGCATAATAATTAAAAAAATATTAACCTAGAGTACAGATTATTTTAAGTATATTATAAGATAAATATAATATAGATTTAATTGATTTATTTGAACCCACAGAGCTATCATTCACTGATCTTGATCACATGGTTTATAATTATTTGAGAAAATGATTTTGGTATGTTATTGTGTTCATTTGTTAAAAAGTTATTCCTATTTTTTAAATATTAAAGTTATAGAGTTATTGAGTTCATAAAGTTTATGGGTAACTGCTAAATATAGTTGTTAATTTGAGTTTATATTGGGAGCTATTTTGTGCATTCTATTTGGGTAGTGGTAAAATCTTTCTCACTGACCCAAGTATATTTTGTATAATGATTTTGAGTGTTTGTATCCTGGGAAGAATTAGTTGTTAAGTTTCAAGGTAGAATTTGAATTTGTAGTATATTTTATAGATAGTTATTTATTATAGTTGGACTTGAATTAGATTACTTTCACTGTTTTATGAAAGTGAACTAAACATTAAGATGTAAATTACTTCTTTTGGCATAAAATGCGTAATTTGTTTTGACTTTATGATAAATACTCTGGTTGTGTCAAGCTTGAAATCCTTATTTTTATTTAGCTTATCTTTTTACCATTTAATACCATATTAGTTTATAGTTTAAGATTTCAGTCTCCATTATTAACATTGTTCTTCAATTTCATCTTGATCATTCTTGTATTTATTTATTCTCGTTTGATATTAATTCAATTCTCATAATTGATTAATCATACATTAACTTTTATTCTTTTATCATCTTAACTATTCATTAACTTTTATTCTATTATCATCTTAATCATTCATTATTCTCATACATCGTCATTCTTTTCTCTTCATTCTTAGACTCATTTCATTCCACTATTTAATTATTACTTCTTTCCATCATCCAGTTAGTCATCTACATCATAATTTACCATTTCATTTATAAGTTTAATTTCATAATCATTCCAGCGATATAATTATTATTTATTTATTAGTTTGCTGAATATCAAATTTAACTCATCACCTTTTGTTTGTGTGGATTTTAAAGCTGCTTTGACCAGAAGTTATTATCTTTATTAATAACCTTGTGATCTTCTTTAGATCTATAGTTTCATGCTTGTTTTATTTAATATAGGAATCATTTCGTTAGTTTAAACATTTTGTTGTTTATGCTTATAGTCTTGATAATGAGAGTATGACATGTTACAATGGGCAGATCTTGTGCCATGAAATTTGCGGCCAGATTCGTATATATGATTCCAGCATTCAAAGAAGAGGACATAAAGGTGTATTATAGCCCCAAACGTGAGTTTAGATTAGTTGTTGATCCGAAGAAGAGGTCACAAAATATATATATATATATATATATATATATATATATATATATATATATATATATATATATATATATATATATATATATATATATATATAATATATATGATCAATAGATGGCGTTTTACCAAAACCACTGATAATAATTTCTATATCTGCAACTAAAACTTTCAAATAGTATTGCTTGAATTTTTCACTGTTTCTGTTCATATAGAATGAAAGTCACTAGCAAAGCAGATTTATAATTAGTTGCCATTTATTAAACAATATAATTAAAGATGAAGTAATAAAAAATTATCAATATGTTCATGTTGAAACAAATATTTACATTTTCATTATGTAGCATTTTATTATAGAAAGTGATAGGATATTAAGCACATAGTCAACTAAAATAATTATAGAATTATTGATCATTTGATAAATTTTTAATTGTTTTTAATTATACAAAAAAAGGAAATATTCTAAATTTTCTTCATCTGATAATTGATTAACTTAATGACGAATCATTCACCATGTATTTTTAAATGAATACAGAAGAGATCTTTGACTTGAAGAATATTATTTAAATTCTGCTTTCTCGAAGCAGAATATATATAATAAATTTAGATATAATGTTTTTGGAAAATAAAAGTATTTACGAAAGTAAATTTTAACTAGATTTAATTTTAAACTTAAAAATACAGAACTGTAAATTTAATAATAATAAAAAAATTTAAAAATATATCGTTTTTGCTTCTAATACAATTAACTACACAGATTTAAATGACTTACTGAAAAAGTAAAAAAAAAAGTTTTTCACACATCATTTTTTTAAGTACTTTATTGCAAGAATAGTTTGTTCACATCTGTTTCCACTGGCTTTAGCACAAGGTGCTAATGAAACAAATGTTTTGCTTTGCCAATATAATTCTCAGCCAGTTGTCAAATTCTATTCATTAAATGAGTTGCATTAAATACAAAATCTGTCAAATGAAGCTTGTTAATTTTCACTGTGATGAAAATGTAAAAATTTGTGCTAATATGTCTATGATTTCAAAAATATTTATTTTAAAATCAAACCATACAATTATTTATATAATCTGTCAGATTACTTAATGATATTTTAATAATGATTTCAATCTTGTTATAATTATACCTTTTAAATAAATAAAAAAAAGCTACAATTAGATTAAATGTATAAATTTATAAAAATCTATGCAAATTATTAAATGTTTTTTTTTAATTTAATTATACATTGTCATTTATATACTTACCTTAAATTAAAACTAATCTTTAAAATAAATATTTTGCTTTTAATTGGCTGAATAATTAAATGAATATTGCAATTTAGATTAAAAAATTATAACATCAGATATATAAATTGTGAAGAAAACCATTCTTTAAAATTTATGAGGAATGCTGAGGAGGTAACATTATCTTTTAAATAGCAATATTTCCCTATTGGATGAGCCAAATGTAAAGGAAAACTAATAAAGACTGCCAAAATTTAAAACTAAAGTAAGTGCTGTTTATTGAATAATTTCCATATTTAGGTAATCATAAATGTAATATAAAATATTATAACTGAGCAGGTCTATCATGTGACTCATAAGTATGGCTAACCACATATAATAAAATAAATTATTAACCAAGTGATTTGTTCCACTTATGCACTAATATTTGAGCACTTTAAAATATACTACATAAATATTGCACTTAGGCAACTAAAATATATAACTTAAAATAGACAAAAAATAGGTTGATTGACAAATGGGTCTATGATGGTTTAAATTTATTTTAACAATGGATTCATAAATTTTGTAAGGTGCCAATAGTTCACAGAATGCATAACTTGCTTGACAAAGAAAATACAATTTATTAAATGATGACATATTTGACTATATTGTACAGTATGGGATGTACAATGACTTATCTTAATTGCAAAATAAATTGTGTAATAAAATAATTTTATAATGATTGATGCAATAAGTAAATAAAAGGACTGATGTTAATATTAATATAAATTCATTGAAATAAGCAATAACTCATTGAGATGGGTTATAATTCTAATTTATCAATTGCAATATAATATCGTATTATATATTCTATAATTCGCCTCCCCTCCTCTTGTTTTAAGATTGTAATTAATAAATATGATATACATTTAAATTCTTAAGCATAAAATCATAAAAGGGTTAAATATAAACTATTTAAACAAAGAAATAAAAGTTTTAATATTGTTACTTTTTAATATATATATATATATATATATATATATATATATATATATATATATATATATATATATATATATATATATATATATAAATAAATAAAAAAATAAAAAAATTAATAAAATAGAAATAATATTATTTTATTATTTATTTTTTTATTTTTTATAATTATTTAATTATTTTTTTTATAATAAGAATAATGAAAAATAATAATTAATTATTAATATATATATATATATATATATATATATATATATATATATATATATAAATTTATATAAATATATAAATTATATCATTTAAATGATAATGAATGCTAAGTAAATTATACTAATGGAAATTATTAATAAAAACAAAATAAATCTTAATAAATATTTATCAATAAAAAATATCATTATGCTTTTTTTAACCATTTCAATTTATCTGACTGTTATTTTAAAGAGAGGATTTTAGTTGCATCTATTAGCACAGTTTTGCATGGATATGACTTTAGCTGATATTCCATTATTCAATATTTCCTTGGGTTTCTTTTCCTAGCAAAAACTCAAACATATAGAACTATAAGCAATTTGAATCATAAGATGATATCCAATTATTTTTCATATTAAGCATTACCATGTAAGGTGAATTCAATTATATTAGTTCTATGGTGGTCAGTATAGCATTTGTGATATCTACTTCATTTTAACCATAAAAATAGAAAATCAAAGGGAGCTTATGCCCTATCTCTCTAAATTGACTTATTCATATTGCATATTTTTTCACAATATGTCCCTAATATATTTATAAAAGTAAGGTAAACCTTCTTATTAAAATCTTTTCTGCAGCTATGGCAACAAAAAATGACATTTTTATCTTTATTTAAACACTAAATTGGGGTCATGTAGCTCTTCTATTTTTAAGAAGCTATTGTTATTATTGGATAATAATTTGAATAAAAATATTTCATTTTAAAATTTAATAAATAAATAAATGATTCATGTATTCCAGTTTCATTCAAAATAAAAATAAAATATTTTTTTTATTAAACAGATGATATTTAATTGTTGTCTTTATTTAGTTATTTATATACTACAAGGCAACTATAGATAACAACATATGTATATCACATGTTACCATCCTCAATAAAAGAAAAATAAAGTAACAAAAAATCCAAACGTTCATCAAGACCAACCAAATATTCTATGAATATCTAATGCTTAATTAAAACTAAACTGCTACAACAATGAAGTTCGTGACTATGTGCAATTATGTGTCTTTTATTTAAAAAAAATATTGAAGGTATTGTTTCATAATAGAGTTTCAAGTTATGAACATTATACATTCATTTTATACCACTTTTATTCTCTAGCCAAAATGCATTTTTCCTGAACTTCTTACCTATTTTATATAGGCTCTCATCTAAAGAAAAAAAATTCTTATGTATTTTAGGCTGGCTTACAGGGTTCTATATTATTACCAGAATATTACTTTTTTAAAAAAACTGATATGGTTTATCACTACCTCTCTCTTTTCTTTGCTTACCTCATTTTATTTCTGTGTCTCTCTGCACATCAGCCTCATAGTTAATGTTCTCTTTAATAATGGGCAAAAAAGTTTTTATAAAAAAAGGAGTTTGCATTTCAAAATATAGTCAAATAGTAGGATGGCCTGTAGACTCATTATAAGTCCAATTAATATAAATTTTTTATGTTCTGGACCTGTTTGACCCAACCTCTATGGTTATCATTGACCTAAATGGGAAAAGTCTGTTTAACTTCCTCATAACTCTTTCACAAGGATTGGACTTCAGATTATGGATTGATGTTAAAATATTATTGAGCCCTTTCTTCCTAATCTACTGTTTTCATTCTTGTGAAATTAAGATTAGCCATGATCTGATAATATAGTTTTAGGCTTTTCTACAAAAGGAATTGGTGATTTTGCAAATTATCAATAGTAGGGTAAACAGCAACATACATGGGAAATATGTTATAAGAGACCGGAAAATACTTGAATTGCTTATATGATGGTAAAGTCCCATAAAATTCAATAGCTAGTATGCCATTTGGCTCTTGTGGTATGACAGGCTATAAAACTAGCATAATTCTTATTAAGAGGCTTGAAATTTAATATACTTGACAAGGCCTTAATGTTATTAAAACACAATAATATAGCCATGGCTAGTAGAACATCTGACAAAAGATGCATTTATCTTTACATGGAACATAAGGGCTATATAGGCACTGTTTATACATGATGAGTTTTGATATAGTGATTGGCGATCCAGTATTATCCAATTCTCTTTATCTTGTAGCACTTTGTAATGTAAACTGTCATTAATTTTATTATTGTTTGAAAAACAGTTCAGAGATTTTTTTTATAATTATTTTTGTTTGCTACTCCCCTGAAAGAGCAAAGAAAATCTTTTTTTTTCAAGCAGGGTGATAAAAAAAAGATCAACTTATAATGAAATATTTAATTAAAATATGTTAATTTAAAATGTTTTACATGATAAAATTTGGAAATGGCATTTTTATCTGCTATAATGAAATGACAATAAATGAATTTAAATAACTTTTATATATGTTAAGTTTATACTAATGTTTTAAAACATGCAAATGATTTCTTTCTTTTGTGCATTGCTATGAAAATTAATGAGGTCTTGAAGATAATAGTTGAATCAAACATTTTTCCTGTAAATCTTTAACAATGTTAATAAATAATAGTTATCAGAAGTACTTTATTATATTATATAATATCGTTAATACCAATTTAGAATTATCCAATGGATTAATTTAATTAAACAATCCTAAATTTAAGGTTTTATTATATATTTACTGCAGTACCATAAATCTTTATTAGACTTTACATCTATGATTATATTGAATGATTGGCCATTAACTTATAATATACTTCATTGTAGTATGAAATAACTTCATCCAGGATATCCAAAAAATGTGTTATACATTTTCTAATTATATTTTAGATTATAGTATCTTAATGATATTATTTTATGTAATGGGATGTGTTTTGCTGTCCGTAAGATGTTGCTGGCAACAAACAGTCTTCATATTTAAGTGTAATGGAGAATGGGTCAAGAAGAAATCAGAACATTATTATTTAATATAATTTATTTTATGGCAAAAAGTTGAATTTATTTGCATTATGATTTTATCCTATGTGCATATATTATTTTTTCCCGTTATGCATTATATATTTTAAAATATTAAATGTTGTAGTTCTCAGAATAGAACTTTAAGATATTTATATATTTTGAAATTATATTTCTTCTTTTGAAAATAAGGATAATTTATTTATGAAGGTATATTGTTATGTTATAAGATGGATATGCTGATGTATATTTCTTATAATTTATTTATGATGTATTGCCTAATTATAGTAAAACCATATTTGGTCTTAATTGTTGTTGTTTATCATATTTCACAGTCGTTAGCTGTTGTAGTATTTTTATAGATAATAGAATTACTCCCTCTATATTTAATAAGGGCTTTTATATGCCAGTATATTTTAAAGATGTTAGTTTCCATCATTATTTTACTAGCTTATTTTTTCCAAAAGAGATTTTACATTTATGTGCTCATATCATAAACATTAGAAATTAAAACTAAGGTTCTCTTTATTTTAAGTCAATTCCTATCTTGTATTTTGTTCCTGATGTGCATTCTCATTATTTCTTAACTAGCAACAAATTGCTATGTCCTTTATTAGTTTTCAAAAGTAATTGTGTTTTATGAGCTCTACTACCATACTTTCATTTTGACTTTCTTTATTATTATTGAAGATTGATTTTTTTTTTTTTTGTAGTTTTAGTATGTTTAATAAAATATGTAGAAGATTTTACCATGGATTTATCTGTCATATTTCATGGTATTATCAAGGTATTGAGAAATTCTACTTCATTTCTAGAGCAATCTTGGTCAGCCCATGTGATCAACACATTGTAAAGGTGTAAGACCTATACTTAAGTTTTACTAATTATCAGAACTAAATATAATACATAATTAATTTTAAACATTTCAAGTTAATATTAGGCATAAATAGATAATATGCATTTATCTTATAACTCCACCAATAGATTGGTAAAGCTATTATTATTATTATTATTATTATTATTATTATTATTATTATTATTATTATTATTATTATTATTATTATTATTATTATTATTATTATTATTATTATTATTATTATTATCATCATCATCATCATCATCATCATCATCATCATCATCATCATCATCATCATCATCATCATCATCATCATCATCATCATCATCATCATTATTATTATTATTATTATTATTATTATTATTATTATTATTATTATTATTATTATTATTATTATTATTATTATTAAATGTAATAATAATAATGTTTCACATGCTTATGTTAATTAATTAGGTGTTCCACAAGGTAGTGTATTGGCACCATTATTATTTGCAGTATATATAAATGATTTGGATAGATATATAGTGAAGGATAGTCTATTATCGTATGATAATGATTGTAAAATCTTTGTATTAATCACTTGTTATAAGTATCATTTACCGCTTCAATCTTATATAGATAGCTTTTTCTGAATGGTGCTTAAAAAATAACATGCATATAAATATAGAGAAATGCTGTGCTGTTACATATACAAAGAAAGTTCACTACTATATGGACTCATTATATAAATAATAAAACTATGGAAAATAAAAAGTATTATAAAGATCTAGGAATGTGGTTTAATCAAAATGGATATTTTACAACTCATGTAGATAATATTTTTTGTGATGCTAATAAAATAATGGGTCTTATTCTTCATAATGGACGTTATTTTAATATTTTTATTAAAATACATTTGTTTAAAACACTTGTACTTCCTCTAATGGAATATGGCTCAATAATATGGAACTGGAATAAGTTATCTCATATAGATAAATTGCAATCAATATACCATAAATTCAATAATAGAATTAATGCAAGAGATGTTTGTATAATCATTCATGGAAAAATTTACTTACATAATTGTATTTGAAAGGTATTAATAAAAGTTCCTCATGTATACACAATGAATAAGGATTTATTTAGTATCAATAAATATAAATGTTAAACTTTATATTTAGCGGCATTATACAGATTACCATTTTTTTATAATATAAATTTTGATGATATTGACATATTTTTAGTAGATCTAAAGACATTTGTAAAGGAAACAGTAATTACTTTGTTAAATAGTTAAAATTACTCTCTTTATATAATCAGATAGATTGGGAGTAACATTAATCTTTGTGATATTTTTAATTTTAAATATTGTTTTTAATGTTAAATATTGTTTTTAATTTTAAATATTGTTTTATTATGTAAACATTTATATTTTTCTTTTATGTTATATGTATTATCTTTCTTTTTATTGTAATGTGTAAATTGTAATTGGCTTTATGCTGTTGTTTAGCCCTTAAATAAATGAACTGAATTTAATTATTATTATTATTATTATTATTATTATTATTATTATTATTATTATTATTATTATTATTATTATTATTATTATTATTATTATTATTATTATTATTATTATTATTATTATTATTATCATTATTATCATCATCATCATCATCATCATCATCATCATCATCATTATCAAAATGTATGTGATCTTAGAACTAAGACAATTGATTTTAATTGTGAATTATTTTTAAATTAATATAATATATTTTAAACAGACACTTGGTTAAAAAAAAAAATTGATAATATTAGTATATTTATTTGATGATAGGTATTGTGTGTATAGATGTGATAGAAATTATAATAATGAAACAAGAGATGGTGTACTTATACCTTAAATTTTTTTGTTGAGTTGGTTAGATTAATTCAACTTAATAATGTTATTAATTTTAAAGGTGGTATGTTGGATTTGTTTAGCACTAAAGATGATTTAAAGTGCAAAGAGGCCCATCAAGAACTTTTGCCTGCTGATCATTATCATCCATCATTGGAATTTGTAATAGATAGGTTCTCATGAACATATCTTAAATAGTAAGAGAGATTACAAACATGGTGACTCTTATGGTCTATATAAAGCTTTTAAAGATGTTGATTGGAATGTAATTTTGATGGGAAATGATCCAAATATAGCTGCAAATAAGATTATTAATATAGATCAAAATTGTCTAGATCAATATATTCTTGTTATGTATTATTTGAATACTAATAATAAATATCCTAAATGATTTTCTAAGGAATTGTGTAAGGGTTTGAATAGAAAGCATAAATATGATAGGCTATACAAATTAACTAATGATTAAAAATTGAATAAAAATTTAGTGTTTTGCATGTGTATACTAAAACTCTTATGGAAAGAGATTATAATAATAATTTAAATAGGGTTGAAGAAAATTTTAGGAATAATCTACAAATGTTTTGGAATTATATTAAAGATCTTAATATTATTGGAAATAAGAGTTGTTGCTATAGTGTAATTAGACCTTCTATGAATGATCTAGTTAATTATTTTACAAATATGTATTTATATATTTCAGATAATGATAATATGGCTGTTATTAAATTTAATAAAGAGAGGTTTAGGAATATAGATGTTAAGAAAATTGCAATTCCTGAAGTGTTTAATGCAATTTATAAACTTAAACCAACATTTTCTATGGGATATGATAATATTCCTAGTTTTATTATCAAGATTTGTGCTGAATGTTTGATAGCACCAATGCATTATATTATTAACTTATCAATTGAGAAATATATTATTCCTGACATATTTAAGATAGCTAAGATTATACCAATTTATAAGAAAAGGAATAAATCTAATCCTGGTAATTATAGGCCTATTTCAATTCTGTCACCTTTTACTAGGGTTTATGAAAGATCTATTTATAGTGATAATATTGTAGATATGATTATGGTTTTTCTGTTTGGTAAATCTGTTGAAACTAATTTACTGATGATTTCTGATCACATTGCTCATGCCTTATCTGATTATAAGCAATTAGATGTTGCACATTTTGATATGACTCAGGCATTTGATAAAGTTTCAAATGTTAGACTTTTATATAAACTTAAAATGTTGGGCATTAGACCTCTTTTAATGGAGTGGTTTACTAATTATTTGAGAGGTCTTAAGTCCTATGTGTATATGGATAAAACCAATTCTCATTTTCTGATAATATGATAGGTGTTCCTCACGGTGGAATACTGGCACCACTTTTTAATGATTTTATGTGTGACATTGATCATAACATAAAAATAGTATAATACTTATTTATGCTGATGACTGTAAGTTATTTAAAAAAAATATTACTTATGGTGAATATTTTGAGGTTCAAAAGAATATAGATTGTTTTATAATTTGGTGTAGGTATAACAATATGGAAATTAATATTAATAAAACATGCATTGTTTCCTGTACTAATAAAACTGAAAAATATGTCTATCAATATAAAAGTGAGAATGGTGTTATTAGATTTATAGAGATTCTATCTGATTTAGTAATAATATTTTGTAGTAATTTTACATTTAATGCACACATTTAATATATTATTAGTAAAGCATACATAAAGATGGAATGTATTTTGAGATATGGGAGAAATTTATCTATTTCCATAAAATACAGGGTTTTTTTTCTCTTGTTTTTACTCTTTTAGAATGTGGTTCTTGTATATGGAATTTCAATTTGATTAATATTCAGTCTAGAATATATAAAGTTGAAAAAAAATTTAATAAATTAATAATGGGCAAATGTCAAAATGTTAAAACAGTATTGAAAGAAAGGAGAATATTGAGAGATATTATATTGTTGAAAATGTTAAATATTGGGGAAATTGATGTTAGTAACTGGATTTCGAAAATAGAATTGAAAGTACCTAGTCAATTATTAAAAGAAATGCATACTTTCAAGGTTAATGAATGTAAAAATACTTTCTTCAGTAAGTCAGTTATTAATAGATTGCAAATAGTATATAATCTAATTTTTAATAATATTGATATTTTTTGTGATAAGTTTGTTATGAATGTTAGAAAACAACTAAACTTATAATTATGAACATATATGTATATATAATATACTGTATGTAGGATGTATTTGCTTATGGTTTTTTATTGTTTATTTTATTATGTATTTCTGTTAAAGTGTAAATGTTGAAATGCACTTCTTCTTCTTCTCATCATCATGATCATCATCATCATCATCATCATCATCATCATTATTATTATTATTATTATTATTATTATTATTATTATTATTATTATTATTATTATTATTATTATTATTATTATTATTATTATTATTATTATTATTATTATTATTATTATTATTATTATTATTATTATTATTATTATTATTATTATTATTATTATTATTATTATTATTATTATTATTATTATTATATTTATGAGTCTTAATAAATCTATTTCAAATTATTTTAATGTTGAGGATAAGTATAATTGCTTAGGAATAATGCTGATACAATAATTTGAATTTATCTGTGTATCAGTTAATTATTGTATTTCTTTATTGATTGAATATTAGAATTAGCAATTTTAAATGTTAATATTAATATTTAAATGTTGGTATTATGACTATAGGATTGCAGTTGTAGTAATGCCCTGAGAAACAATAACTTGTTATATCTTTTATTTAATGTAACAATGTTTGATTTCTAATTATAAATAAAAATAAATAATCAAATAGTTTATTGATTGGAAATTCATAAGAAGTTTGAATGCCAGAAGTGAGATAGCTTGCTGTGACTCAGAGACACTGAACTCATGAGCCTGCATTCTATTATTGAATTGCATCATATAATATAAGAGTATATATAAGTATGTAAATAATTTATTCATATACGTGATGCTATTATTTTTCTTAATAAATTTTATTGTTTTTGTTAAATCTTGGTTTTATATATTCAGTGTGGCATAATTTTAATTAATACTGTCAGTGGCATTTGGTGCTCAATCAATAATTTTAATAATATATATATATATATATATATATCGATGACTGCATACCGCTAACCAAAATTCAAATATGTAAATTGATATCAACCATTGCTAAAAATGTTATCATCATTGTTGAATGTTTCTAGCATTGGTTTGCATTAATTTACTTTTAAATTTTAGTTAATTTTATGCAGTCATTGATTTATTTTTATATAGTTATATTTGGAGTTTTTTTTCCAAAATGTAAATTGATTATTTATTAATTGCACTTTGTTCATAAACAAAAAATGTTTTCTTATTAGTTTTAAAGATCTTAGCTATTTAAATGTGCACTATACTCTTTACAAAAGTCTAGTAGTCAATATATTATCAACTTGCAAAATAATCGTTAATAGTTTGCTTTTAATCTATGTTGTTTTTTTCATACATTTGTGTTTGTAAACACATATAGCTCTGCTGAAAGTTTTTAGCATTAATTGGTATGAATTTAATATATAAATATAGAAACCTATTTTGTCACTTAATTGGCATATAGAGAATGTGCCCTATTTAAAGACGATCACCTCAACTCTTGATTATGTATATGGGTTTCTGTAAATAAATATTTAAAGGCCGTATAAATATGTAGCAATTATAAAGACATTAATCAATCTTGCATCATGTGTAGTAAGCATATTGCTATATTTGTTGTGGTCTCAACTGGTTTGCAGAATATTTTGGATGATTTCTGCTATGATAGAATTATATATGCAGAAGAGATTATTTGATTTAATTTTTTTTATCCAATATTTGTATTTGCAAGATTCATCATCAGCAGCAACATCATAAATCTATATTAATCCACTGTAGGGTGAAGGTCTCTCCAAGTACAATTGATCTTATCTGATCTTCAACTTCTCTTCTCCACATCACCACTGCACATTTTCCTATTTCATCCTCTTATCTCACATGTAACCTTTTTTCTGGGGTTTTTATAATCTCTTGGAATTGAGTTTAAGATTTCAATTGTTCATCTATTATTATCTCTTCTAGCGATATGTCCAGCCCAACTCCAATTCAGTCTTTTAATTTTTTCAATGATGTCGGTAACACCTGTTTTTTCTCTTACTGATAAATTGCATTTTCAATCTCTTCTTGTTACTCCCAACATGCATCTTTCCATACTTTTCAAGTGATAAATCGCATGATCTATATAGATTGTAATTACCAATATGTAATAAAAAACAAATATTTCTAAACAAGCTTATTTTATTAGTATTTTATTTATTTATTTTTTGATAAATGCTATAAGAGAAAGCTTGTTTAGAAATATTTCATTATATATATATATATATATATATATATATATATATATATATATATATATATATATATATATATATATATATATATATATATATATATATATATATATATGTGTGTGTGTGTGTGTTAGGAAAGTGTGAGAAATAATATGAATGGCCAAGATACCATTTTATAACGTAAAGGAGATAATGGTGCTACTGCACAAAGTATGAGCTAAAATTGTGAATGTAAAGTTGTTAACCAGCTATCAAGCTATGCTCAATTAGTATAATAACATGTAATAATCGCAAGATATACAGGAAAAGCTCTATAATAAAACACAATAAAATACAAAGTAACACCATTAATAAATTAAGAAGAGAAAAAATTTCAACTCATTCTAGCATATACAAAAGAATCTAAGTCTTATAAACATTTGTTATTGTGATTACATTTAAATTACTTCTTTCAGATATTCTAATACAATTACTATTTTTTGTATCTTTAAGGATTTGCATATCATCTTATAAGCTTCTTCTCAGCATCTCATGGCTTTTATCATATAAAAATATTATTTAATTTCTATAATTAAAAATGTTATTGAAAAATCTTTGCCACTTGTGATTTGTCTTAGAATGTAAAATTTTAATAATAAAATAAATTTAATAATACTTTTTTTTTAAATTAAATAAATGTCTCTCAGAATATTGTGATCTCAGAAAATCTTTTGGCTCTTTAGATTTATTGAATACAATAGAATCCTAGTATGTAAAATAAATAAGACATACACATTCATAGAGCTAATATCTTATGATAATTATGACAATATGATTATTGCTACTTAAATGAACTAAACAATAACATGATCTCTTAATAATAAAAATGAATATGTTAAATAATAAATAATATATGATTATACTGAGAATGGGTAAGGGATTTTGTAAAGATCTTAAATATCTTTGAATAAACCAATTTAAACACCATTAAAATAAAAATTTGGTTCTTGTAAAATTAAATTTTATTATAAAATAATAACTATAATCTTTTAATATAAAAATAACTTTATAATATAATGCATAGTGATCTTGAAGTAAGTAAATTAAATTAATTAAAGTTATCCAAATTGACAAAAACAACTTGTAATTCTTTATCAAGCAAATACATCTTTTTTAGATGTCATATTAATGCTTAAATAATCTAAAAAAGAGACATTGATTTTAATGTAAGGTTTTTTTTTAGCAAATAAATTTAAATAATTTATAATATTTTGTAAACATTTAAATTATAATCAATATGTGAAAGGATTTTATTTGACAAATGGGATGATTTCTGATTAACAGGTGGGATAATGCTAATAAATGACTATGAGAAATTACTTAAATAATAACAATTATTTTTTTACAGCAAAATAAGAACAAACTTTACAATTAATTCATTTTTGAGTCCACATAAAACAAAAAGTTTCCACAAGGTTGCTTCTGAAAAATTTTATATCAAAAGGAACAAAAATTTTAAAAATTGACATACTCTTTTATTAAAATAAACTCCATTAGAATAAGAAAAAATAATCAAGCATATAAAGTAAATTTTTATATTATTTAATTATAAATTGTTTTCATTTAGCAAACCTTCCATATAATAATAATGACCATCATATGTTAGGGTCACTTACATTAATATTTAGCATAGATAATTAAAATAACATCAACAAGAACAACAACAACAACAACAATAATAATAATAATAATAATAATAATAATAATAATAATAATAATAATAATAATAATAATAATAATAATAATAATAATAATAATAATAATAATAATAATAATAATAATAATAATAATAATAATAATAATAATAATAATAATAATAATAATAATAATAATAATAATAATAATAATAATAATAATAATAATAATAATAATAATAATAATAATACTTCAATTCGATGTTTATTAACATGTAAACATACAGTTCAACAAAGACCAAAAAGTTTACATTTGATTGCTATTACAGCTCAATAACTGTTGAATTGCTTTTATAAAGCTATTACTTGACAAATGAAGAATATCAATATTTTTAAAATATTTGTTATAAAAATCTTGCAATCTAACCAATGTAGATCATTTCAAACAGTCTTATGAAAATAGGGTATATAAAATAGTTCAGTATTTTTATTATTCAGCTTGGGGATCCTATATTATATCTTTGTCTCCAACTCAGAACTACTATCTTTTGCAATATTATCATATCACTAACACGTCTATGATTGAACAATTTATTACTTGAATTTTCTGATTTCTTTTTAAGCAATATTATTTTTCAAAATTTATGTTCAAAACTTTCACCCATATTAATATGTGAAATTGTCTCTGAATTCCATATAATGGATCCATAATGAAGTACTGGAATCACTAACATTGTAAATAATATCAATATAGTATTAAAATCAAAATTACTACTTATCCTCAAAATAGGACTTAATACTTTATATGCCTTTGCTATACTATATGAAACATGCTATGTAAATGATCCATTAGCAGAAAAAATTATTCCCAAATCCTTATGACTAATATATCGGGAAATACGTTTATCATTTAATGTGTAATTATATAAACTTTTACCAGATTTCTTAGTAAATGTTACAATTTTACATTTGCTAGCATTTATAATCCTACCAGTTTAATAAACCATCTATCTAAACATTCTAACATATGTTTCAATTTCAAATGATCTGATGAATTAAAAATCATTTAAATATTTTAATATCATCAGCATAGAAAATAATATTCTTACTACTTATAAAACAATGCAAATCTGAAGTAATTATTGCAAATAAATAAGGACTTAACACACTACCTTGTGGCACTACACAAATAGGATAAATACAATTTGACCAATCATTATTAAAGAAAAAAGAGGCCTATTCAATAAATAAGATTTAAAATGTTCCACCAAATTTTTAGTTAATCCATATCCAGCTAAATTTAATAACAAATCCTCATCACTCACTCTAACAAAGGCTTTACTCAAATCTACATATATAGCACCTAATTGTTTTTGTTGATCAAATGTTGTGCTATTATTCCATTTATTGTAATTAAATTTGTACTTATTGATTTTCCTGGCATAAATCCATGCTGATAATTAGGAAGCAATTTGGAAAGATTATTAGATAAATGCTTAAGGAGAAATTTATCAAAGATTTTGGCTATAATATGAAGCAGGGATATAGATATATAATTCTCAATCTTCCTTTTAGATCCCCTCTGTGTATTGATACCACTTTTGTTTCTTTCCATAAAGAAGGATAAGTATTAGACTGCAGAGATAAATCAAATAAATGTTTCACTACAGGGGCCAATAATCGTCTGCAATCCCTGTAAATAAATGATAGTATATTATCTATCTCTACATTTATTTTATTTTTAAGTTGTTCAATCGATAAAAAAATTAATTCTATAGATATCTGATTAAAATTTAAAGTTTCATTATTAACATTAATTAATGTCTCATAACTAAAATTATCATTACAATTACTATAAGTATTATCTTCCAGATTTAAATTGAATAAAGATGAGTAGACATTTGCTACTCTTCCTATATTTTCATTTTGTAATGTATTTCTTTTTGGTATAAGAAATTTAATACATCCCCCAAAAAACTTTTGGATTCCTTACCAAATTACTTTAAGTTATTTTTAAATAATCCTGAGAATCCTTTTTGTAATTACCTTTGCAAATGACCTATATATTCTAAAATTATGCCAGTCATATAAAGATCCACTAATTTTAAAATCTTTATAAAATTTTATTTTGCACTTAATTCCTTTAATAAGTACTATAGAAAACCAAACTGGACATTTAGTATGAACTTTCAACTAGGTATAAATTTATCTATATGTTTTGTAAGTCTGTTCTGAAAATTAACAGCACATCTTCCACATTATTGCAATTATAGACACATGCCTAACTATCATGCTATAATGGATTGTAGCAACCCAAATATTTACCTTTGGAATAACATCTCTTAAAATGATAAATGTTTTTTTTTTATATATACCTATATTGAAATATGCAATCAATATCCAAAGATGGATGAAAAATATATTCTTTAACAAAAGACTGATTATACTTAATGTATTTTAAGTTAGATGGAAAATTTTTAATAACTAAATCTAGTGTGATACCATAATTATTACATATATCAATACCTTGTGAAAGATTTGGCATATTAAATGCAAATAGTAACATTAATGACTTTATGTTTATTATTTACAATCTTAGGAACATTAAAATCACCTACCATCATAATTAATCCTGTAAATTTCACAAGCAATTCTTCAACAATATTAAAATAATCATTAAACTGGAAAAATACTTATTTTTGGTTGTAAATAAACATTACTAATGAGCAAATTTTCATATCATAAATTAATAGATATCCAAATTCATTAAATATCTATATTTAAATATAATACCATGCACTCAAAATGAGATTCAACAACAATAAAAACATCACTTCCTTTACTAGCCATACTCATATTTCGATCATACCTAAACACTTTATATCAATTATCAAATAACTGTCAATCAAAAATATCTTCAATAAGCCAAATTTCTGTAACGAAAATTATATCATAATTCAATAATACTGTTTCATGAAATTCCTGAAGTTTTATTCTCAAACCCCTTGAATTTTGATAATAATAATTGAGCATTTTATTTTTATTCATTTTGAGTTATAGATTTGACTCATTCACGTTAACAGTTGTATCTTTGTTTAACATTCCAAAGAAAGGTAATATAACTGCATGATCCAGCCACAAATTTTCATCATTCATTTTACTACTATAAGACTCCAGAACAGAACATAAAATGAAGCATATTTTGAATTAACAGTTAAAATTTTGTGAAACCCTACTGTAATATTTAATGCAGTTTCTAAGTAATACTGAATCTCTTCTGCTGAAGTCATTGGGGAAAATCTAGTCAGAAAATATTTTTTAAAATGCATTTTAGGTTTAAATCGTTTCAATATGTGATCCAAATTTCTACCAATCACTGTCTTTTTTTTTCTCATTACCATATTTCTTTTATTATTATAATCGACAGTAATAAATTCTTTACAATTTAAAATTTTCAGAATCATTTAATTTCTCATATGCATTATTATTAGTAACATTTGGTTCAACTTTTTTATTGTTATAGACTTTTTATTATCAATATCATTTTCCTTTTCTTTATTTTTAATCAAAATATATTTATATGTAATCTTAATACCTTTTCTAATTAAAGAGTAGTCATTGTTTTTCTCTTCATTGTTTTTCTCATCCTGATTGTAAATACCCTTCTTTACTACCTCATAATTATTTCATGTAGATACAAGATATTCCTTCATGCCAAAGGAAACCTGATCACTATCAAGTGTAACAACATCACTCTTGAATTCTAATTTCTCAAAATGCTTCAAAATAAATGATTTCAAAAAAATATTTTCAGCTTTAATTTGCATTAAAGAGTTATTAATGTCATTTACTTTGAACAATATTTCTTTTAAAATATTTTTATTATCACAACAACTTATGTCAGAATTTTTATTATCTTTCATAATTAAACATTCACTTTGCTTTACTTCTATATCAGTAGATAAATCAATAAATAAATTTATTGAGTCAGTAGAGAACATTTTTAAATTTTGCGGTTTTATTAATTCACCATAAGAGCATTTATTTTTTTTCCATTTCCAGTTAACAATTGCAAATCATTTTTTTTTTAAGTTAAAACATTTTAAATGAAATCTATTAGTATAAATACCATTACTTTCAATATATTGCTGCTTTTCGTGAGTAATAATGTCTTTACAAATTCTACATATTTCCCTTAACTTTATACTATTAAGAGACAACTCCGATACTGACGCCATTTTTTCTTCTTTGCTTTCAATATTATTAAGTGAAGATATTTTAGAAACAGAGTTATCTAATTCTTCTATATAACAGAGAGAATCAAAACGATAATTCTTAAAATAAGTAGCATGATTTTTTGTTCACATATTTTACAACAAATACTTTCTTGTCTCCCATATAATAAATTGTCACAATGTGTACATTTTGTTCCATCCATAACTTATTTTACCAATGTCCATTAAATAGCAAATAATAAATGCCCTACCTTTCAACAATCCATTAAGTATCAAATATAAAAACAGTATTAATAGATAGATAAATACTTCCCTTCATATATATGTTATTTGAAATACTCACACATCATAAATAATGTGACAACTTTGAATTATTTTAGAGAGAATCTAAACACTGCACCAATTTTATAATAATACCACAGAATAATAATAATAATATAATAATAATAATAATAATAATAATAATAATAATAATAATAATAATAATAATAATAATAATAATAATAATAATAATAATAATAATAATTATTATTATTATTATTATTATTATTATTATTATTATTATTATTATTATTATTATTATTTAAAGAAAAATTTAAATAATAAAATCTTCCATAATTTGAGGATCCCAATTCAATTTTCAAATATTGACATTATTATTTTGTCCCCATTCTGTTATTTTTGCACATATGTAAATTTATCATGAAAGCTGTATATAAAACTGCTGCTAAGACAATTAGTATAAATATTATTTAATAAACAAATTCTTTGAAGATTTTATAGAAATATTAACAATATTTTATTTTGAATAAAATATCTGTTCTATGGCTCCTCTTATAATATACAGTAGGGGTCCCCAACCCTATGCCTACAGGCACCTTGGTGCCAACATACCATTTTATGTGTGCTCACCACAAATTGAACACGAAAAAAAAATATTTATCTGATAGAAATAAATTAAACTTTTAAGATTTCTTATAAATTATTGTATTATATTGTAATCAAATTGTAGGTCATACTATAATTTTACAGCGTAAATGGGTCTATCATTAACAATATCAAACTATAAATTTATATGGAAAAAATAAATGGTGGCTGCCACCTGGTCAGTATTATAGAATGTGCTCTTAAGTTCAAAAAGGTTGGGGACCACTGATATACAGTATCTTTTAGAAACTTAAATTGGTAAATAAATATTCCAACAGTGGTCTAAATGAATTATTCTCAATCCAATGCACAAGATAAAACTTTTTAGGGGAAAGATCAGATCATCTTAAAGTTTTTAGATTAATATCTGTTTAACAAGTATATTAAAGTAACATATGTTTGCTAGTTTAATTACCGTTTCACTTTTACTTTATCTCTACTTAAAATAATACTAATATAAATAAACTTTATTTATTTTTTATTCACATTTTACTTTTACCATCAACAAAGTACTGAAGCAAATTAATTCTACAATTAATAATAAATTGTATGTTATTCTAAGGTTAGTCAAAAGAATAATTGTCTAAAGTTAAGGATAATAATATTACATATAATAAAAAAATAATGAATCAGAATTTCCCCTTGGCTACACTTAATTTTATTCATTCATTCATTTCAAATTAGTTACTGCAATCCAATGGATATTCTATTATTGTTTTCATACCTAGTTCTTTGATCAGTTGTAAATTTTTATTTGTACTTATTTTCTTTTCTTCATTTACTTAAATCAATGTTTATATATAGTTTTTCTCAAAAGCTTATTTAAATTTTTTTACATTAAATTCTTTAGATTTATAAAAACTGCCACTTCTTTTTCAGATTTAAACTAACACTTGGAGATAATAAAAATTTAGCATTGGTACAGCTGTTTGCTTCATTCTTACAAGTCATTATGAACAAAAGTATACAGATATTAAAATAATGGATGTAATAAAAAATTAGCATATTCGATATGTGATCATATGATTTGAAAATGTCTATAAAATACAAATTTGGATCCAAAATCTTTGGTTTTGAGTAATCAAATTTCTTGTACTTTGTAGAAAAGACATTGAATCTCAAAAAAATCTTTTTTAACATCATGGCTTTGAAATTATTTCATCTTGATATCAATTCTAATGTGAAATAAGGAGTTACCTTTTAAGAGGCAATAATCTTCTAAATTATGAAAACAGTAAGAAGCTATGCACAAAGTATGATGACAGCATGGTAGATAAGTAAAGGAAGAACCACAAAAGTGAATGATTCCTCACTATGTGATGCTGCACATATTATACTACCTGTTTTATTCATGCATGAAATCCATTTTTTCATGATACAGATGCTAGTGAATGGAGTGCAAGTTCACTGACTTTATGTAAAATTATGGAACTGTATTTTTATACTATATTTGCCAAAAAAAATCAGTGGCAAATATGACCAGCAAATCTTTGAAAATGGTGGTAGACTGATTTAATTTTTGCAGGGAAGTCTGTTTCTAAGCTATTAAGATGTGGGGGCAATTGATAGGAACTGGATGAAAACATGTTCAAATAGATGGAGCTAGATTTTCTGGATAAAAAAATACAATAGAGCAAGATTGCTAAGTAGCAGTCATCCATGTACTAGTAATGTTAAAATGGTAACTTCAATTAATAAAAAAAACCACAGGGCCTGATTTGATGGATCCTAGGTGATTAGATTAAAATGAATCTGTATTGTCACTACTTTGCAATGTCAACTTGAGATAAAGTTACATTGTTTCCTATTATTAAAAGGTGAATGTGCAGCTGGCCCTGTTATTTATTCAGATGAGTGTCCATTCTATGCAGACTTTAGTGATAGAGGGTTTCAACATTATCCATCATCCACCAACAAAACTATGTAAATTCAGTTATGGACACACATACCATCAATTGAATGATTATGTATTGAAGTCAATGTTATAATATTGAAAATGATAAGAGGGAGAATACTAGATCTACTTCAATCCTATTTGAGTTCATTTAATTGGCAGATGGAGAAAAAGCAACTAAATGAGATATATATATATATATATATATATATATATATATTTTAAAAATCCTAAAGATATCTACTGATGGTGAAAATGTTAGTGTTTACCTTATTTAAAAATTAATACCTTTTACATTTGAAATAATCAACAATTTTTTATTTATTTATGTTACTATTTTTTTTTATTTTCTAGCATATGTATTTTGATGTGAATCTTCTCCTTGTAACTAACTACTTCAGTACTTTGTATTTAGCAATAATAAAATGTATTTTTTAAACATATTTTGTGTTCATTAGTTGAAGATAAAAGTCTCTTGCATGTAAATAACTTTAGATTTATATTGATTCCAAGAGTTAGCCGTATCAATGTAAATTATCAATTTCTAGAGCCTGTATGGGTCTCACATGATAAAGAGTACATTCTATGATCAAGTCAGGAGCTGAAATGTGAACATTATTTATAGGAAACAAATCATGAATTTGACATCAGAAGTTCTGTTAAGAAAAAAACAAAAATAATATTAATTGTAAAAATATTATACTTTATTTTACAGGGTTATATATATATATATTATGACCTCTTATATATGCCGTATCGGGCCCCTAAAGCCGGACCGCCACAATCTGCCCTTTACCTATGTTGTGTAACAACGTACACCTCGAGCCCACCACGTTACACCACAATCTGACCTTTATATAATGTTGTGTAACCATGTCACCTCGAGCTCAAAATAAATAATATAATATAGTGAAAATCGCCTCACCGGGTTCTAGCTCTAATAATTAACGAGATATACAATTAAATGCTTTACTAGCTCAGGTTTCTTAAAATTAACTTAGGTTCTGTTTTAGACTAACTCAAATAACTATTCTATAATTCATGAGACTAGAAGTGGAAATAAAGGTGACAAAGTAGATTACATTGAGATAATATCCCAACGGATACCACATCAATGGCATAAGAACCCTATTCCCCCTTTTACTACTATTACATATAATAACAACATAGTGTTCTTATGACTTCTGCAATTTCTAATCACTAAGACTCATTTAACAATTAAAGTATTAATCTTTTATCTATAATAACAATAATAGTAATTATCTAGCTCAAATGAAATAATCTCAGGTTCTTAAATTTATTCAAGGTTAAATTAAAATAAGGTAGCAAAATATGATAAGGGATTTTGTGTCATAATTTACTACTCTGAAATTAGATTAATAATAAAACAATAATAATAATAATGACAATCTTCATTGTTTAATCTAACTAGTACAACATTTCTTTTATCGCAAATTTATAACCGTAATAAATTTGTTAATAATCTAATATCCTCCTTTTTTATCTTTAAGTAATAAAATAAATTAGTAAGTGGCAGTGTTTAGATAATCTGATAAATGAAGCAAGTGGCAACTAATAGCATACAATTTAGCAACTTATTACGACAATGGATTTATGACCAGTAACGCAATGCAATTTTATAATTATTCAATTACAAAACATCAATAAATATTTAAGATTAAATATACTTCTCTATTTATATTTTGTGCAAACAATTATATACTTAGTTTAATGACTGTAAACATACCCTGTGAATTCATGCAATGATATAGAGAAAACAAAACTCAGACACAAGTTTTAATAAACAAATTTTAGAATTTTATTAACAACAATCAAAATTAAGATAAAACAAACAAATCTATTTACATTTATTTACAAGGGATATCCTCTTTTCTTTTAACATTACAATAGTTGAATTATACATTTTTAGATTTCTTTTATAGTTAATTTAAATTATTATAACTTTTATAAGTTATTTATTTATTTCTCATTAGGTTTATTATATTACTTATTTTAACTACTTTATGGGTAATACTATTCTTTACCTTTTAATCTTAAAGTTACCGTATTATAAATTATATATGTGGATAAACATCATTTATAAACATTATAAATTTACAATCAATATGGTTTTCCCTCTTAAAAAAAATTACATTTTCTTGTAACTCTATATAAGTCACTCTGCATATTGTTCAAATATTATTACTACCCTATTACGTTTGTTGTCTAATGCTCGTAAACTTTAATACATTTATTCCATAAGCTATACTCATCTATAATGCCATAACATGGGTTTAATTATCACCTGTTTTAGTTTCACATATATTATAATTATTGAATGTTATTATATTCTTTAAATATGCAATACTTATATTTTAAATACAATCAACAATAAGAAAACGTTAAATTATAATTAATATTTTTGTATATTTCTATTTGGGTATATTTTTATCAAATTATGGTTCATTTCTTAAAAATTAAAATAATTCTCAGACTCCTTCCTTTCTTAGGATATCTGCATCTTTCTTTCAATAATCATAATCTACTCTTTGTTAATACATAACTATTCTTATTTCAAATAACAGCATGACATACATTCTAAAATATCTATTGTTTCTTTTCAATAGACTTATCAAATAACGATATAGTTGCAAGAAATACAGATAAAGATAGCGAAAGATGTATAGGATATCAGGAAGATAGATAGATAACTTATCAAAATATATACTTCAAAATGTATGGAACAGTGTGAATATGGCCGACATTCATTTCTAATAACCGTGGCGATAAGCATGATGTGGCAGCTATTTATTCAGCTTTACCAAACATCTAATAAGATTCACAAGAAAGATAAAATAACACTGTCCATGACAACATGTGTAACAGTCATAGGGCTTTGTTAACTATGCTGATTACCATCTAAAACTACTTATTATTTCATTCCCTGTAACATCCTAGTTTTTTAATACATCCTCTTGGTTTCTGAATCTCCACATACTACCAAGTCACTACCAAAACTATCTCTCAAGATTTTTACTGTATCCAACATTGATAAAACTAACTACCTTTGAAAACAATAAACAAAATTCACTAATATAAAACATTTCCCTATTCTATAAGAACAATTTGTCTTGCTTTATTACAATGTAGGTTCAACATCTACGTTTTATTAAACTAACACTTAAATATCCTAATCGGAAAATTTAACAGAAAATAGGACATAACCATTGATCATATTGAACTATATTAATAACACATAAAATGAGTATCGTATGCATATTTTTAAAAAATCTAATTACATCTCAAAGTGTTTTAAAGTGTTGTTTTTCAAAATGCGTTTTACAATAATTACAACAATAAAACTTTGCATTACATTCATTCGATTCACAGCTGATCTAAATAAATAAAACATACATTATATCATTAATAACCATAAACTGTACCAAATTAATCTTTACCTTCCTATTAGAGTTCGTAGTAGGTTTCTTTCTCCTCGAGCATTGCAAATATACAAAATTTCCACACACATACAATTTTATTTGAACATTCAAATCAAAAACATATTATTTTATATAATGTTATATTGCGAATAAATGTATTTGTTTCCCTATCGCTATCTAAAACTTAATGTTTAACTTAGATTAATAAAGAAAATAATTTAAACCATAATCACTAATTTTTCTGGCGGTAAATCTTGGTTAATCCCATAATATTTATTATTTCTTCTTTTGTCCGAATGTTCTTTTTTCTGATTATTAAAGTTTTAAATAAATTAGTTCATTTAGTAAACTGTTTAGATGATCTTTAGTTTCAATGTTTAATTCAAAATTATTAAAAAACATTTATTTAGTTATCCCACAAAGTTTTTAATGTTCGGGCGAATATTACCTCGGCACGTTGATGCATCTTTATTTCTAGCAGAACTACAATTATCTAATAATTACGGTACCAATTGCATTTTTCCATGGATCCAATATTTTATAATTATTTCTCGGTAAAATATTTTTCTTTTTTAGGCAAGTATTTTCCTTGGTAAATTTCACTTTTATTCATTATTATTTTATATATAACATTTTCGATCCTTAACTATTTCTAGAGTATTTGAAGCAATTCAAATTATTTCAATAATAAAAAATTATTTTTGTCCATTTATTCTTATATGAATAATACTTATTTTTATTTTCCATTCTATTCATTAACTTTGCGCACAATGTCCTTTCATTAATTTTATACGCACAAAAGCAGTTTTCATAGTAATACGCTATACAAACTATATCAACGAATAACATTAACATTTTTGGAATATTATATAACTTGGTTTTCAGAATCTATCCATTTTTTATTGAAAATTCAGATTATATTTTGATAGAATCCACTGGCAGGTTACTGTGGAGTTAGTGAAACATTATTATGAGAACTTTTTTTTAAAAATTTATTCTTAGATTCTCTTCGGAAGATTTTAAATTATCAGTTAGTTTCTTTCAAAGATATTATTAAAGTTATAATAAAATTGACTAATAAATTGAAGAAAGAAAGAAATTTTAAAGAGCTTAAAATTTTACCTCTGCTCTGGAGTCAACACATTTTTGTTCTCCTCGATAATACAATTAATTGGCACGATTTCTGTTGTCTGCCAAAATCTATCTTTTTATTGGTCAATCCCTACTTTGGTTTATAGACATGTTTTAAAGTTTTAAAATCGTGACGTAATAGACTTAAATATTAACCTATTATTATTTTTAAATTAATTATTATCTATTACAATTTAACTACTTTTAAATAATTTTGAAACAATAATTAATAAAGATGTATAATACTTATTTTTTATTATGATGTGTGACAATTCCATCCAGTTCCATAATATACTATTTAAATATTTTAATTATTAGTATTAATTTAAACTAGTGCTTATACATAGAATATTCCAGACAGTCACATAGACATTTCTGGTGTTTAGTCTAGTTTTATCTGTATTAATAAATTTGCTACTTATATTATTTAAAATGATTATATAAAATTTTGAAAAATAATTTAGAAAAATATAGGACTAGATACAATTCTCACCATCACAATACACTTATTAAATATATTATATTAACCCTTTATTGCCTAACCATAGTTTATAATTTTACATACTATATAATATTAATTTTAAATTTTTTTAGTAATTGACCATTTATAACCATCATTGACCTATAGAAAAGGGCACAATATATATATATATATACTTTTTATACATGTGATTGTTATATTTGGTTAAAACTAAGAATCTATTAAATTTGATAAGCTTTTAGTTTATCAAATTTATAAGGTTGGTATAATCAATTTTATATCATCTGTGGATTGCATAAAAATTATGTTTTTTTTTTAATTATTGATGTCTTATTTTAAATAGAGTGCATTACTTACTATTGTTAATTTTTCTTGATTTGTTTTTTTTTCTTTTTTTTAACTTATTCATATTCGTAGTTGAAAGCAGCAAAAGTAGAATGGTTCAAGTTAAAGTAAATGTGAAATGATAATTAAACTAGAAAATGTATAAAACTTTATAATATTTGCAAAGATCTCAATTTTTTAATTACTGATGTAAATTGGCATTTTGAAATGAATGGTCATGAGTACACGGCAGTAAACGTAGATTGCTTAAACAAGAAGATGTATATTAGTTTAAAAATTGAAATTGTTAATTACAGCACACTAGAGAGCAGCTAAAGGAGATTGCTTAATTTAGATAAAAATTGCAAAATTCTCATTTTTAGTTTTAATGATTGATAAAAATTGTGATTTTGACTATATTTTAGTCACATTCTTAAATAAAGTATAATTATACAAAAATTGTGTTTTTATTTTCTGATTGTCAATGAAAATGGTAAAATTTACATTGTAATATTTTTAAATACTGATGGGAATTGCATTTATATTTTTTTTAAATTTTGATGAAAATTGTGAAATTTGTGGTTTAACTTTTTAATTATTTATAAAATTTAGAAAATTATGATTTTGATAGAAATAGTAATATTATGCTGATAATGGATGGCATTTATCACTTGGATGTGTCAATGGTGATTTTTAGCGGTTCTTCAAATTCAAATTGGCTGTGAGTGCATACTTAATAAGCTACCAAAAACGTTCTTACAAGAAGTTTTAAAAAACAAACTTTCTCAGCAATAAAAAAATATATATATATATATATATATATATATATATATATATATATATATATATATATATATATATATATATATATATATATATATATATATATATATATATATATATATATAAACATTACAAGCATAAAGCTAAACTAGTCAATATAAAATCAAAACTACCCCAAATCTAAAATTAAACCAGACCAGCATAAAAATAATATTAAAACACAACCTAAGGTTTCACTGCTACAAGCAGACTTCTCAAGTGTAAAGAACTACAAAAAAAACACACATTATATATACTATTAAAAACTACCCACAAATCCATTCACTTCCCATCCACCCTTAATATTAAAAGAACTCTAAAATAAGTTAATTGCTTCAGAATAATAAATTTTCAATAATAAAGACTCTTTAATTCTTCTTTTGATTTCATTTCTCTCAAAGAAGACAACCTTAGCTTCATCAAAATCAATACTGTGGCCTGTATCTTTTTCATGGACATACAAAGCAGAACTAAGATATCTATTTTTAACTCTACTTTTATGAACCTTTATTCTTTCATTTAAACTCAAACTACTCTGACCTATGTAAACCTTCTTACAAAATAAACAAGGAATAAAATATATCACACCAGGAATAGTCTTTCTATCAAAAACTTCTTTTGTATTATTTAATAAATTATTCAATGTAACACCCCTTTTCCAAGCAATTTTCTTACTTCCAAACAATTTACTATTTCTACACACAATTCTATAAGAAGACAATTTAAATGGCAAAGAAATAAAGTCATATTTTTCTTTAACCTTTACATCCTTGCAAATATTACTATTAAATAAAATACTTTTAACAAATTTATCAGAGTATCCAACACTCAAATAATCTTTATAAAATTGATATTTCTGAAACAAAGCTACCCCACTAGAATTATTTAATTTAATATTCCTACGATAATAATTCCTTAAAGCAGCTACTTTATGAGATACAGACTGATAGCTATCAGGTTTAATTATAGATCTTAATTCTTTACTTTTAACTAAATGACTGCACAATAAACAATTAGTTTCTATATTTCTAATCACCAAAAGATCTAAAAATTTCAACTTACCAAAATCTAACCCCCCTCCTTCTAACACAAATTTTATAGAATGATCAAAACAATTAAACTCATTTACAAATTCCTTCAATTTATCATTCTCAACTACAAATAAACAATCATCAACATATCTGACAAATAATTTTACATATAAACAATTCTTTTTAATAATAATTTCCTCTTCCATAAAACTAATATAAACTGAACATACTAAAGGAGAAATAATATAACCTATTATCCACCCTTCCTTAATCTTATAAAAATTACCTCTATAAGTAAAATACATAGAATCTTCCAATAACAAAAGTAAATATTTAATTACCTTAATTTTATTTTTTGATAAAGAACTTTTCTTAATCAATACAGACAAAAGAACATCAATACTGCTTAACCTATTAACAGACTGATACATATTTTCAATATCTAAACTTCCAAATACCCAATTACTTTCCATTTTAAAATTATTAATCTTATCAAAAGCCTCAAAAGAAGAAGAAACTGTGTACTGACCAAAATCAACAAATTGTTTTAAAAAATTATTCAAGAATCTAGAAATACCCTCTACAACACTACCTGTAAAATCAAAAATAAATCTTAAAGGAAAACCATCTTTATGAGTTTTAATATTCACAAACATCTTAGCTGATGTAAAATCATTAGGATAGCATTTTAAATAATCTACTCTATTAAAAAAATTTAAATTAACCATTTTCTTCATAATATCTATCAATTTTCTTTTAATCAAATTACCTGGATTTTTTAACAACATATATTTACCATTATTTAATTCTCTATCCATTTTCTCTTTGAAATCATCTCCTTTCATAATAACAAACCTACCAGCTTTGTCTTCACGAGAAATGATAACATCATTAGCAATTAACCTATTTTTAAGATGTTTAATCTCAGCAGGATTAATAACAAATTTTTCTTTCCTTTTTAAACTTTTATTCAAAATCGATTAAATACCAACTTTCTGCTCATCACTCAAATTACTAGATTCAATAGACGAAATTGTATCAAAAACTATATTTTTTGAATGAAATGGAACAAAATTAGGGCCTTTACCAAGAATATATAATTCTCTATCATTTAACTTCAAATCCGTAAGATTAACAACTCTATCCTCAGAAACCTTATTCTCATATCCTTTATCACTACAGTAAACTTTATTAACTTTCCCAAACAACCACTTTAATTTTCTTTCATATTTTTTACAATAGAAATTTGACCTATTCTGTCTAAATTGTCTCATAAAAAAAATTCAAAATTGAATAATTAAAATATTGCCTCCTTTCTAAATAATATCTATTCATTTTATATAGATAAATAAATTTATAAAACCTTACAAAAGTATCTTTTAAAAAACTATTCAATATATATGTTTGTAACTTAAAAACTAAATTTTTATTTTGAATCAACTTTTCATTTCTACTAAAATTAATAACACAACACCTAGGAAAAACACTAAATTCCCTGCATTTTTTAAGAAAATAAATCTGCCAACGTAAAGACTCTATCTTATCACTCAATTTAGACAAATTTTTAATCCTTCTAATATCATTAAATGGAAAATTATTAAAAATTAAATTCCACAAACCCATACTAAATACCCAAATTACCAATACCCTTATAAATTAAAACCCAATAAAACCTACACACACTTCTATATATATATATATATATATATATATATATATATATATATATATATATATATATATATATATATATATATATATATATATATATATATATATATATATATATATATATATATATATATATATATATATATATAACTAAATAAACACAAATACACTCTTTCAACCCAAACTCAAACAACAAACATAATATACATAAATGACATTCAAATATACCAATAATTAAAAACAAAAAACAAAAATAAATCTATCAATAATAAAATGTCAATAATAAATATCAATAATAAAATATCAATAATAATAATAATAATAATAATAATAAAATATTTACACTACATCAGCAAAACTACTCTTAAACTCAAAAAACTCATTAAAATGTTAAAAATAGGTTAATTGCTAATGATGTAATCATTTCTAGTGAAGACAAAGCTGGTAGGTTTGTTATTATGAAAGGAGATGATTTCAAAGAGAAAATGGATAGAGAATTAAATAATGGTAAATATATGTTGTTAGATAAAAATCCAGGTAATTTGAATAAAAGAAAATTGATAGATATTATGAAGAAAATGGTTAATTTAAAAATTTTTAATAGAGTAGATTATTTTAAATGCTATCCTAATGATTTTACATCAGCTAAGATGTTTGTGAATATTAAAACTCATAAAGATGGTTTTCCTTTAAGATTTATTTTTGATTTTACAGGTAGTGTTGTAGAGGGTATTTCTAGATTCTTGAATAATTTTTTAAAACAATTTGTTGATTTTGGTCAGTACACAGTTTCTTCTTCTTTTGAGGCTTTTGATAAGATTAATAATTTTAAAATGGAAAGTAATTGGGTATTTGGAAGTTTAGATATTGTAAATATGTATCAGTCTGTTAATAGGTTAAGCAGTATTGATGTTCTTTTGTCTGTATTGATTAAGAAAAGTTCTTTATCAAAAAATAAAATTAAGGTAATTAAAGATTTACTTTTGTTATTGGAAGATTCTATGTATTTTACTTATAGAGGTAATTTTTATAAGATTAAGGAAGGGTGGATAATAGGTTATATTATTTCTCCTTTAGTATGTTCAGTTTATATTAGTTTTATGGAAAAGGAAATTATTATTAAAAAGAATTGTTTACATGTAAAATTATTTGTCAGATATGTTGATGATTGTTTATTTGTAGTTGAGAATGATAAATTGAAGGAATTTGTAAATGAGTTTAATTGTTTTGATCCTTCTATAAAATTTGTGTTAGAAGGAGGGGGGTTAGATTTTGGTAAGTTAAAATTTTTAGATCTATTGGTGATTAGAAATATAGAAACTAATTGTTTATTGTGCAGTCATTTAGTTAAAAGTAAAGAATTAAGATCTATAATTAAACCTGATAGCTATCAGTCTGTATCTCATAAAGTAGCTGCTTTAAGGAATTATTGTCATAGGAATATTAAATTAAATAATTCTAGTGGGGTAGCTTTGTTTCAGAAATATCAATTTTATAAAGATTATTTGGGTGTTGGATACTCTGATAAATTTGTTAAAAGTATTTTATTTAATAGTAATATTTGCAAGGATGTAAAGTTGAAAGAAAAATATGATTTTATTTCTTTGCCATTTAAATTGTCTCCTTATAGAATTGTGTGTAGAAATAGTAAATTGTTTGGAAATAAGAAATTTGCTTGGAAAAGGGGTGTTACATTGAATAATTTATTAAATAATACAAAAGAAGTTTTTGATAGAAAGACTATTCCTGGTGTGGTATATTTTATTCCTTGTTTATTTTGTAAGAAGGTTTACATAGGCCAGAGTAGTTTGAGTTTAAATGAAAGAATAAAGGTTCATAAAAGTAGAGTTAAAAATAGATATCTTAGTTCTGCTTTGTATGTCCATGAAAAAGATACAGGCCACAGTATTGATTTTGATGAAGCAAAGGTTGTCTTCTTTGAGAGAAATGAAATCAAAAGAAGAATTAAAGAGTCTTTATTATTGAAAATTTATTATTCTGAAGCAATTAACTTATTTAAGAGTTCTTTTAATATTAAGGGTGGATGGGAAGTGAATGGATTTGTGGGTAGTTTTTAATAGTATATATAATGTGTGGTTTTTTTTGTAGTTCTTTACACTTGAGAAGTCTGCTTGTAGCAGTGAAACCTTAGGTTGTGTTTTAATATTATTTTTATGCTGGTCTGGTTTAATTTTAGATTTGGGGTAGTTTTGATTTTATATTGACTAGTTTAGCTTTATGCTTGTAATGTTTACATTTTAATGAGTTTTTTGAGTTTAAGAGTAGTTTTGCTGATGTAGTGTAAAGATTTTTTCTTTTATTATTATTATTATTATTATTATTATTATTGATATTTTATTATTGATATTTATTATTGACATTTTATTATTGATAGATTTATTTTTGTTTTTTTTGTTTTTAATTATTGGTATATTTGAATGTCATTTATGTATATTATGTTTGTTGTTTGAGTTTGGGTTGAAAGAGTGTATTTGTGTTTATTTAGTATATATATATATATATATATATATATATATATATATATATATATATATATATATATATATATATATATATATATATATATATATATATATATATATATATATATATAGAAGTGTGTGTAGGTTTTATTGGGTTTTAATTTATAAGGGTATTGGTAATTTGGGTATTTAGTATGGGTTTGTGGAGTTTAATTTTTAATAATTTTCCATTTAATGATATTAGAAGGATTAAAAATTTGTCTAAATTGAGTGATAAGATAGAGTCTTTACTTTGGCAGATTTATTTTCTTAAAAAATGTAGGGAATTTAGTGTTTTTCCTAGGTGTTGTGTTATTAATTTTAGTAGAAATAAAAAGTTGATTCAAAATAAAAATTTAGTTTTTAAGTTACAAACATATATATTGAATAGTTTTTTAAAAGATACTTTTGTAAGGTTTTATAAATTTATTTATCTATATAAAAGGAATAGATATTATTTAGAAAGGAGGCAACATTTTAATTATTCAATTTTGAATTTTTTTATGAGACAATTTAGACAGAATAGGGCAAATTTCTATTGTAAAAAATATGAAAGAAAATTAAAGTGGTTGTTTGGGAAAGTTAATAAAGTTTACTGTAGTGATAAAGGATATGAGAATAAGGTTTCTGAGGATAGAGTTGTTAATCTTACGGATTTGAAGTTAAATGATAGAGAATTAGATATTCTTCGTAAAGGCCCTAATTTTGTTCCATTTCATTCAAAAAATATAGTTTTTGATACAATTTCGTCTATTGAATCTAGTAATTTGAGTGATGAGCAGAAAGTTGGTATTCAATCGATTTTGAATAAAAGTTTAAAAAGGAAAGAAAAATTTGTTATTAATCCTGCTGAGATTAAACATCTTAAAAATAGGTTAATTGCTAATGATGTTATCATTTCTCATGAAGACAAAGCTGGTAGGTTTGTTATTATGAAAGATGATTTCAAAGAGAAAATGGATAGAGAATTAAATAATGGTAAATATATGTTGTTAGATAAAAATCCAGGTAATTTGATTAAAAGAAAATTGATAGATATTATGAAGAGAATGGTTAATTTAAAAATTTTTAATAGAGTAGATTATTTAAAATGCTATTCTAATGATTTTACATCAGCTAAAATGTTTGTGAATATTAAAACTCATAAAGATGGTTTTCCTTTAAGATTTATTTTTGATTTTACAGGTAGTGTTGTAGAGAGTATTTCTAGATTATTGAATAATTTTTTAAAACAATATGTTGATTTTGGTCAGTACACAGTTTCTTCTTCTTTTGAGGCTTTTGATAAGATTAATAATTTTAAAATGGAAAGAAATTGGGTATTTGGAAGTTTAGATATTGAAAATATGTATCAGTCTGTTAATAGGTTAAGCAGTATTGATGTTCTTTTGTCTGTATTGATTAAGAAAAGTTCTTTATCAAAAAATAAAATTAAGGTAATTAAAGATTTACTTTTGTTATTGGAAGATTCTATGTATTTTACTTATAGAGGTAATTTTTATAAGATTAAGAAAGGGTGGATAATAGGTTATATTATTTCTCCTTTAGTATGTTCAGTTTATATTAGTTTTATGGAAGAGGAAATTATTATTAAAAAGAATTGTTTATATGTAAAATTATTTGTCAGATATGTTGATGATTGTTTATTTGTAGTTGAGAATGATAAATTGAAGGAATTTGTAAATGAGTTTAATTGTTTTGATCCTTCTATAAAATTTGTGTTAGAAGGAGGGGGGTTAGATTTTGGTAAGTTAAAATTTTTAGATCTTTTGGTGATTAGAAATATAGAAACTAATTGTTTATTGTGCAGTCATTTAGTTAAAAGTAAAGAATTAAGATCTATAATTAAACCTGATAGCTATCAGTCTGTATCTCATAAAGTAGCTGCTTTAAGGAATTATTGTCATAGGAATATTAAATTAAATAATTCTAGTGGAGTAGCTTTGTTTCAGAAATATCAATTTTATAAAGATTATTTGAGTGTTGGATACTCTGATAAATTTGTTAAAAGTATTTTATTTAATGGTAATATTTGCATGGATGTAAAGGTTAAAGAAAAATATGACTTTATTTCTTTGCCATTTAAATTGTCTTCTTATAGAATTGTGTGTAGAAATAGTAAACTGTTTGGAAATAAGAAAATTGCTTGGAAAAGGGGTGTTACATTGAATAATTTATTAAATAATACAAAAGAAGTTTTTGATAGAAAGACTATTCCTGGTGTGGTATATTTTATTCCTTGTTTATTTTGTAAGAAGGTTTACATAGGTCAGAGTAGTTTGAGTTTAAAATGAAAGAATAAAGGTTCATAAAAGTAGAGTTAAAAATAGATGTCTTAGTTCTACTTTGTATGTCCAAGAAAAAGATACAGGCCACAGTATTGATTTTGATGAAGCTAAGGTTGTCTTCTTTGAGAGAAATGAAATCAAAAGAAGAATTAAAGAGCCTTTATTATTGAAAATTTATTATTCTGAAGCAATTAACTTATTTAAGAGTTCTTTTAATATTAAGGGTGGATGGGAAGTGAATGGATTTGTGGGTAGTTTTTAATAGTATATATAATGTGTGGTTTTTTTTTTGTAGTTCTTTACACTTGAGAAGTCTGCTTGTAGCAGTGAAACCTTAGGTTGTGTTTTAATATTATTTTTATGCTGGTCTGGTTTAATTTTAGATTTGGGGTAGTTTTGATATATATATATATATATATATATATATATATATATATATATATATATATATATATATATATATATATATATATATATATATATATATATATATATATATATATATATATATATATATATATATATTACACATGCATATTTTTCTTGGTTTTAGAGCTTTTGAATATAGTAGCTTTACTGACCAGATAAAACAATTTAATAATAACATTTTATTTCTACATTTATATGAGAATACAGTACCATGTGTGAATGTATGAACATTTGGATAATAAGCACACATTATGGAGTTTATGCTTTACCTGATAAAAATAAATTAAATAATCTCATCGTTGTATCTAAATTAAATGGTTGGGATTTTATAACTTTTTGCATGTTATACTTATCCAAACATTTATCTGAATTTCATAAAATCAATTTGTAACAGCTTCATTATTGAGTGTTAAAAGTTTATCAGAACTGTTAAGCCATTAATGTCATTTGTGTATTGATATTATTTATTAGCAGTGTAAATAAAATTGGATTATTTTTCCCTTAATCAGTTCATATTAATTAATATATTTCTTCATTCACATAAATTCACAGTAACATTATTATTATTATTATTATTATTATTATTATTATTATTATTATTATTATTATTATTATTATTATTATTATTATTATTATTATTATTATTATTATTATTATTATTATTATTATTATTATTATTATTATTATTATTATTTTTTAAGCCCTGAGACCATTAGTCATTTATAGTTTTAAACATATTTAAAGTTAATAAAATTCCCCTTTGTCGTTAAATATAAGTTATGAGTTTTGTTTATCATTTATATTCATGAAGAATGTCATAGATCCTATGGATAATTATTTATTTTAATAAAACTTAAATGAAATATTATGAGAGACACAACATCTACATCCATTTGAAAAAAATTGTCACCTAAATGAAAAGGGCATCCATTAGACCTATATATATATATATATATATATATATATATATATATATATATATATATATATATATATATATATATCATTATAAGGCAGTAAACACATAGACAATCACAATATCAATAACAAACAACAATTTCAAACTGTTGTCAAGTCAACTTCCTTTTAACAATATATATATATATATATATATATATATAATTCAAACAAATATATTTAACACAGTATTCAAAATTAAATAATATATTCTTTACCAGAAGTACTTTCAATTGTTTCACTGACAATCTTTATCAACTATTAATACAAACGAACAAAAAATAAAAACTTGCATTACCCATCATTCAATCTATTCAAATTTCCCACAATTATGTTGTCTTTATATTAGCCGATTGTTTATTCATTAAACCACCTCTATTCCTAGATATCATCATTGCCTCTTTAATTTTACGTTTTTCACTACACCTTTCAATTTGAATAATTTTTATATCTCTATTATTAAATTTAAAACCATAATTACATGTTTTATTATGATCAAATATAATTGATGGAATATTCATATTTACTGAAGATATATTTTCTTTCTGTACACGTTTATGTAATGTCTTATGCTCATTATATCGTTTTTGTAATGTACATTTGGATTCCCCTTTATATTTTATTCCACATCCACATTCCAACATATATATATATATATATATGTATAATGTGGATGTTATATATATATATATATATATATATATATATATATATATATATATATATATATATATATAACAGAACTTAATTCAAACTTAGAAATCTTGGCTTTAGAGTTATTTATCATATCATTTATATTATTTGAAGAGAAAAAAGAAATTCTACACAAACCACTAAAAAGTTTATTAATTAATTTAGCTTGTTGATTAGATATAAAAGAAATAGAAATCCATTTATCACTTTTTAATTTACTTAATATTTTCTTATTATTACTCTTATTTTGATTATATTTTGTAATTGTATTATGAATAATATTCCTTTCATAACCAACATTCAACATATCAATAATATATACATTAATATTTTCAATTTTATCACTAATAAATTTGCACAAATAATCATTTCTAAATAAAAATGATTATTTGTGCAAATTTATTAGTGATAAAATTGAAAATATTAATGTATATATTACTGATATGTTGAATGTTGGTTATGGAAGGAATATTATTCATAATACAATTACAAAATATAATCAAAATAAGAGTAATAATAAGAAAATATTAAGTAAATTAAAAAGTGATAAATGGATTTCTATTCCTTTTATATCTAATCAACAAGCTAAATTAATTAATAAACTTTTTAGTGGTTTGTGTAGAATTTCTTTTTTCTCTTCAAATAATATAAATGATATGATAAATAACTCCAAAGCCAAGATTTCTAAGTTTGAATTAAGTTCTATTATATATATATATATATATGTTGGAATGTGGTTGTGGAATAAAATATATAGGGGAAACCAAATGTACATTATAAAAACAATATAATGATCATATAACATTATATAAACGTGTACAGAAAGAAAATATATCTTCAGTAAATATGAATACTCCATCAATTATATTTGATCATAATAAAACATGTAATTATGGTTTTAAATTTAATAATAGAGATATAAAAATTATTCAAATTGAAAGGTGTAGTGAAAAACGTAAAATTAAAGAGGCAATGATGATATCTAGGAATAGAGGTGGTTTAATGAATAAACAATCGGCTAATATAAAGACAACATAATTGTGGGAAATTTGAATAGATTGAATGATGGGTAATGCAGGTTTTTATTTTTTGTGCGTTTGTATTAACAGTTGATAAAGATTGTCAGTGAAACAATTGAAAGTACTTCTGGTAAAGAATATATTATTTAATTTTGAATACTGTGTTAAATATATTTGTTTGAATTATTATTATATAATTTAAAAATACAGACATTTAATGGTTGTAGTTATTTATATTTTTATATATATATATATTTATATATATATATATATATATATATATATATATATATATATATATATATATATATATATATATATATATATATATATTGAAGCAATAAGATCTGAGTTTGATTCTAGCTTCCTGACATCTTGCCAAAAGCCCACTTCAAACCCTACTACTAACCTTAAATTTCCGATGCAGTAAGGCTTTATACGGGCAATCTATGCTAGTTTTCTTAAAGAGAAACTATTATATAAATGTGTGTTAAAATTAACTAGTTTAAGGTTTAACTTAATCATTGCTATTAATAAATTCATGATAAAATTATTCATGAATTTATATATATTATAACCGTGTGGATTGGGCGTATATATTTATAAATATTTAAATATATATATTGTTCTAAAGTTTCATTGTGTCCGGAATGTTTTATTTTACTTTTAGATAATTTGTTAAAATTTTAGTGATTAAAAGCTGCATTCTTTCATTAAGCTTTTAGATTGTCCCTTTCCAAAGACAATGAGGAAAGTTTTATTAATTAGCAAAGATAATAATTTAAAATGTAAGGGTGGTTCCCAATTAAAATCTCTTTTTAGATTTATAAATTCATTTTCTAATTAGAAAATGAATGCAGAGTTAATGAGTTTGAAAGCCTTATTGAAGGAATGTATCTAAAATCAATAAGTAAAAACTTGTAACATTGAAAATGAAAGAAGAGCTAGCCCGGAGGCATCAGATACTGTATAAATTGCTCTGAAAAATTTTGAGAAGAAGAAGCCATCTTTGTTCTAGAGAAGTGTCATTAAACTTTGTGCATTTTAAAATTATAAATTTAAATAGTGTTTCTATTCTGGTGAGGGACTAAATGACAGGATTATGGCTACTGTGGCTGAAGTTCCTTGAAAATCTTTAATGAAGTTGCTAAACCTTTTCTAGACCATTCATGCTACCAAAATCATGATAAAATCAATCAAAATGCCATTCAAGTAATTTACCAAATGTGAGCCTACATTTCCACCAACTTGGACATGTAAACTAAAGAACCTGCCCTGGAAGAAAAGGTAATATATTTCCATAATGAACCATAATTTTCTTTCCAGTTTCCTAACTTTACTGTACACTCCATTTAAAAGCTGTTCTCATTTATTAATAAAATAATCTGTACAAAACTTTCTCTAATTTATGCTATATTTAAGTCATGTATTAATTCTCTCAACCTCTAGTCTTTAAATTTAACTTTCCTTTCTTATTAGGGCAGTTCATTTACTGTATTATATATATATATTGTAACGATATATAAATATGTCGTTACATTAATTTAAAATAAAAACTTAAAAGTTCGCAAATAAAAGTAAAAAACTAAACGCTAAAATTAAAAATGTTTGTTATACGTATATACATTCGCACAGATGCTAAACTTTAAAAATATTTTTTTTTAATAAATAAAAAAAAGGTATTTGAATGTATTTTTTATAAAAAAAGATTTATAAAAATATTTTAATAAAAAAATAATAACGTAAGTTAAAATAAAAACAGGTATTAATTAATTCCTGTAATCTATAAATGGAAATGATTGTTTATTGATTATCTAAAAGCTGTTTAATTAAAAAGTCAGATGGAAAGTTAGATAAGAGAAGAAAGGGATTTTAGCTTGACCAATGGAAGCCAAATAAAGGCCCGGACCATAACGAAAGTGATGGATTGGTGACATTTTGTTCATTGAATCCTTGTGGATAATATAAAAAGGGAAATACAGTTTTTTCGGACAGTTCCAGCGTTGTGTGTTTGAGATATGTGGTATGACGCACATACCACACTCTCTATAAAAAAAAATGAAAAGACTGTGATACCTTGAACCAGCTATTGCCATCTCCAGAACATTATCTTCCAATGGAGGCCTCATGGGAATTGAAAGCAGAGGCCATAAGCTATATGAAATGAACAATTGTTAAAATCAATTAAGAACGTTCATCTAGTTTTACAAATTGATAAACAAGCCAACTGAAATGTTAAAACGGACTCTTATCTGACTTTTGTAAGTTTTTAAATCAAATTATTAATGTTTAATTTTATATGTTTTCCGAATGATAAACATCATTTCCATTTTATTTATTTTTCTTATTGTAAAGATTATTTAAATGTATGAAATTTAAGTTGTTTATAGACGCTTGCATGGATTCGTTTGCGGTTAATTATATTTTGGTTTTCATATTTGATCAAAATATATAGACATTCGATAAATAATGATACCTTACAGTGAGTATCTAAAATGTATTTATTCGGATGTCTTTTAAGTTATTGGTGACAACGCAAGTATCTTATGGTGAATACTATTGGGTTACTTATAAGTTTCCCTCTGCGATTGTCGGTATCAATAATTTTGTATTTTGATCGTTTATGTTTATTTTGAAATGTTTTTGACCATGGAATCTATGTAATCGATCTATACCCAACATTTTTAAACATATCTGTGCGAACGTATTTAAATGTTAAAATTAAGTCGGGCGTGAATGGCTATATAGTTTTGTAAAGTTGTATTAAGGGAGGGTAATCTTAGGTTATTCATTTTGTAGTTGAATTGGTTCAATGGATTGGATATATTTGTGTAATTAGTAGATGTAGTATGAGGTCCGCTATGGGCAGGATTATAGATATACGCCACACACCCTCTATTTGCCTATGGATGGGTTTGTAAGTCGGCAGAAGACCGCAGTCCATTCCTATGGAGTTTTTTGTTTATTGTTCTACTTGCCAACAGATGTCACATCCCTGTTGGTGGAGAGTCAATGTCTTCTCTATTCCTACTTATTGTTCAGATGTGCATTCCTGACAATATAGTATTTTGTGTTGTCGTATCATGCTACATTGAATACATGAATGTATCAGATGGATTGGCGCCAATTTGGTTGTGAAATTTGTTGCCTAAGGTTAAATCAGGGAAGAATATTTTCTTTTCAAATGCAGATCTATGTAGTCTATTCATACTTGACTATCTAAATAATAATTAAACTCATTGAAACTTAGTTAAATGTAAAATTAAAAGTTAATATAAAAATCTAAAATGTTAAACTTATTCCTCAAAATTTAAATATTATTTTATATGTGTGTAAATAAATATTTTATGTGTTAATTTCTGGCAGTGGCTTTTATTCTTTTATATTTAAGATATAAAATTAAGTTATATTTTACTATCTTTGCTACTCACTGAGCTAGTGACTTGGGCTAACGGTCGGAATATTTAAAGAAAGTGGAATCTTAACAGCGCGTATCTGCCTACTTTATAAATTTTTCTAGGCTCAAATGCCTAGATGGCGCCCTTGTAGTGCGGATATTGGTTTTGCGGTTAGATTCGATCTTCACTTCCATTTCGATCGTTATAATATATATATTGAGTGATTTATTAATGTCATTTATTTTTAATTATATGCCAATAATCCTTCGACTCGATGAACTCCTTTATTCTATTCACCTTATGAAAATAATATAATATTAAGTCTGATAGTAATTGTCGACCATTAGAACTAGATTTATACTGTTCTATCAATTATCGAGTTGAAAGAAATTATTAAATGTTTGCTATTTTTATAATTGGCTAATAATAAATTATTAGCTCCATTTCTAACCTATGCCCCTGGCTTCTTTATCTAATTTATAAATCTTTATATATCCATAGTTATGATCTTAAATTATTTTTTTTTTTTTGCAAAATGGGGTTGATAAAGGAATCAAATGAATACATTGTAATCCATTTTTTACTACCTATTAATATTCAGGAGGGGCATGATGTTTGAGCATAATTAATATAATTTTATAAATGCTTTAAAATAATTTTAGCTAAAAGCTCATTTGAATTTAATTAATTTGATCAAATCATCATGTAGTGCATTCTATAATAAATTGGGTTTTATTATTCAAATGGTGAATATCAAGTCATCATCTTCAAATGTTGCTGATGTATGGCAATATTCCACTCCATAGGCTTGTTGGTGGTGATATTACTGTTATTTTTAATTATAGAGGAAGAAAGCACTTCCTCCCCCGCTTATATTATATTTGGAACACCAACGGTTCATAGCTATGACTTGGCCTGGCTTTCTCTGGTGTCCCACATCTTCTTAAAGGGCAGTAAGACTTGTCAAATACAATCCTCCATATTACTTAAATCACCGACAAGCTTTTATCTTTCCAGTTCATTTTATTGCTCATAATTCAGCAACACTGTTACCTCTCTGTTCCAGTAAAGCCCGCTCTTATGCTCGTAATTCATGATGAAGTGATTTCAATTAAAGTCGAACAAATTCTTAGTCATTTCTACTTAAATAAGTTTTTTTTAGTAGAGTTTAAAGTTATGCTCTAAATATATATCTTGTTCATCATGAATGGATTTGTGAATGTGAAAATAAATCTCACATTCTTCCCTATAAAATTAGAATAATAATTTCTGTCACCATTGAATACCATTATCTGCCTTTATTTTCTTGTTGGGGGCATATACATATAGACTTTCATAATATTGCATAATACTCATTGGCATATAATAGGAACTGCCATTCTTATTATAATTACAAACTATGTTTAAGGACTAGAGGTAATCAATATAGTCATCATTTAAAAATTGAACAAAACTATTACTATTATTATTAAAATATTTTATAAACAAACTTTGTTTCTTAATTCTTTTATTCCATAATTATTTTAATGTTAATGCTCGTTGTCTGTGTTGGCAACCCGAACATATACATATGATTTGACTTAAAATTTTCTTTAGCCAGTTTATTTTCCGATACTAATGTCAGTTCAGGGGTCTCAAATCATCACCAACCATTGAGCTAGTTCCTTGGTGCATAGCACTGTGCTGTCAATTTAGATCATTCATTGATCTGAGCTGGTGAGTTGGGTTTGAATTCAGTTTGGTTCATCTAAGTTTGGATCCGACATGCAGTTTAGGTGGAGGAGGTTTTTTGACTGGTACAATATATATATATATAGACCTAAACAAAAGGGTACATATATATATATATATATATATATATATTGTACCCTTTTGTTTAGGTCTTAATAAATTATTTTATCAATTTTACTAAAAAAAATTAAATTTAAGATGTATTTAGATGGTATGATGTTGATGTTATGTTAACAATATTTTTAAAAGTCTAATTCAAGTAAAATATGAATATTTAATGTATAAAATGATGCTAATATTTGAGAAAGATGGTCAAATAAGGATGAATAGTAATATTATATGGTTGGAAAAACTGGCCATGATATATGCTGCATTAATAAGCTTTGTAAATAAATGTTTAAAGCCAAATTTTAAAAGTAATAAGTTAAAATTAAATAAATTGTATATTTTAGTAATAAAAATTATATTTAATAATTGAATTTAAAAATATTTATTTAAAGGTAGTATTGTGGTGAAAAATGGGTAATCAAATTTTGTGATATTAAAATTATTATTTTCAAATTTATTATATTGTTATTTTATATATTTTTTCAAATTAAATTATTTGTTTTGTTTCCAGATAAATTTCAAGCATTCTCTCTGGGTTTAAGTCATGTGACATGTAGGCAACTATACACGTGTGCTTGCAAGCTTTTTTAGTAAAGTTGCAAAACTGCATTAAAATTCTATTATAGGATTGAAATATTATATTTGACTACTGCAAGATAAAAATAAAATTAATTAGTATAAAATATTAAATCTTGTTTTTTTTTGTTTTAAAAATGAATATAATGAATGAAATTACATTTTTTATTTTGCTTGGAAAAATAGATCCATTAAAAACTAAAAGTGAGATAAAGTAAAAACATTTTATATATATATATATATATATATATATATATATATATATATATATATATATATATATATATATATATATATATATATATATATATATATATATTGTAATGTTTATTTATATATGTTGCTAAAATATTGGCATTTGGTAAAAGCTAAAAAATAAAAGTAAATTTAGATTTTTTTTTGACTAATTTTTTTTAAAAAAAAATAATGTACAATGAAAGTTAAATTATTCTTCCGTATTTTTTTAATGTAATTACCAAATAAAAGTTAAAACTGGAGAGAACAAAAGAATTCCAAATGTAAAAAAAAAGATAAAAGAAAGTAAAAATAATTTGGCTAATTAAAGATGGCTAAAAAACTTGATAAGGAAAGAGAACTTTATAACATAAATTTTATAAAGAATCTACAAGATTATGAACCAAAAAATGCCATGATAATAACATGTGCAGAAGTCCGAAAACTGGACCTCTAGTATAAAAAGGAGGGATTCGGTTGGAGGAATGTCTTGTTTGTTGGTTTCTCTAGTTGGTCTTGGATAAGAATAATATATCCAAGATCACTCTACACTGAAGTAATTCGGCATGTCGGAGGAACCGGAGCTTCTGAAGACATCATGCCTGAAGATGTATACCAGAAAAGCTTTTGTGACTGACTAGGAGAATGGACCACAAGATCAACTAATAATCAAAGGCAATGAGCTCATTTTAACCCTGAAAAACTATGCATAGTTATCTACAATCATCGTGAATTCACTAAAACTTACCGGTAAGTTATGCTTCATTATCCTGATTGTGACAAATTTAAGCGTTCGCAAACAATTCTTAAAAATATACGTATAAAAGGATCCCGATAGTGACTTTAATTTAATTGATCAATAGACTCTTATTTAATTAAGAACTTTTTAATTGTTTAACTGTTATTATTTTTTATTAATATTTCACATCTGAATTAAATGTGTTCTCTCAAATTTATTTGATAAATAATTGCCTTTCAAATTTTATTTTTTAATCTATTAGAATAAAAAATATTTCTAATACCAATTTTCATTTGTGCATTATTATTAATAGTTATTTATTATTATAAAATTTAGTAATATTATTTTAGTGATTTTTAAATATATAATTTACCTTTGCCAATGTGTTTAATAAATTCCAGGAATAATAATATTTTAAAAAAATAGTTCTTGTTACGGTATGATGCAATACCGATTAGTTTAAAAGTATTTTCTTTTTTTTTTATTTGCAAGACATGCTGGTGACAGATTTCGGTGGTCTCTTTAGAATAAAAGGACCTGACACCCATATTGAATAAATTAAAAGCTGATTTCGTCAATATCATAATTCTCAACTATTAATAGGCCAAGTTTGATCAGGAAATATAGTTATGTTTTTTTAGAATTAGAAACACAACTTTCTTCTTTTCAGCATAACTTGATCGACTCGTGCGCAATTTATATTAGAGTGTAGAGGCCTATCAAAACGGAAAACGTTATCATATATATATATAAGTAATAACCTGTATATTTATACTTTTAGTTTGTCCAATATAATAATATTAAATCGTGCTTTCACACTTCCAATGTTGGAAGTGTGAAAGCACGATTTAATATTATTAATATATTTAAGATATTTTGTGGGTTTAAATAAAAAATAAATTTGGGAATTAAATAATGTAATAAGTAGCAAATATTAGATGTGTCATTATTTGTTTTTAATTTTGATTCTGCATTGTTGGCTAGATGTGTAAATATGCTAGCAGGTGATTGTTCAATCAACCAATCAAGTAGTTAATTTATTTCAGTATAAAAGTTGAGGCTCAATTGTTTTGGGGTGCTTTCTGTTAGTTAAGTGTGCCATCTAATATAGCCAAGTGTAGTGCTATAACAGTTCTCTTAATAATTTATCATTTCATAAAGAGAGTAATTAAATAAGCTAAGAAATTGTGGAGTATGAATATGCAGTGATAAGTAATTATAATTCTTTGCCGACCATTTTTGTCAAAGCCTAATTTTAACATCAGATAGTTATGGAAGTACCACATTTAAATACTTATTTATATAAAACATATTGGAAATGTTTGATTACAAATATAATTGTAACAATGTTAACTAAAATAAATAATTTGTGGATAATGTTAACATGTTGGACATCATATGTAAAATTAAAAGGAGGATCTACAAAAAATTACAAAGTATAATATACTTTTATGTTGGAAAAATAATATTTGTATGAGACCAGAAAATACTAAGGTAAAAAAAAAGAAATAAATTCAAAATTTGTGATAACTTTAAGAATAGATTAAAAAAAAAAATGTATAAAATAACTTCTTTCTGAAGAGAGTCTTTTAAATAATTTATTTTAAAATTGTCTTTAAATAAAAGATGAAAAAATGCAAATAATTATCAGAATACCTATTGTATTCAGTCTTTATTGCTTTAAAAGACTGTATGCATTGTAATAACTCTTGAAAGCTGATAATTTGGACAACTTTAATAGAAAATAAATACTTGTAGACAGATAAGAAAACGTCCTGGTAATAAATTATGTATGCTGTTTATACAGAAGGATTTTTAAAAAATAATTTGTTAAAATATATTTTAAGAAAATATGCAATAAGTATATACAGATACTGAAATAAGTTTCATTGTATTTTAGAAAAAAAAAAAAAAAAACACCATGAGCCATCAGAGAATCCTAGGAAAATAATATAACTTTTGAAAAATATTTTTTTACTAATAAATCCACATCCTTTAAAGTTGACTTATTTATTTTTTAGGGTGAAATTTGTTTATTTTTATTATTTTTCTTTGTAAAAAAAAAAAGCTGTTGTTCATCTTATTTTGTTGGAACCATCTAAGCATGCGCTGCACTGTGGAGAAAACGAGGAAAAAATAACATTTTATTTTGGACATTTATCGCTGGAGTTTTACATAAATATATTTTTGATTTATTTAACTAATATTACTATTAAGTTAACTTATTTATTTTTTAGCAATAAGAAAGGTACATAAAAATTAATTACCTATTAATATAATACTTAATTTCATAAAAGATGTTTAATAATTTTAAAGCTTAATATTTTGTGTTTGATAGTAATGTATGAATGCTACATTATTCTTTATTAATCTATGGACTGAGAAGACATCGGCTAAGTGATTAACAAGTAGAAATATCACTTATAGTAATAGTTGTATAATATTAATAATTTTATGAAGTATTTTTTTCTCTTTAGATAAACCAAATATTATGTAATTTTGTATGAATGAATGAATATGTGAATAAATTGCACACACATAAGACTTATAGAAATTTGTTTATTTTAAAATATGCATACTTTTATTTTATAGTAAAAATGTATTATAACTTAATGAGGAAAATAATTGTATGATTCTTTCGTAACTGAAATTTAGTATTTCTTTTACATGGTTAAAATATTGATTTATTATATTGGTACAAGTCATTTTGTATTTTGTTCACGAATTATTAGGGAAGTGAAATAATCATTTTTTTATTGGACAGTTAAATTTAATATCTTCATATGCAAATTTATTTATTGATTTAAAAGTATATTGTAAGAATTTTGATGAAAAATAGTGATGCGTTTATATAGTAATTTTAAAAGGTAGTGAATTGAAAGTAAATTAAAATGAGATTAAAATGATGCTTAAATGTAAAATTTTATTAGTGTGAGATAGGAGTAATATATGATCTTAGTAGATATGTAAATACGATCAATTCAAAAACGTATTGCATATTTTAATAAAATATATATTATAACAGAACTACATAGGAATAAAACTAATAATTATATATTTAATAAACACTACTCAATATTAAGAAGTTATGTCAACACATACATTTAGTTGATATTAAATTAATACTCATTAGGAGATGTAATGTATGACAACTATGTTATAATGGAATATACTTATAGTATATTTAACTGGACTAAACATTTCTTTTTGTTATTTTTTTTTTACGTTTTTCATAAATGATGTATATTTTAATGAAAACATACCGCAGTGATATTTAATAGTAAATGATATTTAAAATGTGATGTAAGTCCGTAATTACTATTAATAGTTATTTCAAAATATTAATAAATGTTTAAAATATCTAAGTAATTTAAATGATGAAAATTGTAATAATGTAAATTTGTTTATATATATTTTTTCTTGGAATGTAAATAGAGTAAATAAGTTATTTGTTCAAGTAAATGTAATACAATTTTCTTAGACTCGTTTATAAAATTATGTGTTGAATCACTTATTTTACACCACAACATATAACAACAGATAAGTTTAATTAAAACATAATATTTGCATAGTATGAATAAAATTATTATTTAAGAATTAAAGTTTTCTCTTAATATGATTTTTTTAAAGAAATTTATTGACATTATCATATTATTATTACCATGGTCATATGATAATAATAATAAAAAAAATAACACAGGATTATAATATTATCCATTGCCACATATTCTCAAACTATAAGATTCCACCACATTATTTTTTTATTTAAGTTGTTGCATGAAGAGCAAAAGTTATGTATATTATTGACTTCTTCTTGTTATTAATGATTATGACTATAGTAAAGGAAAATAGATAAGAATAAGTTGTACATTGAGGAATATTAGTATCATTTATTATTATTATTATTATTATTATTATTATTATTATTATTATTATTATTATTATTATTATTATTATTATTATTATTATTATTATTATTATTATTATTATTATTATTATTATTATTATTATTATTATTATTATTATTATTATAATAATAATAATAATAATAATAATAATAATAATAATAATAATAATAATAATAATAATAATAATAATAATAATAATAATAATAATAATAATAATAATAATAATAATAATAATAATAATAATAAGTTAGGTGTAGTTAGGAGTGATATTAAATCCCATATCATGCATAACAACAGCAATTTTATTTGACTAGAATTAGTTTTAAAAGAACCTGAGATTATTTTAGTTAGATTATTTTGAAATAAGAGATTAAAATTTATTTATTAATATTACTTTAATTAAGTAGTTATTGTTAAAGACATAGGAATGCTATATTTTTTTAGTTGAGGTAATGAAAGAGGGAATAGTATTCTTATGCCATTGGGGTATATGTCCTATGGGATATTGGCTCAATGTAATTCATATTGCAACTTGTAAGCTCACTTCATAGTTTCATGTTTAGTAGATATTTAATTTATCCAGCTTATAAAGTCGAACCGTATAATTATTTTATTAATTAGAACTAGTTTAATAAGATACAGTATTGTAGAATATCTTTATTAGTAGTTAAACACATTTTAGCCGAGCATAACCATGTATCTGAGCTGGTCCCATTTTATTATATTATATATTTCCTGGAAGTGAGGGTAATATATATATATATATATATAGCAAATAATATAAGTATAATAAAAATATTCATATATATATATATAGCAAATAATATAAGTATAATAAAACAATTCACTAGAATAAAACTACATTTTTTTTCTAAAAACGCCTATATAAAATTAAAGATTAAAATTTTTTACTATAGCCAACTTCGGCGTATTCCGCTATCTTAAGTAGAAATACGTATTGCTACTTAAGATGGCGGAATATGCCGAAGCTGGCTATAATAAAGAATTTTAATCATTAATTTTATATAGGCGTTTTTTTTTTAAAAAATGTAGTTTTATTCTAGTGAATCGTTTATATATATATAAGATAACATTAATGTTTTTGTTCAGATTTAAAATTTCAATATCATTTTGTAAAATTAGATATTAAAACAATTATTAAAAAAAAAAACAGTCTACTCTGTATCTCATGATTCAAATATGATATTTTTTCTTACACATTTTCACATTTATTGAAAAAAATGTTATAAATTATATAAATTAAATTAGTTTCTCCCTTCAAATACTTTTTTAAAGTTCTTATTTTTAATATATATTTTTTTCTTTTCACGATTCATAGTTTTCTATTATAAATCCATATTTATTGTATAACCAATTTTTTAAATTTATATTGTTCATAATTTTTATTTTTTAACTCATATTTCAACAAAACTTTTTTAACGATGTAATTTGCAAAGCACCTTTTTTTAATAAATTTGTAATACAATAATCTATTTTTAAAAATAAAAAAAAAAAATTTAATTCTTACCTTCGTCAAGCTTCCTATTTTCAAATATTTTTATATTAACATAGTTGCACTATAGTGATATTAAGAAATCTATAAGCCAAATTCATTTATTAAAAAAAATAGGTAAATTATGTTTATTCTTATAAATTAGGAAAATTTATGGAACATTACTATTGCCATTGCAATGGTAAATACATACGTTTGTGTGCATATGTAAATAACTAATTAAAACTCACTGAAAATGTCAATAATATTTGAAAGTTTTATTATTTTTCTGGGACAATGTTTTGTGAAAAAATTAACTAGATCATTGCTAGACTTATAAGTCTGGCATAAGAGATATTATTTGCCATCTGAAAAACTAAAATTGCCGTTTCACTAAACATAAATATATAAAAAATATTTAAATAGCATTGCTATCTACACTCTTACTTTGGTGTTCTACTAAACTTTCTCTGACACTTCCTAACTTTTCTTCAAATATTTCGAATTTCTGTTTGATTTCAATGGTGCATTCACTAGTGTACTTACTATATAAAGTTTGATATTTTTGCCCTTTGTTTATGATCATCATTTCTGTTTTTGTAAAATGTTCCTGGATTTCTTTCTTAAGCTGGAGGGCTGAATATTTATTGTGTACTCTAAGTTGCTGCTATTGATTCTTAAAGTTTACTTCCATTATTTCCAACTTATACGTTTGGCTTCTAACATCCTCTCTAATCTCTTTTATATCTAACAATTGCTTAGCTGAACTATTTTTTATTTCCGACATTTGTTTAGCTGACCGAGTTTACATTCTATCTTCTATTTCTGACATTTGTTTAACTGACCTAGCTTCCATTCTGTCTTCCATTTTTGACATTTGTTCAACTGACCTATCTTTTATTTCTGACATCTCTGATTTTATTTCTGACATTCGTTTAGGTAAACTTTCGTTCATTTCTAACATTTGTTTCATGAAGACATTAAAATGCTCATCCATGATCCCCGTAAACTGTGAGTTACTAACTTTACTTCCCAGAGGGCTATTTTCTGCCTTCATCTTTTTTCTATTGGTCAAATTTATAGTCTTGTTTCCTGAATCAATATCAAGAGACAGCACAATCACATCTGGAGATGACACTTCTTGGGACCTGCCCAAATCTTCACATATAATAAAGTCTTCCATTGTATTCTATGTTTTTACTTATTACTATTCACACAGAAAAGAAAAGGTACATCAACCCCACTCCTCACCCCAATCAAACAATTCAAATCTCCCATCATCACTTAAGAACCATAAGGTAATTCTGATATGCTTACTTGTGTTGTTCCATGTAACATTCGGTTTCCACATCTGAAAGCAACATTATTGCACTACATAATCCGATAATATTGATCCAAACATCAATCAATTAGATAGATAAAATCTCTGTAATCATTTACAAATATGTTGTACAATGAATTGACTTTAATATAATAATGAAGACAACATAACCCTAATAAGCATAATTATAAGGTTAAATTCTACATGCATTAAACATTAAAACCAATATTAACAATTCTATATAAACTTTACTCATCAAATGTGATATGTTGACAATATTCAAATTATACTCCTGTTATACACACATTACTACTACAATTATCAAACCTACATAACTATAATTCAATGGACTGAAATGGTTTATCGAGCCTAACACATTTGAACACCAGTAAATGCACCTATCATCATCATCAGTCAATTGAGCCCAATAACTAGATGTCAAAGACCATTTCTATTTTTATGACTATTAACTAACAATGCAACCACATTGGCACACCACAAAACTGATCTGTAACCCAAGCACACATCACTGCTCATGTACATTATATGAGCAAAAGCCCAGGGTGCCAGTTCTATTAATGAATAGAACGATTTATCATTTTATCTGATTCATAATTAATGTTGAGACTATTTTACTTTTGTTTATCTTACAGGTTCGCTCAATGGGAGGTTACAGAAAGTTCATAACATATAGAATACAAATAAATGAAGGAAGATATACTATAAGCTATAAAATAAAATATAAACCTTATTTATTAATTAACCAAATGATACAGGCTAGCAGAGTTTTATTTATTCCATCTAACAAAATATAATTTCAATTTGATCTCTTCCATCATCCAGTTACACTCTATAATTAGCTCAATACAACTTTGACAGAATAGAAAAGCATAACACTAAATAACTCTATTGTTCAGCACATCCTAATCTAAAAAGCTAAATTAATGTTAATCTAGGAATATAAAATCAGATCTCAGGGAATCTATAACACAGTTAGACTAATGAACTATATTAGCCAGTAATTTATAACTGTAAATTATAATAAAATATAATGAAATAAATTGAATAATGTTTTACTGGTCTAGCAACCAGATAATGAAGGAAATCGGGGATCTTTTAATCTCACATCATCATCTAAATAATACGCTAACTAGGCAACCTTTTCATAAGTATATCAAGTAGTAAATATTTCATGTAATGTCTGGATCAAAGAAACAATATTATTATACTTTAGCATATTTGATATCAAAGCTATAAAATAATATACTTATTTTTTGTAATAGATGTATTAAATGTGGAGATGTGGAAACTAGAATGTGAACGCACATAAGATTAAATCAAAACACAGTTTTTTTAATAAATAAACAAATCATTTATTTACACTTAAGATTTAATTTAATGTAATCGGTTTACAATAAGTTTATTTGTCATAATCTTCAAATTTACACCTAAATCCATAAAACAAGTTCGGGATTATCCCTCTGACATGTTACATCATTTATTGTCTACCCACTTATGAACGCAACTTAACAAGCACATAAGATTTGAATATTATGACTTTGAATATCCGAGCTATCTAAACATTTTCATATGCAACACTGAATAAATAATATTTTATAGTATGGGCACAATATACACTTTTGAGAGGTTATATTATCAATTGTTGGAAAAAAAGCAAATTAATACATTTGGCTATCAAGAGAGCAGCTTTCAATAACTTAATTAGATGATCACTTTAAATAACTACCCTTTTCACATGTAGCAATAAAATCATACTCATTCCGTTGATTTGATGATTTCTAACACATGGCAAATTAATATGATATGTTTTAAAACATTTATTTCCTATTTTAAGTTGAACAATATGATACCTTTATATAAGCGATATTATTTACATTACGCGTGTGTGTCATTTCTTAAGCAATAATAAAAGAAAATCTTTTCTACACATTATCAATTTATTTAGAAATTATTACATAATTATTTAATTTCGGACAATGTCATAGACCAACCAACAAAACAGGACCCTATATCTACTTTAATATTCGATAAAGAATTTACATTAACTATTTATCCAACCACTGACTGAATTACACAGAGCTATATTTTTATGATAATACAAACTACACATTCAAAAGGAATTCAAGCACATGAGGAGCAAACAAACTCTTTATCTAATGCATCAACAACAACTTACTTAAATCTGAAATACGCTATTGGTGCGGATATTTTCTCATCACCAAAACAGTAGGAAAATATCACACAACTTCATAAATATCACTTCATAATACATAAGTATACAATCTAGAATAGGCTCTACTCACGGCAAAACACCTAAAATATACTAAGGGGAAAAATATTTCATCCCTACAAACATAGAACATATCAAGAATAATTTCCTTTTAAACAGCTCCTCTACATTTCTAACACTATGCTGGTAGATAAATACATACAGATAAATCACTCGTCTCTTCAATTCTTTTAGAATATGACAATTTCCAAAATTTATATTGAGAAATAGTTGTAAAACTGAATGCTTACTACGTAAATAAAATAATTGCACAACATAAACAAACATATGTGTAAGTAAATGTATGAAAAACAATTCTAAGTTATATAATATGCGAAGGTAAAGACAAATAAATGATACATTAAAATATAAACTTTCAGCTTAAATTACAGTGTGTTTCAAATTTAAATAGTAATACTTAATGTGAACGAGGTTTCTTTGCTATCTCTGATATTATATTTCTTTCATGAACTTGCTACTTTGAAAGCCAAAATTCTCACTTTGAAATAAAGAAAAATATATAAAATAAATAAATACATCTCTTTAATAATATACTGAAAGAAAATATATGTTTCATTTTCATATAAAAAATGAAATCATATTTAAATAATAATACTTATCAATTTACCAGCATATTCACAATTAGTGAATATGCTACCGTCAAATTCTAGAAGTTCACAAATATTATAATTAACTAAACAAACATGTACTACTAAATAAATCTGTCTGACTGTCTATAATATACATATATCAGTAACAGCAAATAATAAAAGAAAATAAAAGTTAGTCTTCTTTTTAACTTAAAACTATATCCAATTGCAAAGTTCCTTTTTCAAGTTTACTGAGCGAAACGAGATAAATTCCAAAGTGAGTGCATGTTAACAAGAACATGAAACAACAAAAAAACTCTGGTAGGGTAAAACAGTTATAATTCAAATTCAATTTAGTAATCTCCAATGTTCTTAGCAAAAGCTAATAAAGTTTACTTATATAACATGTAAGTAATAAATTTTTAAAATGACAATAATATGAAAAGATAGTTTCAGCGGTATTTGTACTATAATAATTATTGAATAACTTCCGCAATAATTTTTAACTTCGCAATAAATTTTAATAGATTTCCTGGAGAGCATTTGTTTTTTTCTATAATTTGTAAGCTAGCATATACATAATTAATTTTAGTCATTGCAAATTAATTGTTTCTATAAAATTTGTGATTCCTTAAGCAATAATATTTTGTTTTTATAATACATACACCGAAGAGAACGAAAATATTCAATACTAACGTCCTTCATTCCGACTTAAGCATAAAACATTTTATAAATAGTAGTAATTAATTAATTCTTTATAAGTCACAGATTTATTCTTAAACAAAACATATTTTATTTTTATAAGCATAAATAAAAGTCAAATTGTCATTCCGTAATAATTTAAAGAATAGCATAATAAAATACATGCATCCTGTTAATTTTAATTTAACTTTTATAAAAGTAAAATATAAGTTTATTTGAAAACTGAACATAAATCCTGTTAAATTGTTCCGTATATGTTTCAAGAAAGTATTATAAAAGTAACACAATTTACTTAGCAGATTGGAGGTTTCATGCACTTTAACTTTCTTTTTAATAATAATAAACATGAGTAAATAGATTATCATATATTTAATAGTAAAAACAGACATTTTTAGAATGAAAATAAATATGATAGTGTTAATTTAAACGTTTAAACTGAGCAGATGAACGAAATTATATACCTTCTTTTTATCTTAGCTAGACATTCTAGTTGAAGACTTTCTGAGAACTAGAATTTTCCTATGACTTTTTAAAATTCACTTTGGAGCTTTAAAATTAACATGACTTCTGGAAGAGATATACACTTGTTACAGGCAGAATGAACTAAGGCACTGGTTACACTAATAATAATGAACTTTTTTTTTTTACTAATGACTATTAGTTAAATAGATATCACTTCCTTCCATCAAAAGATCATTTTTTCTTTAAAGGTCAGGTCCCCACTTTGCAGATAGGAGTTAATTAAATATTCAAGAAATCTTTTCTTAAAAAAAGTCATTTTGACCTTCACAATTAAATCAAGTCAAATAAAACAACAAAAAATAACTTTTTACAAGCTTGAAACAAATGAATATTAATTAATTATTAAATAAAATTGTTGATAATATTATTTAAATGGGTTAAAGAATTTATTAATCCAAATATCCCTTAATAACTTAAAAAATATATGTTTGCAAAACTATTAAAAATAATTACTGTAATTTAAATGTTTTATTGTAAATATAATATTATTTATAGCAATTAGAATATGAAAATGAAATGGAAAATGATACAGACACACCTGCATGCATATGTACTGCCACATAACTATTAAACTGTCCTGACTAAATGTAATTGATATGGCTATGGGTTAAACATATTTCACTGATTATAATATTGGTAAATAGATGGGTATCAATGAATAATAAATCAGAAAACCCTTCAGACAAATGCCAACACTATCTTATAAATAAATAAAACACTTTGCATCAATCTAACTATTACAACTACACTTTCTGTAATAATACACACCCTTCCTTACATTAAACCCTTAATCAAATATAATAATAACAATAAATACTTGAAAAATTGCTAACAAAAATGCACAGTTGGTCCACATATGAGTTTTTGGACCAATAAAAGAAAATTTTTAAAATTTTAAGGCTATTTCATTTTTTTAGTACAATACAATTATTCACTACTGATGCAACATCGTTTACTTACTTGTGTCCATTCAAAAGGTCACAATATATATATATATATATATATATATATATATATATATATATATATATATATATATATATATATATATATATATATATATATATATTTGAAAACCATATTTTATTCTTAAGATCTTATATTTATTTTCCAAAAATAAATATAAGATCCTAAGAATAAAATATGTAAAGCAAAGTTTTTTTTTTTTTTTTGAAATATTAAATAATATTAAAGTATTTATTTCAATTTTTTTTAAAAAAAAGTACTGCATATTTTTAATATAATTCTATAAAGTAAAAATGATCTACACAATAAGTTAGGTACAATTTATATTTATTCAATAATAGAAAATGTATTAGTGATTATAATTCTATAGTAGTATAATATTGTTATAATAGAATGTATTATAGTTGATAAATCCAATGTAGTGAACAATAATATTCATACTTTAGAGATAAATTATCAATAGATATTTTACGTAATATTGATAATATTGCTAAAGTGAAATTGTCTAGTAAAAAGAGGATATCCATGTTTTCGATTAGTATTATTTGATATTTATCCGTATTATGTTTTCTATATATTTTTTTTTTTTAAAAAGAAACATACTGAATAAATAATGGGTAAAAGATGTAAAATATATTTTGAGTAAGCATTTAATAAGTACAATTTTTTTATATAAGATTGATCAAACAGGGATTAATAATTTTGTATCATTTTTTTATTATTTTTATTTAAGTCAGAGTAAAGACTTAACGAGGTTCGAATATAAAGAATGTATAATCGTGACAATCTTTCAGATGTTTAAAATGTACATATTGTAAATAAATTGTTATGTTTTTAATGTTATAATAAACTTTATTAAAATTTTGTTTTCCTTAAAATTTGTGTGTTTTTTTTTTTTTTTCCATCTTCATGAAGTTGAACACAGAGTTAATAAAAGTAAACCCAATATTTTTTGCACAGAAATAAATAAAGAATTATTTTAAGAATTGGATTATTTATTAAGTAATCACATTTACATTATATTATGGTCATAAGTTAGTTATCATAATAATACATTGGATTATATGTTATCAATTGCCACACACTTTTATTTGTCAGATTATCAAATGCTACCACGTATTTATTATATCATTACATGAAGATAAAAGATTATATTAAATTATTTTATTGTTTTATTATGGTAATAAAGTTATAGTATAAGAAAGGATATACAGAGTTAGTTATACAAATGAAGAATATTACTATTGTTTTATTATTATTAGTTTAGTGTAGTAGATTATGACATAAAATCCCTTTTCATATTTTACTATCGTAATTTTAATTAACTTAAAGTATATATATATATATATATATATATATATATATATATATATATATATATATATATATATATATATATATATATATATATATATATATATATATATATATATATATATATATTATGTGAACAACCCAGCCCTCAAGGAGAGGGGTGAATATTATTGATAGAACAGCTGTCAACAATACCCACAATCGACAAAGCTATGCAAGGCATAACACGATCGCATTTCCAGATTGTGGCACACCTTGACTGCTAGATTCAAACCCCACTTTTCAAACACTTTATTTGTTTCAGAGTAAATCCTGGTTGTCATCTAGTTTCTAGAACTAACATGTTTGGACAGTAGGCCCATAATACAGCACTCAAAAATTTTTTAACTAGCTTAGTGTATTTTTAATTTGATAACAATTTATTCTTTACCTAGTAGTAAACGAATTGACTGACAAATTAAGCTTTAAGTTTCAAAATAATTTATTTACTTAAACATTATTATCTAATTTTAAATTACTTATGAGACCGTATTAACTTAAACAATGATGATAATTATGTATACTGACTAAGCACACACTCTGAATTCATATAATAAATTAGAAGATAACACATTAAATAATACAGAGCATTTAAATATATACCTTAAATCAATATAATATGACAAAAGGTATTCTCATTCAAGACATTTAGAACAAGCACATCAATACTTCATATATGCATGCTATAATAGAGTTCATTGTTACTTGACTCTGTGAGGTTTGACACTAATGTGATGGCTACATTCAAAATGAGAATAAGAAAAATGTTATTACCTAAGATTTTAGAACATGGATACTTTTTGCTGTTTGCAGTGTACTTTATTTTCAGTAGGTCTTTGTTTTTTTCCTCATTGCTGCTTCAAGTGAGAATATTTCCAGCCAGCTGGATATGAATTTCTTGAGGAGGTTTAATGCTTAGTATTCCAAAGTATTTTTCTGTAAGACATTTAGATATTGAAAGCAGATTTTCAAGTTTTTAGACAGGCATTATTTTCATGGCCAGGTTTACTGTTTCACTGGACTCAGGCTAGAGAAAGTTGTACATTTCTAAGATTTCTAACATTGCATTGTCAACTGATCGATTGACTGATTTACTCTGATGTGATCTTGCTGAACTTTTATCTCAACTGTTTGTACAATGAAAAACTGAACTATTTTATCATAAGATTGGTTGTCATTTTGATGTCTTCCGGTGATTTCCATTGTCAAAATTCCTTCCTTGTTTTTAAATACATTCCTCTAGATAAATTTTAACTACATGTTGTTGATCCTTTAATTAGCAGCCATCACACATTTTGTTTTTACGTTAATAATTAGTAGCCATCACTGAGTCTTTTTAATTTTTTAACTTTCATTTATTTCATTTTATCATGCACATATTTATGCTATGTTTACTATCGCACATATATATATATTACTAACAAGCTCACATTAATTTGTCATTTACCACAAGTATATTTTTCTAATAAACTCAATATTAGTTTTAAGATTACTTTTTTCTTTCTTTAACTCAAAAGAGATATTTTTTTAATTATTTGAAAATCAACTTGTTTTAATTTTCCCTGTGAAACTATGAATTAATTGTTTTTAGCAATTTTTTTTAAAACAAAAAAAATTTTGAAACTTCTTTTATAAACTTTTAGTTTGATGTTTCTAAAGCAAACCCTATCCCTCCTTCTAATTCATGAATTGTAACTTTTATTTCAACTGCTAATAACAGAAAAAAATCTCTTTGACTTTTAATTTTATGTTTCAAAAATAAACTGCAATAAAAAAAACTCTTAAAATTTTACATACTATTTTTTTTAACAAACTGTATTTTATTTTAGTAATTTTTAGACAAAATTAGATATATGTACCAATATAATCTTGGTACAGTACACTGACCTTTGTTTGAGAGTAAAATTCATCATTATTGACCATTTAATCTCTCATAACTTTAATTCTTTATTAAGTCTTAAATTATTTATTATTTTTCTATGTTTACTTTCTAATATCTGACCCTTTACATGCTAATGGCAATCTTCAATTATACTTTGCTTCTTTCAATGCTGGCAACAGTGCTTACAATGATCTTATTACTGGATAATGACCACAAGAACAGCACTATTTCTGGTGATGCAAGGATCTTTTCAAAACAAAGTGGATGCAGATTTGCTGGCTTATGCCGACTAACACATATGAAAATGAAGCTTTGTGTGCCAGTTCTCTTGACAGGTCTTTGACAAAGAAAAGGCCACAGTGAATGAAATGATTCATATCCTGTCCAATTCATATTATGCCTTGTAAATGAGGTATGAGATATGGGGACTCTCCCCTAAAGATGTGATTTGTGGCTTACGATGGTTGTTCCCAGTGCACATTTTAAGAGAGGAATGAGCCCTGATAAGTCCATTGCAGGTGCTAAATTTTATCCAGCCAATAGCTTTAACTTATCTTTATCTAAAACTTAGTGTATTTGCTACCCTCATTCACTTTAATTTCAAAATCTTATACACTCTTAATATACTATAACTTAGATTGACCTTATCTTTTATTTATTAACCTTACAATATTTTTTTTTTAAAATTCACATGAACATTATCTTAAACTATTTATTTATATTAATCTTACAATATTATTTTTAAACCATTACAAACATTATTTTACATATTTATTTATATTACAATATTATTTTTAAATCAGTTATTTAACATCTTTATTAATGTGCACATATTCAGAAAAACTATTTTATTTTATTATGATCATTATTACACAGATGTTTTTATTTATTTTATTTGACTGGATTACTTTAAACTATTTATATACTCCATTTTATTAGCCTGTGTGTATTCAAAATAAACTTTTATTTTAATAAGCTACTTCATTTATTATTTTCTACAGATATATTATACTTATTTATTTAAATTGATTTTATTGATTGTTTTATTTGAACTGTTTATTTACTAGCATTTCTTCATAATTACTATGTGCTTGACATAATTTTTTTTTTTTTATTCAATGAAGCCTCCTTTATTATTATTGCTTTCAAATATTTCATTTATTATTATTCATTTATTTTAAATATCCTGTTTTAGTTTTAAATAGAAATTTCAGATTTAAATTTATCCAATTTATTTACATTAGAATAATCATATTCATGCTCATTGTCCATATGTGGTCCTTTGTTTCTTCCTTTACTATTCTTCCTGATTACTAACTATTAAACTATGTCAGGCTGTTCTTCTTTCTCTCTACTAATTCACTAACATAAATTATACTCCATATCCTCATGTCTATCCCTCAATTAAAATTTATTGCTTTATCTCTTCCCTGTTCTGTTCTATTTTCTGCTTTATAGGTTAGAGAACCTTTACAGTTCACAGAACTCTGTATTTTTCCTAGCCATGGATATTTTTCCTATTTCTACTCTTTGTTTTAACCCTATGCTTAAGATGAATCTTTAACTTAACCTTTTTCAATTTTTGTGAAAACTTTTCTATGCTATCTTCTACCTTGAAATTATCTCTCTTCTATTTCTTGATCTATATTTCCACCCCCACACTTCCTGTCTTATAACTATCCTGTTCTGTTTAATTTCTATCTCTATTTTCACCTTCTCTGTTTTAATGCTATCTAGTTCTGTTTTAATTTCTATCTCTTTCATGATCTCAAAATCCTTACTTTCTTTGACAAAATCTACTTGTATGATCTCTCGATTTATCTCTACCTTTCCTGTTATTTCATCCCTCATTACCTTTATTTGTTTAATCATTTCTACTTTGAACTCTTGCTGGCTTTGTTTGAATTCCAAACTCAATTCTTTTCTTAATTCTGCTTTGAGTTCTAGTTGGCCTGTCTTGATTTCTCGTATTTCCACTTAGAGTTCTTGCTGAATTTGCTTAAATTATTTCATCATATTCATCATCATTTTTATCATAATCTGTGTTTCAGATATTTATTTTTTCCCGTTTTTCATCATTTTCGAAACAATATTTCTATTTCACTAATTTTAAATACAAACTTTTTTATTTATTTTTCTTACATGGAACATATGTCTTACTCCACCCACTTGTCCTTTTCTCTACCTATTCTTAATGTCTTATCTCTGGCCAAAAATATCTAACTGTCTCTGATTTAACAGAATGATTTATTTTAACTAACATAAATGTCAAAATCTCTTTTCATTTAAAAAAAAAATTTTGGTCAATACTTTTTTTAAAATTAAACCACTTTAAAATATGTAATTTAGCTTTTCTTTAATTTTTTTTTCAAACAAAAAACAAGGTAATTAATTACTGTAATTTCTGAGGTTTAGCCCCACATTTGGAGAAGCCATTTGCACCAGGTTTAATTTATAGATGATTCTGCATCCTCTATTTGATAGGTTTATCTGGCTTTAAACCTTATTTACAATAAATTTATAATCTTATATTATAAATATTATGTGAACGAACTGGCCCTTGAGCAGAGAAGAGAATATTATTGATAGGAGAATGGTAAACAATACCCATGATCAGACTGAGCTATGCAACACATAACACAATCACATTTCCAGATCATGGCCCACTCGACTGCTAGATTCAAACTCCACAATCCAAACACTTGATTTGTTTTGGAGTAAACCCCGGGAGCTAGCTAGTTTCTAGAACTGACATATGTGGACAGTAGGTCCATATTCCAGTGCTCAAAAAATCCCTTAACTAGCTCAGTCTATTTTTAATTCAATAACAACTTATTCCTTAACTAATGGTAAAAAAAATGACCGACAAATTAAGCTTTAAATTTCAAGACAATTTATTTATTTAAACATTATTATTCTAATTTTAAATTACTTATGAGACCCTATTAATTTAGATAATTATGATAATTACATATACTGACTTAGTAAACACTCTGAATTCATATAATAAACTAGAAGATAACACATTAAATAATACAGAGCATTTATATATATATATATGAAATCAATATAATATGACAAAAGATTTTCTTATTCAAGACATTTAGAACATTCACATCAATAGTTCATCTATGCATGGTATAATAGAGTCCATTATTACTTTATTTTGGAAGGCTTCAAACTAATGTGATGGCTATTTTGAAAATGAGAATAAGAAAAATGTTATTACCTAAGATTTTAGAACATGGATACTCTTTGCTGTGTACTTTATTTTCAGTAGGACTTTGTTTTCTTTTTGGTTGCTGCTTCAAGTGAGAATATTTCTAGCCAGCTGGATTTGAGGTACTTGAGGAGGTTTAATGCTTAGAATTCCAAAGTATTTTTCTTTAAAACATTTAGATATTGAAAGTGGATTTTCATGTTGTTAGGCAGCATCATTTTCAGGAGCAGGTTTGCTGTTTTACTGGACTCAGGCTAGAGAAAGTCGTATGTTTCTGAGGTTTCTAACACTTCATTGTCCACTGATCAATTGACTGATTTAATCTGGTGTGATCTTTGATATAAATTGCTTTTGAGAAGTTTATCATTCAAGTGTATATGTCAAAGAGCTTTATTATTTAGTGTATATTACTTTTAATTAGGCCTGATATGGGATTTTAATCAGAATGAACTAAATCCTTAATGTTGTTTCCACACTCTAAACAGTCTTTTTTTTTTTACAAATAACTGATACATAGCCAATAGAGACTATCTATCTCCAAATTGTCAGTAAGTGTATTTTTAAGATTTTTTTTTAGAATATCTATAGGTTAATACAAAACCAAAAAAAATATTCAACGATTGTCATTTAAAAAGCCCTGATGATAATGCTTTCACCTTCCTTTTTATTTTATGTAGGCTCTTGTAAAGACTTTGTTTTGTGGTTAGCTCTCAAAAGATTGCTTACTTTTTGCACACACATATATAATATTATTTTTAATCTACATTTTTGAAGGATTATAATTAATTTATTTTAAATCTATAAAATAGATCTTATATTTTCTTCTCAAGAATTTATTAATATGTCTAATGCACTACTAAATTACTTTTAATTACTAATTGTTTTTTTTTATAAAATAAAATATACATTTAGCATGTATATATATATATATATATATATATATATATATATATATATATATATAATGCTTATTAAATATTTATTTGCAAGTATCTTCTCCTTTGTTTTATGGCAACCACAACGAATTACATTTTTCCATATTAGATTTTGTACCTTAAAAATCATTATTGTTAAAAGAAAATCTGCAAACCACATATCATCTTGATGCATTAAGTTGTTAATGCTTTCTCATCTCCTACTATTTTTTTAATACCCAACGACTTTTTTGAGTGTCGAGTTTCAATTAAAATTTTTATCAATTTTCTTAACAGTTTTATCAAATATTGTCTCACTGACAGGTTTTTAATATTGAAGATCTGTATACTTTATTTTTTACTTAACTAGCATTTTTTGGAATTCACATCTTTTAAATATTGAATATCATCCTTATAAAACGTTTGCATTCAATTTTGATTATCTACACATATATATCAATATATCAACATATCCATTTATACAGCTTGAATTTGTCTATTAATCTCCATCTATCCAACTCTTTCTTCCAATATATATATATATATATATATATATATATATATATATATATATATATATATATATATATATATATATATATATATATATATATATATATATATATATATATATATATATATATAAGGCAGTACGTAATTTGCTTATACGGATTGTTTATTATATATGTAAAGAGAGAGAGAATTGATCTCAAGAATTTTCAGACGATTTATCCTTCACTATATCTCAAGCAACAAATATACATAACCACACACATGTTACAAAGATACATCATCCCCGATATGCATATTTCATGCAGAACAAGCACTCATCAGTTAGTTAAGATCATAGTCTCTCACACATATATACAATCAGTGCTCGGTTTATATTAAAATAGCAAATCTTCAAACATTAATGGACAGCTTTCAATATTCTCATTCTTCTAATTATTCAACTATGAATTTCATTGAAAAATAATAAGAATGTTCAAAAGGCTTTATAAAGCTTATTTATATGAGTACCAAATAAATATGTATCCACTATTAAAACTTATACACACACCTATAAAACAAATTTAAATATTTGCAAACACATTAAAAACTATCATTTTGACCACACATATGTGTTTGCTTTTCATTTACAACGTATGCTGACTTGTTAGATATTTTATTTCTAAATTTAGATTTATATTTATTATTTCAAATTAATGATTATAATATTTTTATAAATTATTTTGAATGTAAATAGCTTTCAAATATTTCATAACACAGTTGCACAGTCATAACTTTTAATTTTAATATCTTCAAAGTGGTAAACATCTGTATGCTACCATATATATATACTTCTCACTTTGCTTTTATATAAAATATTTTCTCTATTGTTATATTTTATTTAACACATAAATAAATACTGCCATAATTATGCAGTGACATTATCATGATTATTATATATCATGAACATCTTATAAATAAAATGTTTTTCTAAGCTTACACATAATTTTACACATAAAATTCTGAGGTATTGATTTTATAACACAAACATTAATATAATTTTAGACATACCTTATTAAATGATTATTAAATAAATTAAATCATAAGGCTGTGACAAGCAAATATCTCTTTACCGGTGTGTAAAATGAATAAAATAATTAACGAGTTTCATGTCATAAAATATGTTACTTACTTCAAAAATTGTCAATTATAATGGCTTTTTTTTTACATTTATTTTAAAGACCATAAATAATACGCAAGTATAAAGACATTAAATAAGTCTGCTTATTTTTTTATTTATATATATATATTGTTCATTGGGTATGCACATAAAATCATTAAAATATTTTTTCAATATTTTTAATGTTATTCTTAGAATCAAATTTATTGTAAAAATAATAATCATTAAAAATGAAAATGCTATTCCCTTATATTATTCTTTTCATTAATCATATTTTGTAATAAAAAAAGAAATATTACTATTTGAATCAATTTATTCTGTTATAAAGGTACTATTACAAATTATTTAGTCGATTTTTCTAAAGTATGATGCCTTTTCTTTTTTACGTTGATTGGGATCCAATATCTAATAGCACTGTGTGATAAGTGAAATAATTATTATTTGAATAAATGTCTCCTAATATTTTCTATACTCTTTCTATAATATAAAAATAAGTAGAGCAATTGTATGATAAGAGAGATCCAAATTTTAAACTAGTCAATTCTTCCAGTTTCTTAAAAATCAGTTTGATAAGAGCGAAGCAGAGTCTTCTCTATTTATTTTGTTCATATTTTTTTAAAAAAGAAATACATAAATGTCTCCTCATTTTATTATTAGTTCTCAAGATAAACGTTTCTGCTATTCTTCACTATAAGTATCTGGATTATACTATCCATATTTTCCCCTATATATTAATACTTTTTTCCTTTTAAAATAATAAAAATTAATTAGAATGAATTATTTTTATTTTTTTAACTTTATTTATATATCACCAAGATTGATCACTAATACTACTACTATATCTTCTTTATAATAAAATAAATAAAAATGTTAGTTTCTATGTATACTGCACATTTATTCTACAAGCACAGATAGACATCCTTTCTTCTCATAATCAGGTTTTTTATCTGTACTTAAGGTAAAGATTATATTTTATTATTTTAACAACTGTAATCTATTTATCAATAACAAAATTATATGAAGTAATTATCTCAAGAAAAAACTAACTAAATAATATAACATTTATTTTGTTTTCTTTCATTTTTTAACAATATTATGTTCTCTTACTTACTGTAGTATTTTGAAGTGCTTCATTATATATATATATATATATATATATATATATATATATATATATATATATATATATATATATATATATATATATATATATATATATATATAAGTTTGATATATGTATTCGTTTCCCAATATATGTAATATACATATCAATATATATATATCAAAATACAGTACAATTTACATAAATTATATTATTTTAGAAGTACTTTCGACTATACGTTTTGTAGTCTTTATCAACTATATAACACTGAATAATCAAAACGAGACAACCTTTAACAATACCCATAGTTCAATTCAAATTTTCCACAATTCTGTTATCTTAACATTTGATGACTGGCGATTCGTTAACATTTGACAATTTCTTGAAATCAACATAGCCTCTTTTATTTTACATTTATTATGACAACGTTCAATATGAATAATTTTCATATTTTTATAATCAAATTTAAATCCATATTGTCAAGATTTATTATGATCAAATATAACAGATGATGAAGGTTTATTTACATCTATTCCAGATTGTTTCTCTAAAATAATATAATTTCTGTAAATTGTCCTGTATTTTGATATATATATATATATATATATATATATATATATACACACAAAGAGCTTCCTGCTATTTATATATATTACAAGACTCAGATTTTTAGATTTGTTTACAATAGAATTTATGTATATCTTCATTATCTAGGAGCAAACATAAGTTATCAAATTCAAATGATTGTACTAGTATGACTTTGGGTGTATTTATAATTTAGAAAAATTAAAATATTAAACTAGTTTAATCCACTTATTTTATCTATATAATTTTTTCTCGATATTAATGATGACACTTGCTTTCAAACTTATGCATTTTTTTGTAATCTCTTATTGTTAGTCTCAACATATAAGTTTTCTGTATTGTCTACAATTTCATATTTACTATTGTTCTTTTGTTAAATGTTCAATTCTCAGAATTAAAAACAAGCAATAGTAGAATTTATTTATATAATACTAAACCATCCATGCACTTTACTATTGTTACACAATGCTTTATTTACCACCCTCTTTTACAGTTTACAGTTTCATTTGCCCTAGCAATCTTCTTCAGAACATGTATATCTCTTATGTTCAACTGTTAAATTCAAGTGGATGATTTAATATTATATGATATACATGCAATGCACTAAGAGATATTATAATGTATTTATTTATGATTTTTCTTTCTCAGACATATGGACATATATATATATTTTAAATTATTTCTGTAACATACTTTTTTCAAGTTTAATTCAATCATTCTATTGCATTTGAATATTTATTAATAATTGGACCAATGTCATTTTAATTTTTTTTTAATTTATTAGTAACAATTTTTATTTTCTTTTGTTAAAAAATGTTTAACAGTAATTCATTTTTTTTTGTATTTATCCATTCAGCTTCTCTTCTTGCTTTTATCTGATTTGTAGTATCTCTTGTAACTGTGAAATATTGATTGTAAATAAACAATGATGTTTTCAAAATTTAAAAGTGTGTGCAATATGCTTTTGTTTCACTCTTTCCATTTTCCCCTCTCATTTTGTTTGCCAAAATATTTAATATACAAATAACAATATAAATATTTATAGAGACATCATTGGACAATATTTTGGATCCATATTTTGATATTGTAATTATTTAGGTATAAGAGAAATGTTATTTCACAGTCTACCAATTCAATGCAAAATTGCCAACTTATACTCATTAATAATATTAATATGTTATTTTAATATTTGAATATAGTTTATTTTACCATAATTTCATTTAAATCCAATTTGTTTACTTGATTGTTTTATGTTCAGACTTTTTTAAAAATAATAAGTGAAAAATAGATAGATTTGTAATTTTTAATGTTTTTGTTTTTTTTTTTAAAAAAAACAAATAAAATAGAAACATTAATACAGCTAAAGAATTTTTTTAACATAGGTTATATCATTTTCACTTCTTTTTTTAAAAAAAAAGTATTTATAATGATTGTATTGTTTTTTTTTTTTTTTTTTATAGTTTTTACATTTTTAATAGATTTACAATAACTAGATATTCTTTTTTTTTTTCATTTACAATATAAGAAATTTAAAATTTTAGCTTTAAAAAAATTAAATAAGCAATGCATATGTAAATGAATGATAAGTGTTTATTAAAAAATTTTTAACATTTTTAATATTATAATAATCTATTAAAATTTATTGTAGACATTTTTGTCATTAGTTATTTAATTTGTTTAAATAAATAAAAAAATAATATTTTTAATTCTATTAGTTATACAATGAAATTTAATTAAACATATAACTTTTATATTTTCGTTAATTTATATTACTATTATAATACTTTTTAATCCTATTAAAATAGCTTGCTAATAAAGAACATCTCTTTGTATTTATTTCATACTTATTAAAGTTACTTATTAAATTAGATGTTTAATTATTGTGTTATAAATATTTTAGGATATTTTTATTTTTTTACTATAATAATGATTTTATAGCTTTAGTGACCTTTTAGAAGCACATGAACTTAATACAAATAAAATGAATTTTAGTGTTTTGTTTTCTTTTTTTATAATTAAATAAATATATCTATGTATGTAATTATTCGATTCTATTCACTTTCTGAATTATAATAAAATGCATCTATCACTTTTGCATTTTTAACTATATGGAAATTAAGACATATTTTTCAAATTTGTACAATTTACATTATATTTTATTTAAAGCAGTTATGTTTTTATTAGTGCATATTGTTTCAGATGAGAATTATATGTGAGGACATACCTATTTGCATTCGTATTTAATTATACTAAAAAGTTATAAGGTCCAATATAATGATAATGGCAACAATTATACTCTATATAGATATGTGAATCAATTAATATAGATTTAATGAATTGTGTCTGAGATTTAAATAAATCAATGAAGTTAAATATTTTGAAAGAATAAAATCACCATATTTTTACATTACATGATCACCAATTATTATGCTTGCTCAAGCTGTTAAAACAAAAGTTAAACTCTTGATACTGTAGTAACATTTAGTGCAAGCCAGAGTAATCAACAGATGGAAGAAGGGATCTGGAGTTGTGATGATAACAGAAAATAATACTTGTATATTATCTTCAAAACGTATACTCAAACTCTATTTTTATTACAATAAATAATTCAAGCAATAAAAACATGAAAACTATAAATGTACTTGCAGGAAGTGATTACTAGTTATAGAAAATAAAATAACTAAAAATATTTTGTACAATCTAGAATGATAATATCTCACTGAGCAAGATGGAATAAATTATCAGCCTTAGTTCTTTGTAATGTTACTAGTACTTGTATTTTTAACATGCTTTTATATCAGATAAAAAAAACCTAATATGATATGCAAATGTTTTACTAATACAAATGTAGTATTTTCTAAAATCTAATCAGAATAATGATGCAGTCAATATATAGAGAAGACCTTTAAATAGAAAGATTGAAAAAAAGTTCTCTAAACAGTTGATATTTACAAGATACTCATTTTACTAAAAGGCAAGTGATGTGTGCTTTGCCCTGTCCCAAAAGTGGCAGTTATAACTAATTTGTATTATTTTGCATAAGTTTCCTTCTAACAATGCAGTTTTTAACAAAATAGTAGCTATGAATATGAGAACAAGAAGTCTCTTAAAAGTGCTCGTGTAATATAGCATTTTTTGATATATACTAGTTTCATTATCTTTGCATGCAGCACATATACACAGTATTTATAATTTAATGAAGTAAATAATTCACTCATTTTAAATGAGATTAACTGATTTAAAAATGAATACTTTTTAGATCAATACTCAATGCATAACTATGGTGTGTAACATCATATATTCTTCTAAACACCTAACTATACAATATTTTATACAGCTTTCTGTTAATAAAGGACAGCCAATTTAATAATTCTACACTTAATGACTATATACTAGCCAAAATTGTTTTTTCTAGCAAGCAACTTTGGCAAGCAACAATAAAGAATGTATTTTATAAAACTTTTATAAATTCCATTAAATTTGAAGCATTATGAACCATGTCCATTTAAATAAATGGGAAGCCTATTATAGAATGTTGAAGCTGATTGTTTTATAATGTTTGGTAATAAACTATAGTATCATTACGTTAAGATAAAAAACAGAATATAAGCAGAGAGAAAATATTTTAAACAATTGGATTTTTTTTATTAGAATTAGAACCTAATGGCGACAACAGGTTCAATGGTTATCAGAGTATGGCATGCCTTCTATCGTTACCGATAAATTGCCTAATAGATTAATATGTAATATTTAATCTTTAACATAAGTAGATATCCCATTTACTGACCATTAGTAAATAGTAAGCTAATTTGTCTATTCCCATGAAAATAATCATAAACATGTATGTTATATAAAAAATGTTACTTTCCACAATTTGATTTAAATTTCTTATAGTGACATAGTAAACATTTAGGAATAAACAATATATTATGGAGGTTTATCTGTTACAACTTATATATTTTTTAGATAAAAATTGAATTACATATGTCATAAAATTAAATTCCCTTTGCAAATATACACTCATCCCATAACAACTAATATAAATATCTACATCCAATAAACTTGTAATTTATAACTTATAGAGAATAATATTTTTCTGTATATAGATGTTTCTTTTGTGTGTGCGAGTAAATTGCTTTCAATTGTAAAAAACAAAAAAACAAAAAAAAAAAAAAAATTAAATCTATCTAAAAATAGAAGTATATATATATATATATATATATAAGTTTATTTAGAATAAAGCTACTATTTATAAAAAGTTAAGCCATTAATTATTTAATCCCACGATTGTAATTCAAATTTGCTTTAACTGTCTGAGTGCTTATTTCACTAAAAATAATATTGTTACTCCAGGTGCAAATGGACATTTTAGAGCATTGCTTTTCAAAAAATTTTTTCTCTTCTTCATTAATCTAAACTTTATAATTAGTAAAATAAATTATTCTTTGTTAGTCTATATATTACAACTGCATTTAGGTTTTTCTCAACTTAACTTAAGCAATTTTATTGTTGAAAACACATATTCGTGTATACCGACACATATATATATATATATATATATTGTAATTCTAGTTATATATTTTATAGCTATCATTTGGGCATACATACTCTCTGAGTAAGTTCTTCTCTGCCTAAGAGGCCGGTGTTACGAATGTACATATTCGAACTCGGTTCAAATGGCTTTACCCAATGTGGGCCGAACTTGTCATAAATGACAGTTAATTAAATACTTTGTTCTTGTTGAAAATAAAAATCTAAAAAGTTAAATTACGTATGTAAAAGTGTTTTAATTTAAAAAAAAAAAGAGAATTGACCGAAATTTTTTTTTCGAAATGAAAAGAGATTTTGACATTTATGCTACCAAATCAGAGTCAATTAGATGTTATGGGTGGAGTTAAAGCATTAATATCGGGTAGTGAAAAGGACTAAAAGGGTGGAGTTAGCATGAGTTTCCATCTTAGTAAGAAAAATAAATAAATAAGTTGTATTTAAATTTAGTTTAACGTAAGCGCTAGTTTGAAATAAAAAATAAAATACATGGTGTCAAAATGGGAAAAGATATAGAGCTGGAGGAAGTAATAAAAAGAGTAGAGGCATTAGAAAGAGAACATGAGAATGGGAAACCATGGGTGCACATACATAAAATGGAGGCAGTAAATCAGCTGCTAAAGATAAAAGCATTCTCAGGGAACAGAGGGGAGAATCTGAGTGATCACTTAGAGAGCTTGGAACATTGTTGCACTTTGAATAGTTTAAGCGAGGGAGCAAGAATTGCTTTAGCTTGCAGTCACATACAGGGAGAAGCCCAACTCTGGTGGAATTCATTATGTGTAAAACCGACAACATTCTGTGAATACAAGTGTTCATTGTTGGCAAACTATTGGGGGAGGAGCTGCAGGAAAAGGTTAAGTTTCAAATAGAGTAGGACAGGTGGCAGATGGGGGAGTTATTTATTACATTTTTTCATAGACAAATAGTGAAATTGAGATCAATCACAGCATACAAATTATCGGAGCAGCATATTATGTGTATAGTTAGGTGTGGTTTACCTGAGAAGGTGGAACAAATGATGATTGGCAAGCAAACAGTAGAGCAGATGGCCGAAATACTAATGGCATTGGTCAACAATAGGGGGATGGTGGATGGTTAAGATGAGGATGGAAATGCAGAAGTTGATTGAATGCAAGTAGCGAATCTGGTATGTAGTTGAGAAGAAAGCACGCCCATGATGGCACCTCAGAGCTGTCTGAAAATAGAGATAAAGGTAGGGGAGTTACAACTAGTGCATTGTTTGATTCGTGGAGTCAGGTATCAGTAATGTCACAGGAAATGTTTAATAAAATAAGTGACACTGACCCGGAAATTAAAATATTGCCTTTAAAAATTGTATATGTTTTGTTGGCTAATGGTAAGAAGGCGAAGTTGGCATCCAAACAGGCATGGGTGAAATTACACATGGCAGAGGGAGAATATATGCATGTTCTGTTGATTTTGGAGGGACTGATTCATGAGGTTATATTAGGCTCGGATTTTATGTACAAAACAGGCTGTGTATTGGATTATAAATGAAGCTGGGCAGAAATAAACAATGTAATAATTCCATTTACAAAACACCAGAAAGATGAGATAAATAGACAGAGTGATGCATAAAGTGCAGTAATGGAAATAGAGATAGGGGAAAAGGTGGATGATCAAAATGCATAAATGACAATCAAAGAGACCAACTGAATAAACTATTCAATAGATATGAAAGCGTATTTTCCGAGGTTCCGGGGGTAATCCAATGGTATGAACACAGAATAAGGCTTACGAAAGACCAACCATATCAAGCTTGTGCATATCCCATACCTCATCAATATAGACATGAAGTAGCATTACAAATAGACAAAATGCTTAAATGGGGGATTATGTCTAAATGTTCGTCTCTTTTTAATAACCCCATCGTAACTGTAAAAAAAAAGATGGATCAATTCGGTTATGTTTGGATGCATGGCAGTTAAATAAGTAACAATAGCTGGTACTAATGCTCCACGGCCTATGAGTGAATTGTTATTGAAATTTCAAAGTAAGAAAATATTTTCGACGTTCGACTTAACTGCCAGCTACTGGCAAATCAAACTTAATCCAGAGGATTTGAAATATACGGCATTTAAATATAACGGACGTGCATATAATTTAACTGGATTCCCTTTGGGCTAAAAAAAGTGGATATACAATGTCTGGATCAAGTATTGTCAGATGATATTAAGAATTTAGTTATAATGTATGTAGACAACATTGTGGTGGTGTCGTAAAGTATAGATGAGCACTTTGCACATTTACAAATGTTGCTGGGGGAGTGTGAGAGAAAGGGAATTCGAATTAATTTAAATAAGAGTAAGATAATGACTGACAAGGTCAAGTTTTTAGGTCATATAATTACAGAAAGAGGGATATTACCTAATCCTGAAAAAATCTGAGCAATACAGGAATTCCCCACACCCCGGAATAAAAAACATATTAAATATTTTCTCGGACTCTGTAATTTCTATAATCGATTTTATAAAAAATTTTCACTTGAAATGGAACTGTTATTGCAGTTATTAAGAAAAGGGAAATCATGGGTGTGGAATGAGCAGCGTGAGCGCAGTTTTTAGAGCGTGAAGGCAGGATTTTTAAATAAAGTTATGCTGTCATATCCCGATTTTGACAAACCATTCTTTGTACAAACAGACAGCAGCAGGTTTGGATTGGGGGCTGTGCTATTTCAGATACAGGACAAGGGACAGCACAGTGTTCTTTGTTTCATTATCTGTTTACTAAGGGGACCGGAAGTGAACTACACTGTAACTGAGAAGGAAGCCTTGGCTATTGTGTGGGCATTCAAGAAATTCAGGCAGTATTTAGTAGGCTCTGAAGTGGTAGTAGTCACTGACCATAAGAGCCTTGAATTTATTAATCACAGCTTTTTGAATAATAGCAGGCTAATAAGGTGGAGCTTATTCCTGCAAGAATTTAATTACAAAGTGGCTTACTGTCATGGCAAAGAGAATATTGTGGCAGACACCATAAGCCGATATCTGGTAGCTCAAGAACAACACTTGAGTTGCGACAGAGCGTATATAGCTGCCTCCAAAATATATAAAAGAAATGGGATAGAAGACGAGTTGCACAGATTAAAGGAGCAGCAAGAGGAAGATAACGATTGCAAACAAATAATAGAGTATTTACGCAATCAGCCTGTAATGAAAACAGCCAATAATCCACTGTGGAGGAACCAAAATCACTGTTCTTTAAAGGGAGGACTCTTACAGCGTGTGTTATGGAAAAAAAACAAATACGCATTATTCTTCCAGTCGCCATGAGAGAGCAAATGATTAAATATGCGCATAACACTTTCAGACATTATGGGTCAAATAAAGTGGAAGGATGGCTGAGTCATTGGTTTTACTGGACAGGAATGAATGCCAATATTACAGACGTGTTTGGTAGATGCACCATATGTTCAGCATCCAAGCCTGCTAACACATCAGGAGTCGGGCCGCTGCAACCTATATATGCCCAACGCCCGAACAGCTTACTAGCGATAGACTTCTATGGACCTATGTCTCCATTCAATAAAATGAAGTAACTCATGGTAACATATGACGTGTTTTCGAAGCTGGTAGCAGCATATCCAGTAGCCCAAGTGAACGCAAAACAGACTATTGGAGTTTTGGAGCAACAATACTTTAAAACTGTAGGAATTCCAGACAATTCTGTTGGATCATGGAACACCCTTTATATCTAGCGAATGGAAGAAATGGACGGACAGACATGGGATAAGACATATACTTATGTCGATTCATAACCCTCAGTCTAATCCATGTGAATGGGTTATGAGGGAGTTGGGGCATCTATTTCGGGTTTATATACAGGATGATCATCGCAAATGGGTGAAAGAAACATCACGAATAATCAACATGATAAACTGGTCAAGAAATGAGTCTACAGGATTTGAACCTGTTCAGCTACATTTTGGAAGAAATATTATTCAGTATCCGTTTGAGACCAAATTGCCAGTGGGGATAAATCCAATCAACCAGAGAAGAGATGCTAAGCAAGCACTCAACCGGTTAAAAAAATGGGCAGGCTATGGCAGCAGTGTCAGGGAAGACCTAAGGCTATATTCAAGAGGGGAGATGAGGTCATGGTGAGAGTTCTTCCTGAAAAACATTTATACAAGAAATTCCAGCCAATATACGATGGCCCTTATATCATCAAATGGCAATACGGTAATAACATGTTTGTGATAGCAAAGGGAATAGAGAAAAAAGGAACACATAATGCCCAGTCGTTAAGGTTAGTGAAAAGAGAAAAACAACCACCGGACAGGTGGTAATAATACTAAATGAAATTTAGGAATAATAATAATAACAAGGAGGCATTATTGAATAAAAGATTTTCTCCCCACACACATATTACGTAAGAAGAAATGCTTGTAAATAAACAGTTAAAAAATCAATAAAATCAAGTTAAATAAGTAGGTCAAATGAATGATTTAAGAGTAACAATTATAGGATTAAATTAATGAATAAAATAAAGGGTTTGATTAAAGTGATCAAATTAAACAAATAAATAACATGTCAATAAAATAAAAAATAAATAAATTAAGATTTAATGTAGACAGAGGTAAAATGGTAAAAAATGATGCATTTTACTCTCAAAAAAGAGGAGCGGTGTAATGTACCTATATTGATATAGGCACAAATAATTTTATCTAAAATTATATTATTAAAATAATCGTTCATAAAAGAAAACATAAAATTAAACGTTGAAGAGTTTATTGCAGTTTGTTTTAGAAAAAAGATAAAATTAAATAGTTTTCTAGCGTTAGTTTTTGAAATAAAAAAGCTACAATTAATTAATCAAAAAAGGGAAGGGGGAATCTTGGTTTGAGAAATAGACAGGCTGCAAACATTAAAACTAAATAATTTGTGAAAAGGCTAGACTTTGAAAGCATGTTTGAAGATACCTGAAAACGAATTAGTATTAGTTGACAAAGACTATGAAGCTAGTCAAAAGTACTCATAGGTATATAAATATTTTAAAGTTGTACTTTTTATACATTTATGTTACTATATTTATTAATATTTAATTACAAGATTATATATATATATATATATATATATATATATATATATATATATATATATGTGTGTGTGTGTGTATATATATATATATAGTACCGGTAATAATCACCATGCTTAATCACACACAGTAATCCGAATTCAAACCCAGTCCACGTCAAGGAATAAATTCCAAAATGCAAACTAAATTCAAACCCAAACCCTGGCATGACCCACCGATGACAACATTACAACGGTATGGGGTTTTCCCTTTACTAGCTCATCGAAAAACACAGACTAAATTACCTACAATCAGCTATTTCATAGATACCTTATAGTCGAAATATTGGTACGGCTAATAATTTAATGTATATATTTAAGTTGTCGATACAGACAGCAGGTGATTGACTAGATTTCGAGAGTAATAATGCGAGAGAGACAAATTAGGTTAGATAATTTTTTAATAAATTATTGAAAGCACTGAATAATATTATTTACAGGTACGGTAAAACTCTCATATGTATTTTACAATAAATTGCTGCTAGTCATCAATAATCGGTTTGTACTGATTAACAAACTCATGCCAATATTTATGTGTTTAAATGGTTGTACAGGTTGATATGAGAATCAGAGTAATTGGAGCACTTCAAATATTTAAACACTAGTTTATATTAAGTTGTTTTATTTTAATAGCTTCAAACCCTTGCGTATACGGATAAATGGGAGGCGGTTTTTATAAAAATATAATATATAATACTGATGTACTGATGGTTGCAGGGATTAAGGTATACTACAAATAATAACTTGCGGTGCATTGACGGAATACCGGGCGGCTTGTACTTTGACAAGTCTTAATGCCCCCAAGTAGATCCGGGACACTACAACCAGCCGGGATCATTTTCGAACCCCGGTGATCCAAGAGATTACCTGGAGAAGAATTTCTTTCTCTCCATATGGTAGTAAAATGAGATGCCAACTTAGGCGAAGGTAAAGGCATTGCCACCATAACATCGAGTAAGAGTGATCGGAAGTGGATTTTAAAACGAATTATATAAACCCATTTATCTATCCGTAACGTTCTACGCAACAACCTGATATAACTATTCAATAAAAACATGGCGAAATCAAACGATCGCAAAAGTAACAATTAATTAATTTCACTCTGAAACCCATAACTCCCCAGATTATTCGGAAGGTAATAATAGCAATAAAATATTCACTTGTTATCATTATTCTGTAATAATATATAAAAAAAATATAATAAAATTTTAGACTATTTAAGTATTTGAGATTTGGAGTCGAGATTAAAATATCATGACAAAGTAAAAGAAACAATAAAAATACTTGAATTTTTCTCAACTCAACATAAATGAAACAATTTTTAGTTCGATAAAAGAAAATTACTTTTAAAATGGATATAATAAATATTATGAGATAAACTTTACTGACTTTAATTAGAGTTGAGAAATATTATTATTGGCATCGTTTTGTTTGTAAAATAAGTAATAGTAAAAATATAAATGTATTCACAAATGGATTATTAGTAGGCACAAATATTAATAATTATCATCTAAAGACTAGAGCACAGAAATATTAGAGAAGAAATTTACTGACAGGTTTTAGTGTAATATTTTCAAATGGAAAACAAGAAATTTACATGCAATTAATTAGGTTTACAGATTAAATATAAACTTATTACTGAGAGGAAAGTTAAAAAGTTCATGTAACCAAAAGTTACCATTCTTTCTTCGTCCGGCTTTTCTTCTTGCGGTGATATGTATGAAGAACGTAGGCGCGTATTTTGAATTTCTTAGAATGGCATGGTTAATTTAAATGTTGGAATTTGGAAGACTGGAAGCATGGAAAACATTACAGATCAGCGGTACAAAAGATTTAAATTGGCAGAACAGGGATCAGCTTCTTGGACTTAGCCCATAATTATTGCAGTTTACCGGGCAACTTCTTAATAATGGTTGAAGTGATTTCTCTGGAACAACTACTTTGCTGTAGCTTGAGACGATCTAAGCACAGCCAAGTCAAAAGTTAGAGTGTCTATATTATATCTAAGATGGCTACGGTTGACCTTTCTGCCTAGTTTTTGTTCATGACTCCGCCTCCTTTGATTTTCTGGCCTCCAGCAATATCTAATTTTTGACTATACAATAGCATTTGCCTTTCTAGATAAGAGTTCTACGTTTCTCATTTCCATTGTTCGGGTTTCATTTATTTTTAAATTTAATACATGATTCTAAATTGACAAAACAATTACATCGGAATTCGTGAATACAAAAATATAAATTCATTATCTCAATTTATCGAAGTACAAATTAATTATTCTATAGATTTGTACAAGTAAGATTTTGATTAAAAATACTGATCAAAGGAATGTGACTTTTGATCAGCATTTTTAAATGACTTTGTATAATTTGCAAAATTAAAATTTAAAAAAAATATACACGCAATTGAAACTTTTAAATTGAGCTAATATAAATCCACAAACCACACACACACGAATATTATTTATCATGATTTGTGACACTTATACTCATACTATTTACATTAAATTCTTTTTAAACAAACACAAAATAAATAACTTAAAATTTATGTGGCTTGGAATAGAAAAAGTCTCATTGCGGGTAAATAGTGGTTTAGAATTACCGTTCTTAAATGACAACCATGAAACTAAGATCGATTCTTCGATCTGTCTGTTTCAATATATATATATATATATATGTATGTACTTTTTGAATAGTTGATTTTTACTTGAAAATGTATTTTTTAATAGATCAAACCATGGCCATGAGAAAATTTTAACATAAATTTATTTTGCAATTATTTAATGTTATATTATATTTTTATTTTATTTATTATTACTGGTATTAGCGTTTGGCATTATTTAATATATACCATGCAAAAGAATAAGAATTAACACACACATTCATATATTCTATTCTATTTAAGAAAACAGAGAAATAGACAGTGATGTTTTTTGGTCTTAAATTCAGATATAAAAGCTATTAAAATCACTATAGTTGGCTAATACTATGATGGTAAGCAATCCATTCTTGTTTGTCTACCATACAAAAAAAAACTTGTAGTAATAACTGTAATGACAAGAATGCATTGAATGTGAATTGGAAATTTGTTTTTCTTAGTCGTAGAAGAGAAAAAATGAATTTAAATTTAGATTTATTAAATAAGAAATGTAGAAAAAAATTATAGCAAGAAAAGATAAAAAAAATAATTTGTATTTTTTGAATCCAATTAATCTTTTTATTCCATATATCCTATCTAGGTACTAAAGTAAAATGAATAAAAATGATTCAGTACTACAAAATTCCCCTGTATATGCAGTAAATAAATAATACAGCTACGCATTTTGTTATGCATAACGAGTTTTTAAATTATATATATATATATATATATATATATATATATATATATATATATATATATATATATATATATATTGTACCTATATTGATATAGGCACATATAATTTTATCTAAAATTATATTATTAAAATAATCGTTCATAAAAGAAAACAAAATTAAACGTTGAAGAGTTTATTGCAGTTTGTTTTAGAAAAAAGATAAGAATTAAATAGTTTTCAGTGATAGTTTTTGAACTAAAAAAAGCTACAATTAATTAATCAAAAGGGGGAAGGGGGAGTCTTGGTTTGAGAAATGAAACTAAGGGTTATAAAAGGAAGTAAAGAGTTTTTATTAGTATTCGTAAAAATATAATTTAAAAAATTAAAACATACAAATCTCTTTTCATTCAAGTTTAATTAAAGAAAAAAAATAATGTTAAAACTAAATAGTAAATTGTATTAAAAATATATGTGCATATATATGCACCATTTGTAAATAAATAAAAATGTATGCAAAATAAATAAATATTATCATTAAAAACACTGCAATGGTTATTAATAAAATAAAAAAACACGTTTATCAAATGATTATCACCGGAAATATTTCGACAACACTTTGCAGATATAAATAGACTTTTTTATCGGACAGTGAGGCAGTTCACAAATTTATTGAGTGAGTGCAGTTCAGAAATTAATTGAATCAGTTGAGTTAATTATACCCAGAAACAAAATGCAGTGCTGAGAAGATTTTGGGAATTCACACCTCTCCCCAGCCTAAAAAATCCGATGAAAACAGCAAGATCTGCGCGTGAAATAATGTCAACGTAACAACTTAGAAAATCTCCGTCAGTATCTAATTGTCTCCAATAGTAATAATCGTGAATAATAAGGAAACTCATTAAGGAAATGTCACAGCCGGTTGGAAGCATTCATACTGGAACCATTCATACTGGAAGAAACAACAAACAAGAAGAAAACAAAGTGTTAAATCTATGTTCAAAATCCTAGGTAAAACATTTGCTTATTTTTGTTTATACTGTAATAGCCATTGCATTTCATTAATTTGTGTGAATCCTCCAAGAGTCTAATTATATGAACTCGATATCATACATAAATGAACTATTGATATGTGTGTTTAAATTTCAAATGCTATGTAATACTTTAGTATTATTATGTGTGTGCATGAGTTAATATGTGTGTGATCCTTATATCAATATTATTAGTCAAAGTAGATAAATTTCCAGTGTTCTGTTATGAAAATATTCAAGAATATTTAAACTATTTAGAATGTTAATTTAAAATATGCGTATGTTTAATAGAATTATAAAATGTTTAAATTTAGTAAATAAATGTTAGTTAATAAATTATCTTTAAAATTAAACTTTATTTGTCGGTCAATTCTTTTTATCAATTCTTTTACCAAATTCTTTTATCAATCTCTTTTATAATTTCCTTTTACAATTCTTTTATCAATTCCTTTTAACCACTAATGAAGTATAATCTATTAGTGATTACAAACAGCTGAGCTAGTCGTGGATTTAGGCATTGAGTTAGTGGCCATTGCTCAAAGTGCGTTATATATTCATCCTTGAATAGATAGCTGGCACCCGTGTTTATACACAAACAAAAAAAGGTGCTTTGAACTTGGTGTTGATCTCAACAGCCGAGAAGAAGTTATGTCCTGGAAATGTAACGCTAGTTATATATTTTATAGCTATCGTTTGGGCATACATACTTTCCGAGTATGTTCTTCTCTGCCTAAGAGACCAGTGTTACGAATGTACATATTCAAACTCGGTTCAATATATATATATATTTATATATATATGTGTGTGTGTTTATTTAACTAAATGTTTGTAAAATTCCCACATGATAGTGTGAAATTTTTCAAACATTAAATATATGTAAGAGTATTTTTTTAAAAAAATTAAAAAGAGGGACAGAAAAATGGGATTTTAATAACTTTGTAAATTTCTTGTTTTTAATTAATCAGAGTTGTTTTCCTTTCTTTACCTCTATTTAATAAAAAATAAAAATCAAATTAATGCAATTAACAAATTATCTTATTGGTTAAGATTTGATTATTAATTATAAAGAAATGCCAATAATTTTATGTTTTTAAATTCATGTCTGTAAATTCCTTTAATATATGATTAAGAAGATAAATAGCTGAATAATTGTTGTGAAATTTTATTTAAGTGCTTGTCATGAAAATAATAATCTAAGAGGTGGTTTGTAATTGTCTCATGGGCAAGTTTGTTCTAAAACATACATGTGCAAAGGTTATTGCTAATTTATCTGTTGAACAGAGCAGTCAAATCTTAATTCTTCTGCTGAAAACAGTAAAAGTATTTTTAACTTAACTGTTGGAGAGAACAACCCAAGATACTATATAAAATAACCATTCTTTTTGTATCAAGCTTTTAGCATACTATGAATTTAGCACTAAAATGGTTTGTACAATGAAAACCATATGCTAAGTTCTGCTCAAAGCTAAGCATCAACTTTCTCCATGTAACCTACCTTCACTGGAAGAAAATATAGAAAAAGTAAAAAACCATTTAAGCAATCTGCAATCTTGCTTTCAACCAAGACCAACAAAAGTCTCTGTTTACATGTCTCACTTAGAAATTCAAGAAGAAATCCAAGTGGACAAAATTGCTATTTTCATTTACCTGGAATTGTTACAGATGGAGGAAAGAACAAATTTAACCAGGCTTATGTTTAGAAGCCTTCCACAAAAAGCTCCCTTAGAAAAAGGTGAAATTGCAACTGCAAAGGCCTTTATAGACAAGAGAGCCATGGGTATAGTTTTTTTTTATGTTTTTATGTGTGGACATTATATTATTTTATTAATAGGCAAGCTGTTTTTGTTTCATAAATGTAATACATTTTCTCTCTCAATTTGACCTCTGGGTAGAATCAAAAATTTTTATCTTTGATTATCTGAAAATATTTAATATACTCTTAGTTAATTTTAAAGATATAACCTAATGAATTGAAACCAAATGAATTAAAAGTTAATCCATGAATAAAAATTAATTGATAGGCTAATATAATTTTATCAAGCTGTATAAATATTTATTTTTTATGATGAAATAGATGTTTGAAATTGTGTACTATTATGTGTTTTTTTTTATTAAATAAAAGTTGTTAAATAATGGTTTTAGTTTAATATTATTTTTACTTTTAAATACTTTATTCTATCCAATTCCTGTTTCATAAAATGCAGCGTTTGTGTAACCTTATATCATAACAGCTTATATTTTAGAAGTTATTTTTTTGTTTTATTTTTTTGATGATACCAATAAAAGTTGTTATTTATGGGTAGGGTAAGCTCATGAATTGCTTAAGTTATTTATAATAAGCTAATTAATTTATTTATTTCCCTTTTTCTCACAGTAATAAATTATAGAGTTCTTGCTGCCTGAGCTAGACTTGTGCATGACAGTTATATGGGATAGGGGGTTTATACTTGTATATGGGCATCCAAATGATGATGATGGTTCCTGAGTTAGTATGGAGAGAATATTCTTCACAATCCATACACTACCTTTTACTTAGTTTGTTTTTTATAAGTTTTATTTTTTTAACTTGAGCATAAAAATAAAATTCCTCAGATTCTTCATGGTTTAAACCCAAATTTTCTATAGAGTTACCAATAGCTAATCAATTTATGTCAATTTAAAGTTCATGTTCACAAACACTGGTGACCATTACACAAGGTATAACCAGGTATTTTCCCATAGTATTACAATATATATATATATATATATATATATATATATATATATTGTAACAAACGGGTTCGAATACACGCATATGTAAAATATGACATAATTGATAGTGTTAAGGTAGGGACCATGTATAAACAAATAAATAAAAGAATATATGTAAACAGTCATTCGAACCCGGTTACAAGTAATGTAGATATAGTGTATGTGTGAGTATAAAATTACATAGTTAGTATCGGAGGGGTTGCGATCACTTATATATGTAGAGCTGTATAAAGCGCAATTAATTATTCTTAGATAGATTTTATTCCATAGTTTTTTTTTGAGTTTATTAATAATTTTGGTAACACGTGTTTTCTTTTGTTGAGTCACCTTGTGAACATGTGAGAACTGAAATAGGATGAGTGAATTGCTGTAGGCAGTTTGGTAATAACTGGCGCGGAAGGGGAAAACTGGTCCGTGGATATAGTTTTTTTTTGTGTTGAAGAACAATGGAAGGACTGGTCAGCGGCGTAGGAATATGCAGAAAGATTTTGAAAAGTTAAAGGTGAATACAAAAGAACTTTTTTTTTGTCTTGCGCTTGAGTGGAGAAAAAGGAAAAAAAAAAGAGAAGCGGCTTGAATCCTAACAAGGAGGACGCAAAGATTTTTCTTAAGAAGTTTTAATATTTTTTGTCAGAAAATGTAGGGGTAATTGGATGGTGCGCTAGTCGTTACTCGCTCGAGGATACCGTCATGAATTCACCTGACCCGATTTGCAACTGTCATAATAAATCAAGAGTTTTGTTCCATCGAGGAAATGTTGACCAAAATCGTTGAGATTTAGATCTTTGCGAAAAAGTACACCAACTACTCCACCTCTGAAACCTGTCGGGACCTAACGACCATTGGAACTATTTCCTTCCGTGAGATCCACCAGATTAAGTTCGTGGCCAGACGTCAATACAGACTTGTTTAATCGAGTGAGTCCAGGTAAAGTGACACGTCACCAACTATTTTCTGTATATGTATCTCAATAAAGAATTTGTGTTACCTCAGTTAATTGCTATATTAAAAATTTATATTTAAAGTTAGATATATGACTATATTAATCAAACCGCTCACATATATATGTATTTGCATTATTTGATGTGTGGATGAATGAGCGCGATATATATGTGTGTATGATAATAAATGGCCTGAGTGTTTGCATAGCAATCATATATGTAGGTCCGAATGAGATTTATTGGGAGGGTATATGATCAGGTAGAATAAATCCCATCAGACCCGGGTTAGATTAAGGATTTTGAGCTTTAAGCTATCGAAAATAAATATATGCGTAGGACAGTGTGGGTTAATTTATAGCCTTGTTCTCTAGATAGACAGATGTCCCCCAACCTTGAGGATCTAGTTCGGTGCGTCACCACATCAGATAGATATCAGAACCTATATATATGTTTTCAAGGAGGTAATTCCTACCTACTGGTAAGATTGGCGCGTGAGATGGGTTCAAACCATGCTCATAAATACCTCTCGTCGAAGCTTCGGGTGAGAGTCCATAATGGAGGAATATATCATATGTCGGTGGGTGTTATAATATATATATATATATATATATATATATATATATATATATATATATATATATAATTGAAATAATAGATTTAACGGTTTATAAACTACTATAAAGAACCTTTAAATCCACAGTAGTACTTTCAGTTAATTTCTTAAACCTGCCTCAAATGTTGAGGCAGGTTTAAGAAATTAAAAGAAAATACTTCTGCAGATATAAGGATTGTTTATAATAGTTTCATGAGTATATTTATCACTTGCTATGTTGCTATTAAGAAATCCTCTCAATTAAATGTTATTGTAATACTGTTGGACAATACTTTTTTGTACGGAAAGTAAATATTTATTTCCACTATACAATTTGTAAATAATAATTAAGTTTTATTAATGTTACTTTAATTTTAAGATATTTGTAATTGGAAAATAGTGTGAAATTTTTAATTCTCATTTCATAGATTTATCAATTACATTAGAAAATCCCAAATGGGTAAGTATATTCTTGATCATTGGTTCAACATTTAGTGTTTTTAATTCATGACCTGAGTGAAGATGATTTATTTCCTTTGTTTATATATAGACAATGTGATATGTTTAATTAAATATATTAATATTTTTATAATACATTCATTAGACTATAGATTATTTAATAATGAATAACTTTTCTGTTGTACACAATTCACTACAACATTATTATGCAAGGCAGGGAGTGATATGCTTACTGAAAATTATACATCAGAAGTATTGTTAATTACATGTTAATTATTAAAAGACAGTTTGAAATTCTTGATTATATATATGCCTATATACCATATTAATTATTAAAAGACAGTTTGAAATTCTTGATTATATATATGCCTAACACCATACTAGCAAAAATAAAAATGCAAAACCATAAAACAGTACAATACTAGATTAAATCCAAAATTTTACCAAAATCTTTCCACAACCATGGTTTCATCTACTGCAAATAGACCTTCTCAAGTGAATATCAAACTAAAGGAAAACATATATATACAAACAAACAAATTTTCCCATAACTCATTTCAAACTCCATTCCTTAATATCAAAAAAAGTCTTTGTAAGATTGATAGCCTCAGAATCAATGAGTTTTATCATCAGAGTCTCCTTTATTTTTTTTCACTCATTATTTTCATAAAAAATAACAGAAGCATTGTCAAACAATATTTTATGACCTGTATTCAATTCATGAATATATAAAGCTGAGTTAAGATACCTATGTTTAACTCTGCTTATGTGAACCGTAACCCTTTCATAAAGGCTAAATTTACTCTGGCTTACATAACATTTACCACAACTACATGGAATTTTATAAACAATACCAGGCATTAACCTACTAACAATACACTGCTTTGAACCATTAATTAATGAATCCAAATCAGAACCTTTCCTCCATGCAACCTTCATTCCACATAACAACTGACTATTCCTATAAACCAAATCATATATTCATGATTTAAATGGTAAAGACATATAATCATCATTTTTACCACCAAAATTCTTATCATCCAAATCATGACTATAAACATTATTATTAAATACAACTTTTTTAATAAAATCATGAGTATAACCCAATTCTGCATATTCAGCAGCAAATTTACATCTTTGAATATCAGGATCATTATTAAAATTATTAAGGCTTCTATTCATACAACAAAAATTCAACAAAGTCATTTTTTATGTATAAAAGTCCGATAACTATCAGGCCTAATCATATTTCTCAAATTTTAGGTTTTATAAAATGACTACAAAACAAAACATCATTAACTTTCTCAACATTTAAATCTAAAACTTTAATTTTACAAAATCAACCCCCCTCCTCAATTGTAAACTTAATACTAGAATCAACACCATTCAATCCACATAAAAAATCTTCTAATTTCTCTTTCTGAATAACAAACAAACAATCATCAACATACCTAACAAATAATTTAATAGAACATGAAAACAGATTAATAACACTACACTCCAAATAATCAATATAGACAGCACACATCAATGGAGAAATGACATAACCAATAACCCAACCTTCTCTAATCTTATAAAACACATCATTAGACATAAAATACATTGAATCCTCTAACAGAAAAGCAAATCATGAAAAAGCTTAATCTTATCTGCAGAAAAAATATTCTTCTTTTTTTTTTAAATTGAAAGAAAAACGTCAATACTTTTTAATCTATCAACCAATTGGTACATATTTTCAATGTCTAAACTACCAAAAACACAATCATCATCCAAAACAAAAACATTTATTTTTTTTAAAAGCTTCAAAAGAAGAAGAAACACAAAATTGACCCAATTCTATATAATCCTTAAAATATCTTATAATAAAATTTGATATTTTATCAACAATTACTCCTGTAAAATCAAAAATTCATCTCAAATGAAAATTATCTTTATGAGACTTCAAATTAAAGAAAATGTTTGGAGCCACATAATCACTAGGGTAACAATTTAAATAAGTAGGTCTATCAAAAATCTTTTTATTTTCAATAACTTTCATAATCGTAATTAATTTAGATTTTATTTTTTTTACCAGGATCAGAATCTAAAATAGCATATTTTCCATTATTTAATTCTAAAGAAACTTTACTTTTAAAATCAATATTATTTAACAATACAAACTGGCGAGCTTTATCTTCTTTTAACAAAATCACATCATTGGCTTTCAATCTTTTTTTTTAACAAAACTAATTTCCTTAGGGAAAAAAAAAACAAAATTTTCTCTTTTAAGGAATTGACTATTCAAAATAGCCTGTAAAGACATTTTATTTTCATCAGAAATACTACTATTACTTTCAATAGCAGAAACAAAATCAAAAACTAAACTTTTATTAGAAAACAGAACAAATTCAGGATCCTTAGCTAAAATAGCCAAATCAGATGCATTCAAAACATAATTTGACAAATTTAAAACAGATGAAGCATCAGGCCTATTTTTATAACACCCAAATCAAAATTCTTTTCCTTTCACAAAACTTTTATTTTCAGCCTTTTCAATCAACCACTTAAATTTCTTGAAATACTTATTACTATAAGTGATTTCACACTTACTTCTAAACCACTTTAAAAAAGAATTTAAAACTGAATAATTAAAATTCCTTCTAAAATCCAACTTTCTTCTAAACATTTTATAACTATCAATTAAATTATATAAACTACACATAATCTGCATAATAAATTGTTTAAGAATAAATCTTTTAAAATTTAGAATAAAATCACATTTAGAAAATAAAACCAATTTCCTATCCAATTTAATATTACATGAATTAGGAAACCCATTGCAAAACTTACAAGACTTCAGAAAATTTACTTGAGCCTTTAAAGATTCAATTCTATTAGACATGTTAATTAACTTTTATATTCTAAAATTTCTACACAAGAAAAATTATTATACAAAATCTGCCACATGCTGAAAGAAAATTAATAACTATACAAATACAAACGAATAAATAATAATAAACAAATAATACAAAATAATACAAATTAATAATACAAATACACAAAACAATTCAAATAAAATATAAAATTCACAAAACCATAAAGCACTATCCAAAAATATTCAATAGTATATCTAATTAGAAAACCAAAACTGCCTAACACTATAATTATCTTATAAAAACTGCCACATACTGAAAGAAAATTAATAACTATACAAATACAAACAAATAATTAATAATAAACAAATAATAGAAATTAGTAATACAAATACACAAAACAAAGCAAATAAAATATGAAATTCACAAAACTATATATCACTATTAAAAAAATATATTAAATATTATACCTAAATAGAAAACCAAAACTTCCTAACACTATACTAGCAAAAATAAAAATGCAAAATCGTAAAACAATACAATACTAGATTAAATCCAAAATGTTACCAAAATTTTTACACAACCATGGTTTCATCTACTACAAAAACACCTTCTCAAGTGAAAATTGAACTAAAAAAACATATATATACAAACAAACAAACCTTCCCATAACTCATTTCAAACTCCACCTTTCCTTAATATCAAAAAAAGTCTTCATAAGATTGATAGCCTCACAATCAAAGCGTTTTATCATCAAAGTCTCCTTTATTCTTCTTTTTAACTCATTCTTTTCATAAAAAATAACTGAAGCATTGTCAAACAATATTTTATGACCTGTATACAATTCATGAATATACAAAACTGAGTTAAGATACCTATGTTTAACTGTACTTATATGAACCTTAACCCTTTCATTAAGGTTTACTCCAGCCTACATAAAATTTACCACAACTACATGGAATTTTATAAACAATACCAGGAAAAGACATACTATCAATATGCTGCTTTGAACCATTAAGTAAGAAATTCAAATCTGAACATTTCCTCCATGTGACCTTAATTCCACCTAATAACTGATTATTCCTATAAACTAAATTATATATTGATGCTTTTAATGGAAGAGACAAATAATCATCATCCTTACCAACAAAATTCTTCTCATCCAAATCACGACTATAGACATCATTATTAAATACCACTTTTTTAATAAAATAATGACTATAACCCAATTCTACATATTCAGAAACAAATCAACTTCTTTGAATATCAGCATCATTATTAAAATTTTTAAGCCTTCTATTCCTACAACAAAAATTTAACAAAGTCATTTTTATGTAAAAAAGGCTGATAACTATCAAGCCTAATCATATTTCTTAAATTTTTAGGTTTTATAAAATGATTACAAAACAAAGCATCATTAACCTTCTCAACATTTAAATCAAAAAAACTTTAATTTTACAAAATCAAAACCACCCCCCTCAATTGTAAACTTAATACTAGAATCAAAATTATTCAATCCAGATAAAAACTCTTTAGTTTGATTTTCACTTGAGAAGGTTTATTTGTAGTAGATGAAACCATGGTTGTATAAGGATTTTGGTAAAATTTTGGATTGAATCTAGTATTGTATTGTTTTATGGTTTTGCATTTTTATTTTTGCTAGTATAGTGTTAGGCAGTTTTAGTTTTTATATTTAGGCATACTATTTAATATTTTTTTGAATAGTGACATATGGTTTTTTTAATTTCATATTTTATTTGCTTTGTTTTGTGTATTTGTATTACTAATTTGCATTATTTGTTTATTATTAATTATTTGTTCATATTTGTATAGTTATTAATTTTCTTTCAGTATGTGGCAGTTTTTATAAGGTAATTATAGTGTTAGGCAGTGTTGGTTTTCTAATTAGATATTCTATTTAATATTTTTAAAAAGTGCTTTATGGTTTTGTGAATTTCATATTTTATTTGTTTTTTTTTTTGTGTATTTGTATTATTAATTTGTATTATTTTGTATTATTTGTTTATTATTATTTATTCGTTTGTATTTGTATTGTTATTAATTTTCTTTCAGTGTGTGGCAGATTTTGTATGATATTTTTTCTTGTTTATAAATTTTAGAAATAAAGAATTTAATTAACATGTCTAATCGAATTGAATTTTTAAAGGCTCAGGTAAATTTACTTAAGTCTTGTAGGTTTTGCAATGTGTTTCCTAATTCATGTAATATTAAATTGGATAGGAAATTGGCTTTATTTTCTAATTGTGATTTTATTCTAAATTTTAAAAGATTTATTCTTAAACAATTTATTATGCAGATTATGTTTAGTTTATCTAATTTAATTGATAGTTATAAAATGTTTAGAAGAATGTTGGAGTTTAGAAGGAATTTTAATTACTCAGTTTTAAATTCTTTTTTAAATTGGTTTAGGAGTAAGTGTGAAATCACTTATAATAATAAGTATTTCAAGAAATTTAAGTGGTTGAATGGAAAGGCTGAAAATAAAAGTTTTGTGAAAGGAAAAGAATTTAGATTTGGGTGTTATAAAAATAGGCCTGATGCTTCATCTGTTTTAAAGTTATCAAATTATGTTTTGAATGTATCTGATTTGGCTAATTTAGCTAAGGATCCTGGATTTGTTACCTTTGCTAAGAAAAGTTTAGTTTTTGATTTGTTTCTGCTATTGAAAGTAATAGTAATATTTCTGATGAAAATAAAATATCTTTACAGGTTATTTTGAATAGTCAATTACTTAAAAGAGAAAAATTTGTTTTTGCCCCTAAGGAAATTAGTTTTATTAAAAAAAGATTGAAAGCCAATGATGTGATTTTGTTAAAAGAAGACAAATGTGGCCGGTTTGTATTGTTAAATAATATTGATTTTCTAAGTAAAGTTTTTTTAGAATTAAATAATGAAAAATATGCTATTTTAGATTCTGATCCTGGTAAAAAAATAAAATCTAAATTAATAATATTATGAAAGTTATGGAAAATAAAAATATTTTTGATAGAGCTACTTATTTAAATTATTACCCTAGTGATTATGTGGCTCCAAAAATATTCTTTAATTTGAAGTCTCATAAAGAAAAATTTCCTTTGAGATGTATTTTTGATTTTACAGGAGGAATTGTTGATAAAATATCAATTTTTTTTAAAAGATAGGTTGTTTTACAATAGCGTGTTGAAACCACTGGAGGGCGTTATTTCTCTGCTAGCACACAGAATAATGCCATTTAGGTGGCCACCTCTGCCGCTATCTAACATTCTATTTCTAATGTGTAAGCCTAGAAATAGTCCGTTGATACGGCAGAGGGCACTGGCTGACTGGGTTTATTTCTATGCCAATGTACAGAAATGTGAACATTTAGTCAATCCTGCCACAGAAGCTATCATGTCAGCTTACGGCTCAGATTCGAGCTAAGCATTTCAGACTAGTGATCATATTTCACTTGTGTTTACAGTATTATCTGAGGGTGGCTGGAATTATGATTGTCAAAACTATTTTAATATTTATTAAGACCACCTCCCCCTCTATCTCGCATCTTTTAGGAAGGTCTACTAATAATTATCAGCATAGTCTCATGCTTCCCTAGCCCCCCATTTCCTGCTGAAAAAATGGGCCAAGTGTAGTTCAAAGTATGCTTCCCATCTAATCACGCTCTAAGTCACATTTTGTGTGACAACAACTGCGAGCTGATTAATTGAATAGCTGCAAAAAATAGGACAACTTGTTTTACCGAATGTCAAAAAAAGAACAAGGATTCTTCTCTGAGTGCTGGAACCAGTGCTGGTTTATCAAACAAAACACCTTGAAGCTGCATGCCTGCTGTGTTTTTTTTTTATTTTTTTGCCTGAACAGCCCAAAAAGTTTCTTTTAATTGTCGGATAGATTGATGTTTTTTGAGGAGGAATTACCGTCAAAACTTGGTCAATCTTTGAGTTGTTGGCGTTTTGTTCTGTTAGCAATTGCAAACACCCTTCCTTTCCCCCCTCTCCCAAAGTTGGACTTTGGCTTGTAAATGTTACCATTAAATGGATAATAGATTTATTTATCAAAATAAAAACAAAACAAACCGAAAAAAAAAAAGAAAAAGAAGTAGTTGAATCAGCTGATTTTTTGTTTGTCGTACAATACCGAACCGAAAATAGAAAAGGATTTAATGAGAATTAAATCAAAACAAACAAAAAATCGGTTAACTACTTTTTAAAAATCATTGGTTTTAATCGATCCGTTTTTTTTTTTGGGGGGGGGGTTGGTTTTGTTTTTTGTTTTTTTTGTTGTTTGGGGTAGCCAAAATAGATTTGATCGCCACCATACTTTTATTTTAAATGTGATAAACAACAACAACCAAAAAAAAAAAAAAAAAAAACAAAAAATTATGTAGACGGTAAAAAAAAAACCCTGTCCACTTTGAAAATATAAATAATAAAAAAAAAGAATCAAAAGCCAAAAAAATAAAGTACTTTTTTTTTTTTTGTAAATTCATTTATTTGTAATTTTTTTGTTTATGCATTTGTTTATTTTTGTTTTTTTGTTCATGTTTAAACAAAAAAATTGATTTGATATTACTTTTATAATAAACAAAAAAATTGATTTGATATTACTTTTATAAATGTGATAAACAAAAAAAAATCAAAAAACCAAAGCCAACCAAAAAAAAAAAAAAGAAAAGAAACTCAGCCCCGGCAACATTACATTTATCTTTGTTTACAAACCGAGCCTGCCCTCCAGCAGTTTCAACACGCTATTGTAAAACAACCAAAATATATTTTAAGGATTATATAGAATTTGGTCAATTTTGTGTTTCTTCTTCTTTTGAAGCTTTTAAGAAAATAAATGGTTTTATTTTGGATGATGATTGTGTTTTTGGTAGTTTAGACATTGAAAATATGTACCAATTTGTTGATAGATTAAAAAGTATTGATGTTTTTCTTTCAATTTTTTTTAAAAAAATATAATGTTTTTCTGCAGATAAGATTAAGGTTTTTCATGATTTGCTTTTGCTGTTAGAGAATTAAATGTATTTTATGTCTTATGATGTGTTTTATAAGATTAGAGAAGGTTGGATTATTGGTTATGTTTTTTCTCCATTGATGTGTGCTGTCTATATTGATTATTTGGAGTGTAGTGTTATTAATATGTTTTCATGTCCTATTAAATTATTGGTTAGGTATGTTAATGATTGTTTGCTTGTTATTCAGAAAGAAAAATTAGAAGAGTTTTTATGTGGATTGAATGGTTTTGATTCTAGTATTAAGTTTACAATTGAGGGGGGTGGTTTTGATTTTGTAAAATTAAAATTTTTAGATTTAAATGTTGAGAAGTTGTTTTGTTTTGTAGTCATTTTATAAACCTAAAAATTTGAAAAATATGATTAGGCCTTATAGTTATCAGCCTTTTATACATAAAAAATGTCTTATTTGAATTTTTGTTGTAGGAATAGAAGGCTTAATATTTTTTTATAATGATGCTGATATTCAAAGAAGTCAATTTGCTGCTGAATATGTAGAATTGGGTTATAGTAATGAGTTTATTAAAAAAGTTGTATTTAATAATATTGTTTATAGTCGTGATTAGGATGAGAATTTTTTGTTGGTAAGGATGATGATTATATTCTTTACCATTTAAAGCAGCAATATATAATTTGGTTTATAGGAATAGTCAGTTGTTATGTGGAATGAAGGTTACATGGAGGAATAGTTCTGATTTGAATTTGTTACTAAATGGTTCAAAGCAGTGTATTGATAGTAGGTCTATTCCTGGTATTGTTTATAAAATTTCATGCAGTTGTGGTAAATTTTATGTAGGCCAGATTAAATTTAGCCTTAATGAGGGGGTTATGGTTCATATAAGTAGAGTTAAACATAGGTATCTTAACTCAGCTTTATATATTCATGAATTGAATACAGGTCATAGAATATTGTTTGACAATGCTTCGGTTATTTTTTATGAAAAGAATGAATTAAAAAAAAAGAATAAAGGAGACTTTGATGATAAAACTCCTTGTTTCTGAGGCTATCAATCTTATGAAGACTTCTTTTGATATTAAGATAAGGTGGAGTCTAAAATGAATTATGGGAAGGTTTGTTTGTTTGTATGTATATATATATATATATATATATATATATATATATATATACATTTTACGGTCCGTTACAATATATATATATCTTTTCCTTTAGTTTGATTTTCACTTGAGAAGGTCTATTTGTAGTAGATGAAACCATGGTTGTGTAAGGATTATGGTAAAATTTTGGATTTAATCTAGTATTGTATTGTTTTATGGTTTTTCATATATATATATATATATATATATTTTTATATATATATATATATATATATATATATATATATATATATATATATATATATATATATATATATATGAACAAAAATTAATGGAAGTTTTCAATAAATTACATAACATAAATAAACTTCTCAAAATACAGATGATACCATGTATCCATAGTTTATTTGATACTGTTCTATTAGCATGTTGAAACTGTTTGATGGTGTTGATCCCATCCAAATGCATATAAATATTCCATTTAGTAAGGCCAATCAAAAATAGCCACAACTTTTTTTCTGTTGTAACTAATGGCTTCTTTGTCTTGCACAATTTGTGTGAGTGCACACAATTCTATCTTTTACCAATATTAACACTTCGTTACCATACCATTTCATGGTGGTTGGATTTAAAGTTTGCTGAACTATTACAATCTGCATTCTAAAGTAATTATGGTACAAATTATTAAAATTAATAATTATAAGTCCATTATCCCACTTCTGAACTCAACATGCAAGGTGTAAATAATTAGAAAAAATTACAGAAAACCACAATTTCACTGTTTTCCTTAAAAAAGTCATGGTCCATGAGAACTAAGTCAAACTGTAAAATTTCTCATAGTTATATTGAGACAAAAAATTTGAATACATTTCTTAATCTTAAAATGAAAATAATAAGTTGGTAATTATTAATTGTTATTAATAGTTGTGCCATTAATATCCACCATACTTTAGTCACATATTCTTTCAAAAATAGCTTTTGGAATAAATAAAAATTATTATTTCCTTTTTAAAAATAACAAAAAAGTGAAAATACAGTTTAGTAATTAAAGCATTTTCATTTCTTCTATCGTAATTTAGATAGTTATCTGTCAAGCAATGATAGTAGACTTATTAAAGTTTGTGGGTAGCATGTAATTTTGTGTCCAATGCAAAGTGCTGGTATACATGGAGAATTATACTAGAATAGAAAATTTGCAATAATGTTTGTTAATTGATAAGTTGTAATTATTGCAGATTTAAAAACGCATATCATCTCCCCCCTACATTCCAGGAGTAATATGAAATTTGTATGTACTTGTTAAATGTTTAAAATTATCATTGTAAAATTGTTATTGATTAAATTTGATAGTAATTTATTAAGAAAATTAGACAGTGAATTATGTTAACCTATATGATAAAATGTCTTACTGTAAAAAAAAAAAATATATAGTTATAATCAGAGAAAAAAAAATTGTAAAAGAAATTACAGTAATTTATTAAGGAAAATAAATAAATTACCTTAACTGACATGATATTCTTATTATTATTTTACAAATAAGGTGGTAGTCTCGGTAACATTATATTTCTGTATGTTTTCATAGAAAAAATGTCATCAAGTGGTTTCAACGCGCTAATAGAACAGTACTGGTTCTTTACACAGTTTTAAATGAAAGATTCAATTGAATCTATTAATTATATATATTTGTATAATAAATGATAATAATCATTATTTAAATATTTAGAGAATCAAATCCCAGTTTTTCTTTAAATAATATAAATAAACTCTTCCAAAGACATATGATACCACCTCTCTCTTAGCATTTACTCTTACATGTGCTTAGTGCATTTATATAATTTAAGTAAGAAAGTGCATTCAATCTATTGACAATATTTTCAGAATAAATGATAAAAATAAACATTTAAATATTTAGTGTTTATTTATGATATAGAAGTGAACTGAAGGTTCAGTTATTAACTGTTCCCTTATAAATATAATCTGGGTTACTTATTATTTACATATATTAAAACTGCGTTTTCATTTCATGTTTAGAGATTGTTTAAAATAAAGTTTGGCTTTGATAGTCTTTACATTTAAATGGTAATTCTTATTATTTAATATATATATATATATATATATATATATATATATATATATATATATATATATATATATATATATATATATATATATATATATATATATATATATATATATATATATATATATATATAACAAGAATTACCATTTAAATATTTAGACTATCAAAGCCAAGCTTTAGTTTAAACAATCTCTAAACATGTAACATTCTATTAAATTTAAATTAGAACTTACAAATCGGTTTGAAGTATTAGGAGATTTTGTACTGATACTAGAGAATTTATGAAGAAAAGAAGAAATATGAGGACATAAAATAATGATGCAGTAAAAAGCTTGAATATCATAACTTTTGTAAAATGGTGCAGAAAAGAGTTGAAAATGATATAAGAAAGTACAATTGTGAACTAGCAAGGAAAGCTATAGAAGTGAATAAAAGTCTAAAGAGTGTAAAACAACATTTTGATGTTGGTAGAATATTTATATCTGCAATAAGAAAAAAAAAGATGGCATTATTACTAAAGAGAGAGATGATATCATGAAATGTATAGAAGACTTCTATCAAGAATTATATAGTAATAAAGAACAAGTGCCTCCTATAACTATTATATCTTCCGAACTGCCCAGAATTTTGAATGAGGAAGTGAGACATGCAATTAAATTTATGAAGAAAGAAAAGGATCCAGGTGATGATGGAATTAAAATTGATATATTAAAAGAAGCAGGTGAAGAAATATTTTTTTAGCAAAGTTATATACCAATATCTAAATGGTAAAGATGTTCCAGATGATTGAAAGAATGCAGTATTATTATTAATATTTAAAAAAAGTGATAAAGAAGATATTAGAAATTACAGGCCTATCAGTCTTTTATCAGTTTTATACAAAATTTTTATAAGATAATTATAACTCATCTATAGAAAACACTGTATTTCCACCAAACAATAGACCAAGCTGTATTTAAAAGTGGTTTTAGTACAGTAGATCATCTCCAGGTATTGAAAAAAATTATAGAAAAAACAAATGAATATGAGATGCCATTATGCTTAGGATATGTAGACTCTAAAAAGGCACTTGATTCTATAAACATTTGTTCAATGATTAAAGCATTGGAACATCAAGGTATGATCCAGTATATTGTCATATTTTAAATATCATTTATAAAAATGCAACAGCAACAATTAGATTACATAATGATAGTAGGAAAATCAACATTGAAAAGGGTGTAAGACAGGGTGACTCCATATCTCCAAAACTTTTTATAGCAGTGCTTCAAAAAGTATTTTGTGGATTAAAATGGAAAGCTGAAGGAGTGAAAGTAAATGAAGATTATTTATTTCATTTAGATTTTGTAGATGATGTAGTTTTTTTTGTTACAAATAATACTTTAGAGCTACAGGAAATGTTGCAAGAGTTATCAGATGAAAGTAGGAAAGTAGGACTAAAGATAAAGGTTAAAAAGACTAAAGTAATGTTTAATAGATTTTCTCAAAATATGAAAATAAAGATTGATTATGATGAGTTAGAAGAAGTTAACAGTTAGAAATACCTTAGTCAGATTATTAATTCAAATGGAAATATAATCCATAGAATTAATCATAGAATTAAACTTGTTTGGAGTGCTTTTGTTAGAAATAACTTGATACTAAAAGGAAATATGTGTTTTGCCAGTTCTTACTTATGGATCTGAGACTTGGACACTTAATAGAAGAGCAATACAGAGACTTCAGACCACTCAAAGAAGTATGGAGAGATGCATTTTGGGAGTAACAAGAAGGGATCAAAAACACAATGTATGGGTAAGAGAACAAACAGGTGTTACTGACTTCATTGAAAAAATTAAAAGACTGAAATGGCGTTGAGCTGGACATATTGTTAGAAGTGATGATAATAGATGGACAATTGAATTTTTAAACTGGATTCCAAGAGATTGTGAAAGAACCAGAAAGAGACCACATGTGACATGGATGGATGAAATAAGAAAATGTGCAGGGGTGATGTGGAGAAAAGAAGCTAAAGATAGAAAAAGGTGGATTGAACTTGGAGAGAACTTCGTCCTGCAGTGGATTGATAGTGATTGGTGATATATATATATATATATATATATATATATATATATATATATATATATATATATATATATATATATATATATATATATTGTAATGGAAACGTATATGTAGCAGCCCCATGATTGGACTAGCCAAATGTAATGGAACCTATAATTCAGAGCCTCACTTGGATGCTCCAAATGTAATGGAACTTAAGGTAGCCCATGTTTGGGCAAGTTAAATATAATGGATCGTACTTGCTACATTCCATTTAAATTGAAGAAAGACAAAATTATCCCGGTTATATAAATAATGTAATGGAAACTATATGGTAGCTCATAATTAAGCAAGTTAAATATAATGGAATGTATATGAGTTATTCCATTTATATTAAAGAATGAAGAAAAACAAACTTGTTCCAATTATATTTTAATAAATTGTTTAAATTGCCCTCCCAGCTAGCTTTATATAAAACAAATCTAAAATCATACTAATCAATGAGATCTTTCATTATAATTTATCTTTTAGGTTGATGTGACTAACTAATCAAATATATATATCAAAAATAAAGGGACTTTTATTAAATTCAAATATACACATCTACTATAAAAATTTATGTACCTCTAAATATGTGTATGAAAAATAATATATGTAAGTGACCTACAAACCAAGTAATAAATGAAATAAGAAATTATCTTTTATTAAGTCGTAAATTCAATTAATTTACTAATAACTTTGGCATTAAGAAAATAAGAATAATATAGTATCGATCTTTAAATAATTACAAAGGCATTATTTATAAAAATAAATAGCACATCTTTATTTTATGTTATCGTTTGACTTTAAATAATATTAATGTTTCAATATTAATATAAACAATAAATATATAAAGACATATTTCTGCCTAATAGTTATAATATAAAGATACTAATTAATATATATAGTACCTCAACTTATAAATTATATTTTCAGATTTTAAAATTATTTAAATATTTATCTTAAACATCATCTGTTATACGTTTAATGTTATAATAAAACAAGACGCTTAAATTGATCATTCACAAACGTTACATTTTACAATGAAAAATAAAAATAAACAAAAAAAAAATATATCAATCTCAAAAATATATATATCCACACATCACTCATATAAATATATAATTATTAAATACCTTTTTAAAAGTTCACTTAGTTGATTGTCCTTTTTAAGAATTAATTTAGTCCATGAGTTTTTTTCATCTGTATATTTTATTATTTTATTTTTAGAATGCATTCTATTAAAAGAACGACGAAACGATTTCATTAAAGAAGATTATTAATTCTTGAATATATGCATATTTTATTAAAATGTTAAATCCAGTACATCAATTACAATTACTTCCAGATTAGAATTAAATTGACGATAATACATTTAAGATAGCTATGCCAGCTTTTAATTCCAGACGCGATGAAATTTATACGTTGAAAATTTTAGTTGTTCCATTGAAAAATTGCTTTAGAATATATGAAAGCGATGATGATGATGCAGCCCTAGCTGCGATATATCCTTATTACCCCGTCATAATTTATATGTTTATTACAAAATATATATACGTTACTTCAGTATTTTAAAAATGGTAAACTTTAAAGAAATAAAATGTAATAAAATTCTATCCTTCAGTTGTTTGTTCTATATCCCATTTTTAATAAGCAATAATCCTAATAATGGCTTCCTTATTATTGTCGCGTGGTTTCATGCCAGCAGATGCTATTTTAAAACTCATGTTATATATATATGTTCTCTTTTACAACAATTAACATCAAAATAAAAATAAAATATCAAGTATACATATAAAAAGTATCAAATCGAAAATTTGACATCTTTTAAAATATACATAAATAATTATTTATTACATTTAGTAATCATTGCAAATAAAATATTTTTTTTTTTAATCAACAATTTATATGTCCTTATTTATTTCAATAATTAAATGTTTATAATGATGTACTATCAATATATATAAATAAAATAATAACTTCAAATAATAACTATATTTAATAAACATAAAAGAAAAATTTAAATATTTCATATGTAAACTTCAACTTAAAGAGATTTTTTTTTTAATAACAAATAACAAATTTTTAAAATATAAATATCGACCTATTGATATTTACAATTCCCTCAAATCCACCGAAAAAAAAAAAATGTCTTTGCAAATAACTAATTAATTATGAAATATCGAAAAACTTCTCAAATTTGTAATCTTTCTAAGGACTAACATGGTTTAAAGAATATTATTTTTCTTATTAATAACCACATTCATTTATTTATATCTATCTCTCAGATCATCTAGATATTTGTCCAAAATTTTTTTTTAAAAAAAAATATATAATAATCAAAAGTGCCTTTTCAATTCTTCCTGTAAAGAATTTCCAGTATGTTAAACTTTGTGAAAAAGTTTGCCCTAATTTACAAGATTTTCATATAGCATTTTGGTATAACTCAATTGCTTTTGAATAATTTTGAGATAAGTATCTAAAGATTTTGCTATGAACTCCTTAGATTCTACATCTATATCCTTTACATAAATAGTAACTTGATCATAAGCACTAACATAACTCTTAACTTTATCAATAATAGTTGCTATTTTATCAGATAATCTTACTTTTCCTTTGACTATCTTGATAAACATCATCGACTTGAGTAAGTCTTTATTTTACTTATTCTAGATTCAATTAAAAACAATTCTCTGGATAATTTTGAATGGTATTCATTCAAATTTTCTAAATAATCCTTTAAAAATCGCAAATCAGTGTGATATAATTTCAACATTAAAGAACTCTTGAAAATCATTTTGTTTTACAACAATAACATTATTATATTAATTATTTTCAGTTTAACTTTAGGTTTACTTAAATCTCTTTCCTTAGTTATATTTTCTTGAAGAAAATCTTTATTATTTATCTTTCTATCTATAACTTTAAGTTTAACTTTAGCTTTTCCAATATCTTTCATAAAATCTATACTTCTTTTAAGATAATTTATTTTAAACTTATCTCTACTCATTTCTTTGAATTTTACTTTAATTTTCTTCATATTTTTACTGGTATAAATTATCTCAAGAAAATCTATTTTAATTTTCTCTTTACTTCTGAATTTAAGTTTTATTTTGACTTTGCCTAAATCTCCATTTGGATCAATTTCTACTTCCATAAAATTTACATTACATATTATATTGTTAATTCTTGTAAAGAATATTTCTTTGTAAATATTAATTTTTGTATAAACGTTTCCACAATTAATGGTACATTTTTGAACTAGATTTTGCATTTTATCTTTAAATTTATTACTGGTATTATCCGTAATCTTTAGTAATTCATTGTCTAATAACTTTAGATATTTTTCACCTAAAGAATTTAATTTTATTTCTACAGATTCATCAATTCTTTTATCCTCACTATAGTATTCATCAAAAATTTTAGGTTTCTTTATAGTCTTTCTTTCAACTACTTCTAATCTGGCTATAATTCCTTGATTTTCTTCCTTCATTTCATTATTTATTTCTTCAATTTTTGCTTTTAAAGAATTAGCTTCCACTATTGTCTCTTCTCTATATTTTTCCATCTTTTCATCAAATTTTACTTCTACTCTTCTAATACTATCATCTACCAAAACTTTTAATTCATTAGAATTAATTTTCATCTCAACTCTAAGTTCATCATATTTAGATTCTAGCTTCTGAGAAAGTTCATTAGAGTTGGTTTTCATCTCAGCTCTAAGTTCATCTTTTAATTCATTAGAGTTTATTTTCATCTCAGCTCTAAGTTTATCATATTTGGTATTTTAGAGTTTGTTTTCATCTCAGCTCTAAGTTTATCATATTTGGTATTTAATCTAGATTCAAATTTTTCCAAAAAATCTTTTAAGTCAAAATCACCATTAACTGGCATTTTATTACTATTGTTATCCATTATTATTAATAATACAATATTATATACTCATAAAATAAAATCTAAGATATATATATATATATATTTATTTCTATATAGTAACTATCACAGATCAAGGGCTCACCATCTCCAATCATTATTCCAACAAGCAATTTTTTTAACTAAAAATACAAGCCTTTTTAATCTTATAATATATAATAGCTATCTGACAATCTAAATTTTACTTATTTGAACTCATGAACTTCTTGGCTTAAAAAAAAAAATAATCTTATCTATCACCATAACATCAACAAATTTCTCTAAAATATATATATGCAGAGAGTAACAACTGATATCACTAAATAACATTTATTTATATTTAATGATAATAAATATTCTACACTTATACTATATTAAAATGTGGATACTTCATATCAAATTCAATATAACCTTGAAATATTTAAACTACAACTAAATGTTCACATGCCTTAAAATAACTAATTTGATAATATAGTGAGACAACTTTCTCATTCAAAATAATGGTAGTTAAATATAAAATACTTAAATCGATACCTATAAATTTTCTGGACTTTAATACTTAATACCATTTTATACACATAAAAAAAAAATATCCACTTCACTTATTATTAACTTTTGTGCTCGAAATATTTTACTAAAATTGTACTAATGCAGTTTACTACTAACAAATATTTACTAATTGAATTTCATGTTTAAAAGTCACTTACAAAGAAAAAAAAAATATTAATGTACTTGTTTTCAAACCCTAATTGATAATCAATGTAATAGATTATTTGTTACAAACAATAATCAATTAATCAAGTCCCTAAGTTTGGTGTTATATATTTAAGTTATATACTTATCTATTCCTCCAAAGATCCGACAGATATTGACAACCAAAAGATTGATTAGCACTTCACAACTTTGATGTAGATAAAAGAATTCAATCATTACTCCCAAAGCATACAATGTTTCATGAACACTTAGATGACTATCACATTTCATTCTATCCTATCTACTACAACCCATAATAATTTTTCTTAGAACACCATTACACTACCCTGCTTATATTTAAGTCTTAGGGGCTATTATTTATAAATATTTCCTTGCTCATCTTTGGGAGACTTAGAGGCAAATATTATACTTATATTAAAATAATTATATCTTACTCTCTCTGGAGTTTTAAAGATAAAATCATGGCAGGACTACTGTTAACTGCTTCATGATAAATAATAATAAACATCAAGATTTGGGTTGGAGCAATGAATGAGACTAATCAATCACAAGTGACATGAATGCATCACATCCTCAAGATAATAACCAAAATTCCCCACTCAACATCAATACCTGCAACAGAACCAACCAAACTCCAACAATCAAATATCCCATCCAACCTTCAAAATTATAGATTTTCTACAACTCAAACTTTCCAAATATGTACAAAATTATTATACTATAATTCAACACCATCAATATACTTTTTAAATTGAAATTAAACTGCTTCATGACTATATTTATCTTTCATCACTAAAAAAAAAATACAATAATATTAACCATCACCATCTAAACATAAGGCTAAAATATTTCCATTTATATAAAAAAAAAATTAAACACACAAAAATGCTTCTCTTTCTTTAAACCATACATCTCATATTAATATATATACTAGACATCTTAATCTCAAGTATGTGGGGTATTTCAAGCCCTAATTAGCTTATTTCTAGCCCTAGTTGTTGCGCCAAATGTAATGGAAACGTATATGTAGCAGCCCCATGATTGGACTAGCCAAATGTAATGGAACCTATAATTCAGAGCCTCACTTGGATGCTCCAAATGTAATGGAACTTAAGGTAGCCCATGTTTGGGCAAGTTAAATATAATGGATCGTACTTGCTACATTCCATTTAAATTGAAGAAAGACAAAATTATCCCGGTTATATAAATAATGTAATGGAAACTATATGGTAGCTCATAATTAAGCAAGTTAAATATAATGGAATGTATATGAGTTATTCCATTTATATTAAAGAATGAAGAAAAACAAACTTGTTCCAATTATATTTTAATAAATTGTTTAAATTGCCCTCCCAGCTAGCTTTATATAAAACAAATCTAAAATCATACTAATCAATGAGATCTTTCATTATAATTTATCTTTTAGGTTGATGTGACTAACTAATCAAATATATATATCAAAAATAAAGGGACTTTTATTAAATTCAAATATACACATCTACTATATAAATTTATGTACCTCTAAATATGTGTATGAAAAATAATATATGTAAGTGACCTACAAACCAAGTAATAAATGAAATAAGAAATTATCTTTTATTAAGTCGTAAATTCAATTAATTTACTAATAACTTTGGCATTAAGAAAATAAGAATAATATAGTATCGATCTTTAAATAATTACAAAGGCATTATTTATAAAAATAAATAGCACATCTTTATTTTATGTTATCGTTTGACTTTAAATAATATTAATATTTCCAATATAAATATAAACAATAAATATATAAAGACATATTTCTGCCTAATAGTTATAATATAAAGATACTAATTAATATATAGTACCTCAACTTATAAATTATATTTTCAGATTTTAAAATTATTTAAATATTTATCTTAAACATCATCTGTTATACGTTTAATGTTATAATAAAACAAGACGCTTAAATTGATCATTCACAAACGTTACATTTTACAATGAAAAATAAAAATAAACAAAAAAAAAAATATATCAATCTCAAAAATATATATATCCACACATCACTCATATAAATATATAATTATTAAATACCTTTTTAAAAGTTCACTTAGTTGATTGTCCTTTTTAAGAATTAATTTAGTCCATGAGTTTTTTTCATCTGTATATTTTATTATTTTATTTTTAGAATGCATTCTATTAAAAGAACGACGAAACGATTTCATTAAAGAAGATTATTAATTCTTGAATATATGCATATTTTATTAAAATGTTAAATCCAGTACATCAATTACAATTACTTTCAGATTAGAATTAAATTGACGATAATACATTTAAGATAGCTATGCCAGCTTTTAATTCCAGACGCGATGAAATTTATACGTTGAAAATTTTAGTTGTTCCATTGAAAAATTGCTTTAGAATATATGAAAGCGATGATGATGATGCAGCCCTAGCTGCGATATATCCTTATTACCCCGTCATAATTTATATGTTTATTACAAAATATATATACGTTACTTCAGTATTTTAAAAATGGTAAACTTTAAAGAAATAAAATGTAATAAAATTCTATCCTTCAGTTGTTTGTTCTATATCCCATTTTTAATAAGCAATAATCCTAATAATGGCTTCCTTATTATTGTCGCGTGGTTTCATGCCAGCAGATGCTATTTTAAAACTCATGTTATATATATATGTTCTCTTTTACAACAATTAACATCAAAATAAAAATAAAATATCAAGTATACATATAAAAAGTATCAAATCGAAAATTTGACATCTTTTAAAATATACATAAATAATTATTTATTACATTTAGTAATCATTGCAAATAAAATATTTTTTTTTTTAATCAACAATTTATATGTCCTTATTTATTTCAATAATTAAATATTTATAATGATGTACTATCAATATATATAAATAAAATAATAACTTCAAATAATAACTATATTTAATAAACATAAAAGAAAAATTTAAATATTTCATATGTAAACTTCAACTTAAAGAGATTTTTTTTTTTAATAACAAATAACAAATTTTTAAAATATAAATATCGACCTATTGATATTTACAATATATATATATATATATACTGACATGTTTATTCATGTTTAAAGAGGTTTATTTAAACTTCATTGTAACAATATTTCATACTCTGTAGTCAAGTTGCAATCTTTAAGTGTCCATATATATTCAATGGACCATTCTTGCTATTAAAAAGGTGAGAAGGTTGCCTTGACAGCAGTGAGAATTATTGATTACTGTATTTACTGTGAATGTTTAGGTGGTAACTGGTTGGAATCATATATATATATATATATATATAGGTCAAATTTACTTTCTCAAATTATGTAAATAAACTAAACAAATAGAATAACAAATGCTAAGAGATAGGTAGTATCATCTGTCTATTGAGATTTTATTTACATTATATAACTCATTGGAAGCTTCAATTACTACCTGTTAAGTTACATATAATCTGATTATTTATTATTTACTAATATTTATATAAACTATTCATAATTTTATAATTATTAATAGCATAAATAAATATTACCATTAGCTTTTATAGTTGTATGCATCCAAAAACCATTTTCAAGTCAAGAATTGGTGGGGGAGGGGTTAGCACAGCCGCCTTACAATCAGATGTCCCGGGGTTTGGTGGCCGAAGGGTTAGCACAGCCCTTTACAAGCAGTTGCCCCGGGTTTCGTTTCCCGCCGACGCTTTGATACATTTAAAAAAACGATTTACGTTGAAAATTTTCCTTTTTTTTTTCAATGTTTTTGAAAAAATTCTTATAATGAATGAATGACTTTTAATTAAAAATATTAGTAATATAATAATTAGTAATTTTGATTGATAATCAATAAAAATCATTTTTATTAAATATGTTCAAAAATATTTAATTTTTTATTTTTAATAAAATATATGAGAAAAAGAAATAGAAAAAATATGAATTAAAAAAAATTAATAAAATATGCTGTACTTAATTACTTCCTTCGTATATATATATATTGCGTTTCAAAAATTAAAAAAAAAAAACATTAATAAATTGAATTGTAGTTTTGTATTTAAATTTTAAATTATCAATAATCATTACAATTTTGCTTTTTTTTTTTTTTTTTGTAAATTAAATTGATTACTGGACATACCTTTGAATGATTTAATTAAATTTAGACATTGAAATTGCTAAATTAGAAATCTATGAGACTGCCTTGATATTGCGGATATTATAAGATTTCTTACAAAAGAATGATCATTAAGATTCTTGCAACTAGACGAATTTAGAAGTGATATCATTTTTCAATACATTAAAAACTGTATTTATATATCTGCAAAAAGAAATAAGGTATGAAAATTAATTTAATAAATAATAAATGAGATTTTTAAAAACCTATGATTAGTTTAAACACTTTGAGATAAAAAAAAGTTGTATTTATTTTTTTTTTTTTGCTTAAATACATACATATATTTAATTTTGTTTAATAATCTGATAATATTCCAGTGCTACACGTTTATGTGTAGAAGATATCATCTATAAATTAAAAATAAAATTATATTCCAGAATTTATTTTATAATTTCTTTTTTAGTATTACAGGAATTAATGTGAAATCATGAACTATGATATATTTTGTTTCAAGTCCTCCCCCAACCGCAAATATCAATGTTTATAATCTAAATGTAGAGAATTTGAACTCAGACTTTCAAGCTCCTTCGCCATCCACACTATCTCATATTACTGATACACATGGCCACACACATGGAGAAAAGATAAATAATCACCAATATTGATAAGCTTTGATTAGAATAGAATATATACTGTTTATTAAATTGCAAATACACCCGCATATATAAATTAACCAGGTGTTATATAAATTTAAATTCAAATTTGTAAACCACATGCATTTCCTTTGTCTTTGTTGCCCCCCCTCCCAATTACAATTTTCAAATTATTTATACTAGCTTCAATTCATCTGCATGTGGTAAAATAGTTATAAATGTAACCTTTTTCTTGTTATATTCAATAAAATCCTTTTGAAAGTTAATAATAATAATAATAATAATAATAATAATAATAATAATAATAATAATAATAATAATAATAATAATAATAATAATAATAATAATAATAATAATAATAATAATAATAATAATAATAATAATAATAATAATAATAATAATAATAATAATAATAATAATAATAATAATAATATAATGTGCGCTTATTTATTACAATTTTTAAAAATCTGGTTTTAATGTGGAAAGCTTGATAATATAAAGCATCCTTAGATATTTAAAAATTTACCTGTTTTTTAATACTGTAACTTATCCAGCATTTAAGGCTTGATAAATTCTAGTTATTGGTTTTATATAAGTTAGGTCTTTGCCTTTAAATAGATAATAGTAAAGAATATTGAGGCATTGAAGAATATATTTGTTATATAATTTTAGACTTCCCAATTTGATGAATTTAAAATAAAAGAAAAACTTTGAGACAGTTAATACAATTGATTTTTTTTTAATTCTATAAGATATAAGTTTGAATATTGTAGAGTCATATACATATTTCTTTATTATACAGTAAATTTTGTGTTGAGATAAAAAATTTAAATTAAGCAGCAAAGTAAACTTTTAGTAGATGGTTTTGATGAAAATAGAATGAAGAAAAATTTTGTTTTGTTTTCATTCTTGGGAGAAACTAATTAATATATTATTTTTTTATATTAAAGTGACAAAATTTAGATGGAGCTAGAGAAAAATATAATGATAAAAAAAAGAGGTTAGTAGTTTTAATCTTGGGCCACAAATTGAAGTTGTAAAACTAAAAATCCCTGAGACAATATTTATGGAACCTCAGATGGTAATTAAAGAAAACAAACATACAAAAATATAACAATAGGGAAAATAAAAAAAAATTATGGCATGTTGAATTTGAAATATTTAGTCAAATATTGTGAATAATGAATCAAATGAATCAAAATATGTAAAGCATGGACCAAAATACAAGTCAAATGTATGAAAATTTGCAATAGAAAATGAATGAAAATTTAAGTCAAATGAATGAAAATTTGCAATAGAAAATGAATGAAAATATAAGGCAAATGAATGAAAATTTGCAACAGAAATACATGGAAATAAATATCAAATGAATGGAAATTTGCAACAAAATCAGCAGAATATTACTCAAATAAATGAAAATATGTTAAGAATGGATTAAGGAAGTGATCAAACTAATAAAAATTTGCTAAAAAAATCAACTGTGGCAGTTGAAAATGAATAAAAACTAGCAATATAAAATAGATCAAAATCAGAGAATTATGATAAAACGTTTTAAAGCCATCAGAGAAGAAATAGGAAAAGTTCAGACTGAAATGAGAAAAACATTAAAGTGAGTTATGATAAAATTAAATGATAAAGTTAAAAAAGCAGAAAACAGGATAGACAAAATAGAAGAACAAATGAATATATCACCAAAAGATTTTGAGAAAAAAGAAACAGAAATAAATATTTCTCTAAAAGTAATAGTTAATAGTGTAAATATAATTAAAGAATCTAAAGTTAATATAGTTGTCATTGGTGAATGCAAACTTGAGGTAGGTAGCACAGAATTAGATAAAGATAATTTAGTTTGTATAGAAGAATCCAAAATTGATGTAGACATAAAATTCCAACAATCTAAAATTAATGATGAAATCATAGATAATTGTGATATTGATATGAAAGTGCCAGAAAAATCAATAACTTTTACAAATACAACAATGGATTTTGAAGTAGATATCAAAATTATATTATGGAAGAATAAATGTAAAAGGCACAGGTAGAAATATTAAATAATTTAGTTGTATTTAATAATACCATGCATAATAAAATTCACTATTATACTTTTTTGATACTTCACATAGATATAGAAGTATTGAAGTTTTTAGGTGAGGGAAATTGAAATAAAAAGAAATGATTTTGCTATCATGAAGTAGAATGTTAAGAGTATGGTAGATATATATGTGAATATGTGAATCTTATTGGATTCTAATGTAGAAAAAATTTAATAGTGGTAAATATTTAGACTTATTGTATAAAATAGAGTACATAGTTTGTAGTAGTGATTATCAGAAAATAGGTTTTATATGTTACTATATCTCTTTGAAATAAAGAATGTAAATATTATAATGATAAAAGGATAAACTAATATAGTCAAATTGTTAGCTCATATGGAAAATACATTCAGTTGAACCTAAACATATGTTATTTGTTTCAGAGTTTTTTTGTGTGGTTAATAAACTAATTGAAGTCATTTATATTGGTAAAATTTTAGTGAGATTAAGGAATTTCAAATTCTAAAGGTCATCCCCAATATTTTGTTATTAAAAATTGGACAGCCTATAGTATCTATTTTTATTTTTTTGAATGTACATAAATGTCAATATTTAGTTCATTTATACTTTTAAATTTTAAAATAAATATTTATTTTAATTTGTTATCTATTTGAGTTAAAATTAATAAGATATTAAATGTTAAGACAGTTATGACTAAAGTTTATATTATATATAATAATAAGTCAGAATAAAAATATTTATTTTTTTAATAAACATTATAATTGTTCAACTTCTTTTTGTGTAACAGATGTTAATAAGTAGTATATTTCTTTGGAATATATTTCATGGCTATATGTGATGTCATTGATATTTTAAAATATTAAGTTGATATTATTTTTGTTATTTAAAGGCATTACATACTCTTTTTATAAATAAATTTTTTTATTAAATAATAATATAAAAAGAGATTCAAGTGGTTCATTTAAAAATATTTTAATTTTAAAGAATTTGTAATTAGTTTAAAATAATTTTAAAATAGACTGAAGCATTATTTAGTGTTCTATTGGCAAGTAGCCAAGAAGGATTTTTTATCAAGAAAACTGTTTTGATCACATGAACAAAGATTGGCTGCTAAAATTTTAAAAACACATTGAATTTTAAATGCACAAAATTAACTGGTAAATAAAGTTTTTATCCCAAGAATTTGGGAATCAAGACTCAGATGGATAATCTACATTTTTATGTTTTTATTTACATAAATATAATTACTTAATAATCATTGACTGCTGCAAAATCATGATTTTCTATATTTTCATTTAGGTCTATCTTCTATATTTCAAAGGAAATGCTATTATAATAAGAGATTGTATGTTTTAGCCTAAATTTGAATAAAATATCACTTTATATTGGTAAAACAAGTTAAATTACAAAACATCTTATAATCTTCATTAATTTTTTTTTTTATTATAATAAATTATTTTTTACATAAATATAATATTAACTATTTTAAATTGTCAATTCTTAAGTATTGGATTGATCAATATTTCAATAATTATCAAAGCTATATGCAAATAATATGTTCTAAATGTTTTTAATATAATATTTAAAAATACTATAGATGTAATAAATGATAGTTTATTTTATAGATTTTACATTTTAATACAGATTATGAAATATATAATCTGTGTTGTTTAATTATATTTTTAATTTTAAATAATCATTTTTTAAATGGTGATAAATTATATATATATGGCATTTGTCTGATACTGTATGAGTGGCAATTTTAAATAATCATTTTTTAAATGGTGATAAATTATATATATATGGCATTTGTCTGATACTGTATGAGTGGCAACTCAGATATTATTGATATATTGAGCTTGATATTATTTGTTAATTCCAGTTGTACATTTCTATGGATTTATTTTATAATGATTTTGTTTTTGTAGTGAATACTTTCTTAGACATGAGAATTGTTTATATCTTTATAAATAATACAGTGATAATAAAGAATTAATATTTAAATATTTTATATATGAAATGTTCAGAATAGTTGCTATTTTTATACCATTACCTACAATATTGTAGAAGAGAGTTAAGATTATATATAACAAGCATTTAACCCAATGTTTAATTTTATAACAATCAGTGTATATGTTATTCTGATACCAGGTATTGAAATAAAGTTAGATTGTTTTGTTTTAGCAATGTATCAGGTTCTACATCATATATGTGTATGTTGATTTTACTGTATTAATGTAGATATTAAGATAACTATTACAATGACATTATTTTATTTTTTTAAATAAATTATTTTGTTTAATAATACATTATTTTGTTTCTTTTATTACCATTACTTGAATTATAAAATATCAATGACTTCATACTTTTAAATTAATAAAACAAATTCTATACATTTATTGAATTTATGTAGTTATGAAAAAATATCATTCCAAAAAAATATACCATTTCAATATATATATATATATATATATATATATATATATATATATATATATATATATATATATATATATATATATATATATATATATTATATATATATATATATATATACAAAAAATACATAAATCCAAGAAAGAATATATTTCAACCAGAGGCCTGGTTTTCTGATGGTAGGCTGGATTTGAAGACATTTACAGTCTGATAAATTCATGCTTTCAAATTGATAGAAACATGTGTTATAAGTGCTGACTTTTGAGTTAGTATTTTAGATCTAGTTTCTAGAACCCCAGCCATACACTGACATGATTTATAAGCTCAAAACCAGCTGGGCTGGAGGTAGGAATAATGATAGAGATTTTGAATTCTATCTTTTTCGGCACTTATAAAAACAAAGCTTCTTTAGAGCTATTGGTAAGCTCCTACTAGTGATCATAAAATGCAAGCTTAATAGCAAGTTATGAAATTTATACCTTGTTTTAATTATGTATATTGTACCAATATTGTGTTAGCACATAATAATTTTGTATAAAAAAATATTGGAATAAAATTATTTGTTAAAATAAATAGTTAAAAGTTTTAGAGTTTTGAAATAAAAGTTACAGTTATTTAATTAAAAGGGGGGAAGGGGAGTTTTCTCTAGAAACAAAGCAAAAGTTTCATAAAAGAAGTTAGAAATTTTTTTCTTATTATTATCAGTTAAAATGTAAAGTAAAGTTTGAAAATATAAATCTCTTTTCATTCGAGTTTATTAGAATAAATTATACAGGTGTGTAAATGTAAGCTTGTAATAAAATATATAATAAATGTGTGTATATGTGTGTATTAAAATCATATTGAAAAAAAACACAGGAAAATAAATATTAAAATGAAATAAAGGAAAAAATATATATTTAAAAACACAGTATGGCTACTAATTAAAGATATAAAAACAACACATTTGCATGGCTACTAATTAAACAATCTTCAATAACATGTAATTAAAGAATATCAAAGGAAATTCGACAACAGATATTGCCACAGGATATCAAAAATGACAACATGTCATATATATATAAATAGCCAATTTGTTATCAATCAGGTAGTCAAGCTAGTTGCAATAGAGTTGAGTTGAGTTAGCGGCATTTGAGATAACAGCAGTTCACTCGATCAGTGAGTTATATCAGAATGCAATGTTAAAACTTCAGAAAACATACAACTTTCTCCAGCCTCGAGTCCGATAAAACAGCCAACTACAAGATAAAAGTGATGCCAGTGTAACAACCTGAAAACATGTTTAATTGTCTTAAAGAAAATGCCTTGGAATAATCAGCAACAAATCTACGCAAGAAAACGTTAAATCTAACCAGTTAGAAATATTTCATCAGAAGCATTGAGAAGTATCCAAATTCAAAATCCTAGGTAAAACATTTTCTTATATTCATTTATAAAGTAACCATTCATTTGTAAACCTCCAAGAGACAAATTTAAGAACTCTATAGCATACATAAATGAACTGTTAATATGTATGTTTAAAATGTTGTGTGTTTTCATGCGGTCATATATTGATTTCATTGTATTTTGTATTTCAAATATTATTTAATGCTTTCTCATAAGATATTACAGTGTGCAAATTATATATATGTGTGTGTGTTATATTAGCAAATAAAATTGATAAAATATTAAAATTAGTTAATCAATGTTAATTAAAATAAATTGTCTTTATAAACTAAAACTTTATTTTTCAGTCAATTCTTTTACCACTATTTAAGTGGAACAATATTTTGTTAATGAATTAAAAAATAGACTGAGCTAGTCATGGGTGTATCTTGGGCATTGAATTAGTGGCAATTGTTCAAAGTGTGTTATTTATCTTCTGGATAAATAGCTGGCCTTCGTGTTTATACAAAACAAAAAAGTGCTTTGAACATGGTGTTGAATTCAACAGTCGACAAGAAGTTATGTCCTGGAAATATAATGCTAGTTATATATTTTATAACTATTTTTTGGACATAATATCTCTCCGAGTATGTTCTTCTCTGCCTAAGTTGCTGTTGTAGGAGCAATACATAAATTGTAAGGTACGGTGTTATATTTAGTCGTATAATTTGCTTTCATAAGATAATTTTATTTGAAGAGTAAAAGCAAATATTGTGTTTACTCCATCAGTCAGGGATATTTGTCATTGAAAAAATAATGGTAAACCATCCACCCAGTACTATATATATATATATATATATATATATATATATATATATATATATATATATATATATATATATATATATATATATATATATATATATATATATATATATTACTAGATGAAGCTTACCATTAGCTCTAAACAAGCTTTATTTTTATAAGTGCCAAAAGAGAAAGAATTCAAAATCTCTATTGCTAATCCCTATCTTCAGACCAATTGGTTTTGAGCTTATGTCTCACGTCAGTGGAGGGCTGGGAATCTAGAAACTAGATCTAAAATACTAATTCAAAAGTCAGCACTTATAAAACACGTTTCATGAATCTGAAAGTTTGAACCTTTCAGAAACATATATATATATATATATATATATATATATATATATATATATATATATATATATATATATATATATATATATATATATATATATATATATATATATATATATATATATAGACATATTTTGCAGGTTCATCCATGTTAAAAAATTTAAATATTGATATACCGACATTTTGACTTGATCACACAAGTCATCCACTGGGTGATAAAAGGTAGAACGATGGTTGTAGAGACACTATAATCACTGATTACAAAAAAAAAAAAAAAACGTTAAGTGTCACCAATAGCAAACATGTTAAATTAAGAATGTTTTTTTTTTTTAAAAAAAAAATTTCAAAATAGGAGGAAGTTTGCATGTATCATCTCACTTATTGATACAATCTGGCCTTTTAATTATCTCAATTGCTTCTCTAATTTTGCACTGGTAGAGATTACCACATCTGGATATGATCCTGGTACTAGAAAAATCAATTTTATGACCTGAATCTATAGTATGGAGTATACTGATTTTATAAATTTATAGTAATATTATATGTTAAATATATAAATGATAGGAAATTTAACCCGGAAAAGATACACATATATTTATAAATTTTAATTTTTGTTCATGCTAAGCATGGTTTCAATACATTGAGTATCATAATCATAGCTTTTTTAAGTTTATTTCGGAGTGTTTGTATGTGTTTTTAATGTTCTTATAGTAAGCTTACCAATTTTACATATCTTGTTTTTGATTATTAGTAATATATGTTATGTTAATATTATTTACATAGATTGCACTCTTTTTTTTTTTTTTGCAATAATAACAATACTATTTTTTAAAAGGCAATAAATAAATAGAATAATTATATGATAATTTTTTCATTTTTTAAATCCAATTATTATCGAATTATAATAGTTTTGCTTTCGTTAAATTTTTTAATTATACTATTTTTAAAAAAAATTAAACATTTTTCTTCTTAACAATTGTATCTATTCATTAATATGTAAAACGCTCTTTTAAACTAGTCTTTAAAAATATATATATATATATTATAAATAAACAGCCGCTTCAGTGAATTAATTTTAATTTCAAAATATACATTTTTAAAATAAACTTAAAACATTTTGATTTTTAAATTAAAATGTTTAATTACAAACTTCTGCTTGGGTGAAAATATGAGATAAAAAAAAAGAACATCAAAAACATTTTTAATTATAGAAATTAACAAGAATATTATAAACTCTGTTTTAACAAAATTGTCATATGACTAGTATTTTGCATGAAATCTCAAGTTCAAATACTTATTTTTTTAAAAAAAAATCAATCTATTTTATGTCTCTTAAGTAGCTTCTTATAAAGAACCATGAATGTGAAGGCAGTCTTTAACATGTTTGCTAATTTAGGGGGTTAATGTGTCAATAGTTTCAATCTTTGTTTTATTTTTTTGTTAAAACAGATTTACGGATTACGGTAATTAGCTATCTAAAAATATATATTCTAAATTTTTTGAAAAAAAAATTCAGATCCATTTGGGAGAGACAAGTTCTCAAAAGTTAACCTGTTTAAAATTCAAGATTCTCAAAATAGAGAAACTATTCTAAAAATTAATGAATAATACTTTTTTTTTTAATCTGAAAAAAGTTTTATAATTAAAAGAAGAATGATTATTGCTTATGTTTTATTTCAATATTATTTCTATTTAAGTTTTACATATTATGAAAGTTACTCCAAAAATAATAGGTATTTTTCAGCTATGGAATTATTTAATTTTTTTACCTTTTTATTAAGAACCCAAAAATATTACCAACTGTAATATTTGGATATACATTAAGCTGAAGTGTTTTTAGAAATCAAAATTATCAGAATAATGTTGACTTTTGGGGACAGAAAAAGCAAGGGTGTTTAAAAATAGTCAGTAAAATCAGCAAGTAAGCAATAAATAATTGACAACATATTGATTTGAAATTTATCATTAATAATGTGCATGAAATAAATATATATAAATTATTTGTGGAAAGAGGGAATGCACACTATTTATAAAATAATTTTCAGTTGACAAAGACTAAGGAGTAATATGATTAAAACATTCAATATAATGAAAGCATTTTCTAGTATTTCAAAGTGCTCTTCTCTTTAATATCAAACCAATTGATGACTTGGTCTTATCACTGTTAATAAGATTAGTCATGTTACTATTATATATAAATATAAAGATATTTTAAAATCCTTGAATGCCATTTTTTAGCAGACATATGTCTATAAATACTTTGTTTTAAGTTTTACTTATGAGTAGAAGTCATAGAACCACACTTTGAATTATTGAGATGTTTATTTTTTTTTACTTTGTAGTTAACAATAAATGATCAAAAATAAAATATATGTATAACTAAAGAATAGAACTATTTCTGATAACATCCCAGTATATAAAATGCTGAAATAGAGCTGTAGAAGCATATGGCTAGAAATGATGTTAATAAAACAACTAAGATTTTAAAGTGAAAACTAAAAGACTATGAGTAAAAGAAATAATGTAAAAAAGTATTTTGGAGAAAAATAACTATAATGACAACTTCCATCTTTAAGTGGAGTAAAATTAATAATAAGTAAATATACATTTCTATAAATTTCTTAAGCTTTTACAATTTAATCTATTAAATAAAAATATAAAATTAATTAAAGTTATTACTTATAATTATATGTTGAATTATTTCAATCTATTGTAATCAATTGTCAAATGCCTTACAAAAATGCAAACTATTTGTGTCTTTATAGTAAAGTGTATGCCACTTTTTAAATCAGTTGTCTCTTTATCTTTACCTCCAACTTCCCAAAGTGCAACAAATTCCAACTTAATATTGCACAGTTCATCCAATTCATGCATTTTTATTTCATTTAAAAGTGTTCTACTTGTGACTTTTGAATTCATAAATACTGATTGATACTTTAAAAACATGGACTATTCTGTCAAAGGCAATTACAGACAAAGTTTTATGTGGCTATCTATGATGATCATTATTATTCCTTAATTTTTTCTAAGGTCAAAGATAATAAATAAATTGTAAACATTGGAACATGTACTAGGTTGATTTATGTATTATTTACCATTATAATGAAAGCAATTTTTGGATATGCATTAAGCTGATGTGTTTTTAGAAATCAAAATTATCAGAATAATGTTGAATTTTGGGGACAGAAAAAGCAAGAGCGTTTAAAAATAGTCAGTAAAATCAGCAAGTAAGCAATAAATAACTGACAACATATTGATTTGAAATTTATCATTAATAATGTGCATGAAATAAATATATAAAAAATGCTTGTGGAAAGTGGGAATGCACACTATCTATAAAATAATTTTTATTTGACAAAGACTAAGAAGAAATATGATTAAAACATTCAATATAATGAAAGCATTTTTTAGTATTTCAATGTGCTCTTCTCTTTAATATTAAACCAATTAATGACTTGATCTTATCACTGTTAATAAGATTAGTCATGTTACTATTATATATAAATATAAAGATATTTTAAAATCCTTGAATGCCATTTTTTGGCAGACATATGTCTATAAATACTTTGTTTTAAGTTTTATTTATGAGTAGAAGTCATAGAAACACACTTTAAATTATTGAGATGTTTATTTTTTTTACTTTGTAGTTAACAATAAATGATCAAAAATAAAATATATGTATAACTAAAGAATAAAACTATTTCTGATAACATCCCAATATATAAAATGCTGAAATAGAGCTGTAGAAACATATGGTTAGAAATGATGTTAATAAAACCACTAAGATTTTAAAGTGAAAACTAAAAGATTATGTGTAAAATAAATAATGTAAAAAAGTTTTTTTGAGAAAAAGAACTATAATGACAACTTCCATCTTTAACTGGAGTAAAATGAATAATAAAAAAAATATACATTTCTATAAATTTCTTAAGCTTTTACAATTTAATCTATTAAATAAAAATATAAAATGAATTAAAGTTATTACTTATAATTATATGTTGAACTATTTCCATCAATTGCAATAATTGTCAAATGCCTTACAAAAATGCAAACTATTTAAACAACTTCACTTGTGCATTCAATATTTGTGTCTTTATAATAAAGTGTATGTCACTTTTTAAATCAGTTGTGTCTTTATCTTTACCTCCAACTTCACAAAGTTCAACAAATTCCAACTTAATATTGCACAGTTCATCCAATTCATGCATTTTTATTTTATTTAAAAATGTTCTACTTGTGACTTTTGGATTCATAGATTGATACTTTAAAAAAAATTAACTATTCTGTCAAAGGCAATTACAGGCAAATTTTTATGTGGCTATCTATGATGATCATCATTATTCCTTAATTATTTTCTAAGGTCAAAGTTAATAAATAAATTGAAAACATTAGAATACATGTACTAGGTTGATTTATGTATTATTTACCTTTATAATGAAAGCAATTTTTGAACATTTTTTTTATTCATTTAGTTTATTTCAAAATGAACATTTTGTTTATAGTTCAAACTTTTATTTTATATATTCATTTAACATTCAGTCTTTTTCTAGGTCTTTTGCAATTTTCATGCATCCAGTTCAATACCTCAGATGTTCTATCATCATCATTTACATCACATGTTTATGCAGCTCTATTTCAGCCTAATATATTTTTTGTTAACAAAGAAATCCTGTTGTTTTGTTATCTATGTATTTCATTTTTTTATTTTTTCATTCTTAATTACAAAATAAATGTTTTAATAATTGAAAGTTTGAGATATAATTTCTATATTTGTTCTCCTCTTAACTATTTATAACTCAAACTTATAAATAATCATTAGGAAAAAATATATTTATTTCAACAACATAGATATATTCCAGACAAACGTATTGCATTGTATTTAATTCTATAATTAATATTATCCATTACATTTTTATTTGTTTAATAATTTGGTTAATGAATTCTCAGTTAACTCTCACTTTTTTTTATAAAAGCAAAAGTGAATTTAAAATTCGTTTTTACTTCAACTTTCTTATAATCATTTGAAGCTCTGAAGCTTTTTTGTGAAAGCAATCACATTATTAATCTTCATGTATAATATTTTGGGGGATTTATATTTTAATTATCAATTCATAAGAAAGCAATACACATCACCTAGAGATCAAATCCTTATAAAACACTGACATTTTTTTTTTACTTCCAAATAAGATACATTTTTCCCCATTTATTTTGTTCTTCAATTAAACTAGCTAGATCTTCATTAATTAGCTGATAAATTAGTAAATATTTTTTTATCTATAAAGTAAAACCACAAAAAAAAAAAAAAAAACAGATTTTGTCTTCAATTAGTAGTTGGTTATTTTTGTAAATATTGTCATCTTTTTTATAAATTATTTTAAAAAAAATTATGTATAAACTTTTGTCATGTGGCAAAGTATGTTAAAAAATATTCTAATTTTTAAAATTATTTCTCAACGATTATCTTTAAAAATCTGACGACTTACACTAAATTAAAATAATAAATTTTGATACTAATTAAATAATAATTTTGAAAATTTTATAACATAATGTCTTTTGATCTAATAAATGTGAATTTTATGCGAATTTCTTTATAAAGATCATACTTTGTAGTCAAGCATTGGTGGTCAAGAGGTCAGCGACAGCAGCTTTACAGGCAGGTGTCCCGGGTTAGCGGGTTCGCTTCCCGGTTAATGCTATGACACATGAGAAAAAAAAGATCACACTTTGTATCTCTATTCATCTGTTTGTCATTAAATTTATTTTACATTTAGATATCTTTTTAATGTACACTATCTAAATAAATAATATATAATCCACACCACAACAATTCATCCATAGCGGTAACATCTTAATTACGTAAATCCACAGAAATTTGTAATAATTTTAAATACAATTAATTTAACTAAACATTATCCATAACATTTTTCACAATCTTTCAAATGGCATATAACATATACTTCTCATAATTTAAAATAATGACTTTAAAACAAAATCATATAATATATTACAAGCAAAAACAAAAACAGTTCCTGTTTTCTCTTCGTTTTTCTTTTTTTAAAAAAATCAATTCTGTACTTTTAAATAAAGCAACTTTTTTTTTAAATTAGAGCACAAATGGCTTTTTTAAATTTTGATAAGTTTATATCTTATTAAATCCATTTTACATAGTATTCATTTGAAATAAATTTTATAAACCTGTTATAAAATGTTACTCTTGTGATTAATAACTTTCATTTCGACAATATAATTTAACTTTTTAATATAATATTTAAGTAAAATTCAATTTGCATGTACATTTATTTCTTCAGTTGTTTTATTTTGAAAGATATTGATCTTTTTAATCTAAGCATATTTATCTACTATTTTACTAAAACTAATTGCATATGAAATATAATATGAATGAAATTCTGTATAAGTTTAAAGTTCTTTTGTATATTTATCTTAATTGTAAAATATATATATATTTTAAATTTAAATTGCTGGATAAAACTTTGACCTTAAATTATTATAAATTTTTAAATTCATTTATATGATATTATTTTTTTTAAATAATTATCAAAATTTATCGGTAAGGTAAATTACCATAATGGCTTAGTCTATGTAAATAGTATTCTATTTATTAATAAAATGTTCATCATAGTGTATAGAAATAGCATATAATTTATTTTTTTACTATAGCTTTAAATTCTGTCAACAATCATTAAATGTTGAATATCTAGAAAATTTTAAACTTACTAAAACTTTACAAATATAACTTTAAGTAATAACACACAAATAGACAGCATATATTAGTAGATTACACAATATTTTGAATAGTATTATTTTCTCCACAACATTAATTGTTACTTATTTGTGTATTATTACCAATAGTTGTTCATATAATAAATGATGGAATACCAATCAGCACAAACCTTCAGACAAATCTTATTGTTAGTTTTGCTGAAGGTTTTGTAATATCTGCTTACCAAAGTATTGAGTATGAGTACAAAGTTTCCATTTAATTGCATAAATTAAGATTCAGTATGAAAAAAATGTACACATAATTGTTTTATAAGGGACTGTTAAGAAAGAAAGGTAGACAATAATACTGATATTAATATAAGATTATAATTCAAATTAATAGAAGAAAAACAAATTAGAACTGTTACTTTGTCCAATTAATCTCTGATGAAGATTGCCAATCAAACAAAACTTTTGGGAAACAAAATAAACTTTTTTTTAAAATTCATTGTATTCAAATTCATAAGTGTAATTTTTTTAATTTTTTGTTTTAAAATAATTTTAGTTTAAATTCAATAATTTAACTATGAGGATAAAAAAGTTATAAAATAAGTATTTAACAATAAGTGTTTATACATCTCTTTGACAAGTTCTAATATATGACACTGAAACACAGCAATAGAGAAACTACTAATAATAATGATACAATGGAACAAAATAAGTTCTCGAAAGCACTCAGTCATTATATCATTAGATTTATTCGCTTCTCTATTGCAATGTTTCAGTACACTCAACACAAAATAAGTATTTATTATTAATAAAACAATAAACAGACCTTAAAACAAAGTTTCAGTTTAATTAATTCTGAAGCAGGAGACATATAAATTATATTTCATTCACTTTTAAATATTATAAGTTTGTGTGTAAGATTTATATCACTTTTTTTAAGAATACTATAGTTTATGATTTAAAAATGAATGGAAAATAATATGTGTCATATGCTTCAGAATTTAATTTGAAACAATTTTAAATTCTGTTTATTTTATTTATTAAACTATGGATTTTATTAAATTTCATAATCATCATCAACCATTATCCATCCATGAAAGATGATAGTCTCTGCAAATTCAATCAACTTTCTATGATTACTAGTCCCATTTCTCCACTTTGCCCTTACTCTTTCTTATTTCATCCATCCATTCCTCATGTGGTCTTTTTCTAAGTCTTTTACAATCTCGTGGAATCTAATTTAATATTACAATTGTTCACATATTATCATCTCTGCTAGCAATATTTTCAGCCTAACTCCACTTCAGTATTTTAATCATTCCAGTGATATCAGTTACACCTGTTTGTTCTCTTACACATGTATTGCATTTTTGATCTCTTCTAGATAATTCTAACATGCATCTATCCATACTTCTTTGAGTCATCTGAAGTCTCAGTATTGCTCTTCTATTATGTGGCCAAGTCTCAGATTCATAAGTAAGAACTAGTAAAAGAAATTTATTAAAAACCTTTTTTTTTTCACACACATTGTATATTTCCTTTTAATATTAAGTTATTTCTACTAAAATCATTCAACCAAGTTTAATTCTATGATTAATTTTATCCATTGTATTTCCATCTGTAGTAACAATCTGACCAAGGTATTTGTAGGTGTTAACTTCATATAACTCATTCTTATCAATCTTTGTTTTCATCTTTTGTGAAAATCCATTCAACATTACTTTAGTATTTTTGGTGTTTACTTTTAGTCCTATTTTCTTACTTTCATCTGATAAATCTTGCAACATTTTCTGAAGCTCTGAAATATTATTTGCAAAGCCAAACTGCATCATCTGTAAAATCTAAATGACCTAAATATTCTCCATTTAATTTTATTCTTTTATTTTCCCATTTTAATTCACAAAATACTTCTTGCAGCACTGCTGTAAAAAGATTTGGATATATGAAGTCACCCTGTCTTATACCCTTCTCAGTGTTAATGTTTCTAGTATCATCATGTGATATAATTATTATTGTTGTATTTTAATAAATAATCTTTACAATATCCTGAGTCTATACCTTTATGATTCAATGCTTTAATCACTGAAGAAATGCTTATAGAATCAAATGCCTAATCATAATCTACAAATCAAAAAATTAATGGCAACTTATATTCATTGATACTTTCTATAACTTCTGTCAATACCTGGATATGATCCACTGTACTAAAATCACTTTTAAATCAATCTTGTTATTTTGATTGAAATTCAAAGTTCTCAGTAGACGAGATGTAATTATCTTGGCAAAAGATTTATATAAAACTGACAAAAGGCTAATATGTCTGTGATTTCTAATATCTCTTTATTCTCTTTTTTAAATATTAATATGGCATTTTTTCAATTATCTGATAAATGTTTATCATTTAGACTGTTGGTATAAATTTTGCCCCAATTTCTTTTTATGTCTTTATATGCTTCTTTTAAGGTAACAATTATAATTCCATCATTACCTGGAGCTTTTCCATGCTTTGTAAATTTAATTTCATGTATACCTTCTTCATTTAAGAATCCTTGCACAATGTAGAAGATATAATAGCTGTTGGAGATACTTGTTTTTTATTACTATATAATTCTTGATAGAAATCTTCTACCCATTTCATTATGACATCACTCTTTTTATTAATAGTTACATATTTTCAGTAGAATACATGTCCACTATTTAAATCAATCATCTCTTCACTTTTTCTTCTAACTTCACAATGTCAATAATGTCCCATTCAATACCAGACAGTTCTTCTTCCAATTTCTGCAATCTTTCTTCACTTGTAAGAGATCTTATCTTAGGATCTAACATATGAAAGTATTCCAAATTTGAAATGATTTATGATGGGAAAAATAGCCAATAAAGTAGATTCAAGTAAAATAAAACAGAAATTATAAAACACTCATGTAAAATGTACAGAAAATGACAAAATGTATTGACAATCATAATCAAAGAAAATACATAAATCACAAGCTTATTGTGACTATTTAAATTTTAATTGATAATTTATTATTTTAATTTTTATTATTTGTGATTTACAGACAAGTTAACAAAAGAATTAGCTAGCTTAAACGTAAGACAACTCATATTTACTATATATAGTAAATTCAAGACCAGAGTGATCAATTTTGAAATGTGGAATAAATTTTTAAAACTATATCTTTAAAAATTCCAGAAGAGATTTTTTTTTTTTCCAAAATGTTAGAAGATTTTTTGAATGCCAACCCAATCAATTATCTATCATTGAATAGTAATTGATTATCTAGCTAATTATTAGCTAAATTGAAAACAAGAATGGAAAGCTCTCGAATTTTATTATTTATCAGTTACATTTTGAATACAAGCATAATTCAATACTTGGAGATTAAATATAATTATTTTTATCAGTTAGCAAATCTATATAACGGCATGTTGTAAATATTTGCACTTTTTAGTAAACAGTTTACTTTTAAAATGATTGTTTAATCGAATTTAAAATGGTGTACTAAATAAAATAAAAAAAATGGAAAATGGAGGGGGGGGATAAATAATGTGAAACATTTATCAAAAAACACTACACAAAAATGAAAAATTATAAAACTAAAAAAACATAAAATATAAAATAAAGTAACATACAGTAATTAATAACAAAAAACCAACTCACAAATAAAAAATATCTTAACTTCGAGAACATTTAAATTAATAATAATAATAATAATAATAATAATAATAATAATAATAATAATAATAATAATAATAATAATAATAATAATAATAATAATAATAATAATAATAATAATAATAATAATAATAATAATAATAATAATAATAATAATAATAATAATAATAATAATAATAATAATAATATTGCTTTTTGTGGTTTCATGGCAGCAATATTTGCATAAGATTTTTGTTCCTTACTGGCTTCTGCAACTGAATTGACATCTGTACTGATATTTCTTTTACAGCAAGAGAATACAAAAAAATGGAGGCAAAGGACAAATAGGCAGATTTAGGAGAGCCAGTTCAATAGACATTTTTGAACTAAGTTTAGAAAATGAAGATGAGACACCTAATCATCTATCAGAACAAACTGAAGATAATTGGACAAAAGAATTTCAAGAAATCAACATTCAGTTTAATAATACAATACCTAAGAAGTTATATAAATCTTTTAAAAAATTATTTTCTAATAGACCGTTAGTTCTTGCAATTACATATAGAAATCTAACATTCTATAAATTTAACAAAGAGTTATTATATCAAAAACTAACAGAAGAAATTTTATGGGTCTTAGTCTCAAAAATAGGTGATCATACAAATTTGTGATATATAGCTATACAATTGTTCAATGAAAATCAAAAAATGAGATTCAAATCACAAATAAAAACATGGGTGGATATGTAATGATTGTTGTAGATGAAAATCTGCAAAATTATTGCTCAGGAATAATTAAAAATGCATATTTTGGGTTTAGCTTTTGAGATTTCAACCATTTGGACATGCCATATACATTAAACAAATCTTATACAATGATACACCCACACTTATATACATCATCAGTTATCATTTTAAGTTTCAGCTGCACCAACATATTAAGCGAGAAGAAATTCCAAGGCAAATTATGGATCAGGGAGCAATGTTATATCTAAACATTAAAGGGCTTAGGCCACAATGTTTTGGCTGTGGAGAAAGAAGCCATTTGATTATAGACTGTCTAAAGAATGAAAATAATAAAGGATTTGATTTATCAGAAGAAAGACTAGAAAAAAACAAGCTATAAACAAAGGGATATAAAGCAAATATTGACATCGGATGTGGTAACTCAGGGAAGTGAAAAGGAAAAAAAAATATATACGAACACATGTAAATACAGATAATCAAGAAAGTGAAACTGCAAATGTAAATAATGATGATAGTAATATTGGTGAGATTCTAGATTCTTCATTAAGCTTGGAGGAAAAACTGTGCCTTAAGATAAATAATACAAAAGTAAAAGAAAAAAATGGAAATGATATACAAATGCATGCGGTTAAAGCTTTAGAAAGAAATATAGACAAACACACAACAAAAAAAAATGTTGATGGGAAGCAATGTTATGAAGAGAGTATTAATTTGGACAAATAACTGGAATTAACTAAAACACAAAAAACTAGGAACAATACGAATATTGAGATTACTCAGACAATAATGCCAAATATGCAGCATGTTACTCAGGGTAATACTGAACAAAAGAGAAAGGCAGAAAGGCCCTAAAAAGCAGGAAAACAGGACAAAAGCTAAAATTAGGAGAGCTTATGTTTGATGACACAGGAGAATGGTATCGAATGGACAGATATACTGATGTTGAAACTGAAAGTGAGTTTGAAGATGCCCAAGATTTACAATTGATTGACAACCTAAGATAAGTATAATTAAAGATGAAGTAAATTTAAATAAATTCAAAGTAAAAAGTAAATCTTTATAAATGAAAATTAAAATTGCTTCTTTTAATGTACAGGTTTGAATTCAATAAAAAAAAATATTTAAGTTGAAACAATGGATCAGAAAAACAAAACCTCATATAATGGGACTGCTTGAAACCAAAATTTATGCAGGGTCACAAATTGATACAGCAAATTTTTTTAAATAATGAGGACTTTGTTGAATGTTCAAGAGACTCCACCTCTCCATCAGCTGGGACAGGTCATGTGATAGCAACCGCTTGCCAGTTTACCAATTTTCAAATAATATATATTGATGCAAATCTATTAATGATTACTTTATTTCACAAAATAATTAAAATAAATGTAATCTTTGTTTATATGTCATTGCAAAATATAAAATAAATACAATAATTGCCACAATTAATTCAACACTGGGATCTACAGCTAATCCAACAATTTTGATTGGAGAATGCAATGTAACATATGATGAGTTTATAAAAGTGGATACCTAAATTATCGGTTCCATTGATGAGTGCAAAGGGATTTCTTACCAGAAGATGCTGTTTCATTTCATAATGGCTGATTTTCAACATTAATTGATCTTTTTTTTTACTCTCCAGTGTTTCATCATCTAATAAGCTTGAAGTTAATCCTATCAGAAATTTCTGATCACTCAGCTCAGTTTATATCAATTGACTCAGTAATATACAAGTCTCTAGACTGCCACTAACTAGAACAATAAGAATGTTGATTCCAACCTTAACACCCAAATTTATTTTTTCAGAGACTTATATTATGTGGAATAAAATTTTTTCAATGACCTTTAACCCAATACAGCAATATTTAGCTTATATTAATATCTTGTCATTTAACATTAATCACATAGTGAAAAATTAGCCACCTCCCTCAGGATTGTTGAAGCTTGCAGAACAAATTCATAAATATATTGTGGCAGTAACCCCTACTCAACAAACACAGAAACATATACATATACTAACAAATGCTTATAATAAGGCATATAAAACATTGAAGGGCTATTTAAAAAATAAAAAAGGAGATTATGCCTAATGCATCAACACACATGGACTCGACAATACATCAGATGGGCATTAGGGAGGGGACCTGAAATCAAAGTGCCATTAGCAATTAAAATCAACAATGAAACATTTACTAGAACTAATATGATCTTACCAATTCTTAACTATTTTAAAGATAATCTGGGACCAGGGAAATTGATACAATACCAGCCAAATGTATTTGGAATGGCAGAGATTGAATCACCATATGCAATAGATGATTTTATAATGAAAATGAATGAAATGCACAACAACTGTCGCCCAGGAAGCTTTGCAATTCCACTGTTCATACTAAAACAGTTTGACAATCTGACTAGAAAATGTCTGTGGCAGCTTGCAAATTATTATCACAGGGAATAATAACAATAGAGGGAGTTAATACGATTGTGATGGTGTCATTTAATAAAAAAAGAAACCTATCTCCATAAGGCCAATATCAATGCGTCCATTGCCCATAAAAATTTTAGAAAAAGTAATTAAAGATAAAATAGAACCATTTATTTTGCCGATGATTTCTCCAGCTCAATTTGCAAAAAAAAAACATTCATCACCACACAAGCTGCTATGATATTTAAGGCTATTTTGACATCAGTTACAGAAAAGAAAAGATATGGCCCGATTGTTATACAGCTGGATATTGCTTCGGCTTTTTACAATGTTAATATATTTATACTGTTGAGATTATTGAATGACACTGAAATGTCAAAATCATATATATATATATATATATATATATATATATATATATATATATAATAGCAAATTTGCTCTTAAATCGTGAGCTTCACATTACCCTAAATGGCAGAAATTTGCCATCTTTCACATCAACTAAATCATTTTTACATGGGTCCCCACTTAGAGCCATCTTATTAATTTTATATATAAATTCCCTTCTTGTTTGACTACAACAGGCATTTGAGGAAATGGAGATCCTGGGAACAGGTCTAAAATTGACCTGCATTGCATACATGGATGATATTACAGTTTTCCTGACATAAAAAAGCAGATACCAAAACTACAGATGATTTTAGAGAATACTCAAAGAAATTTAAACTAGGTTTCAATCCAGAAAAAACATCAGCATGGACCATATACACAGGAAGACCATGTAAATCCATTTTCCCAGCAAAGCAGGGCTCATTCCTTGGATTTCCATTCCATCTGGGGACTACTGGCATGAAATGTCATTTGCAGATCATATTGAAAAATGAAATCCAGCAAATACCAGACTCTCTAGCCAATACCTATATGTCAGTATATTCTAAGATTCAATTAATTAATAGTTTGACGATGATTATGATAGTTTATGTTATGCTGATGGTTGCTTTCTCAAAGGCTTTTATCTCTAAAATTAAGACCATTTGCAATAAGCTACTATTGTCAAGGAAAGTCATGTCAATATCAATGGCAAAACTATGTCAACCACTAAATAAAATTGGTTTTGGGGTTACATGATATTTGTATTTTTGATTATCAAAGAATGAGGAACAATATAATTGATATTGTTAAACAATTTCCAAAAATTTAGCAGCACATAGAGGTCATTCCAACTGCTAAACCACCATCAAAAATTATCATATTTTGAACAAAATCAAAATCACAGAGCAATTTATTAATAAGTACAAATACTGGAAAATTTATGAACTAATAAATGAAGATATTAACACTATTGCTTTTGAACTGATACTGGGAATTAATGAATAATAAACAACTGGTTAAAAAGGTATAAATGATAGGTCTTAGAACCAAAGTTTTTCAATTTTCTGATAAAACTTAACTTATCTGCATTACCTACCACATATTTTCTTTCCCATAAAAGATTGTATATGACAATTGATCCCTTTTGTGGTTATGCCATTGAACTGAGGAAACCCAATCACATCTGATATATCACTGTGAGGGATTTAGACAGATAAGAAATCTGATAACTAGTAATTACAGGAAGTCTAATGTAATAATGTATCAATTAATTTCTGCATTTAGAGAGGGATTAACACCATTGTCAGGTCAGCAACCTTTGTGCAATAGGTATACTGGTATACTAGATGCACCTTCCTAATTGGTAACAATTCTAGAAGGCATCCAGCTACTTTTTCAAATAAACTTGCAATGATACAGAAAAGGGATAAGACACTGGCCAGACCTGACATTTATGCAGCAACCTGGTCATTACTTAACATTAGATCAATGTTATAGTGACTAAAATGATAAAACTCTTAGGAACCGTTATAGTGTTTTTTTTTGTTTTTTTTAGGACAACACTAGAGAATTATGCTTTACAAAAAAAAAAAAAATGGCATCCAGACTCACACTACCTTAATTGAATGATGATAAATCCAACACTGGAATGATTTCATTCAAGTGACAATTGAATTAAGTGGAGAACTGTACTTGTAGTAATAATTGTAACATTTGTTTCTTGATGTACTCATTTTTTCTTGTTCTTATTGCTAATGTAACCACTTTTTTTAAGTAAAATAAAGTTTGCTTTGAAACATAATAATAATAATAATAATAATAATAATAATAATAATAATAATAATAATAATAATAACAACAAAAACAACAACAACAACAACAACAACAACAATAATAATAATAATAATAATAATAATAATAATAATAATAATAATAATAATAATAATAATAATAATAATAATAATAATAATAATAATAATAATAATAATAATAATAATAATAATAATAATAATAATTCAATTCAATTCAATTTATTTACCGTACAAAACTACAGCATTAAGCCAATTACAGAATTGCACTATAATAACTATACAATAATATACATAAATAATATACATAAATGAGTAAAAATGATGAAAATAATATAATTATATGCCATACTTTTTTATAAGATAAGTAACAAATTTTTTAAAGTCTAAAGAAAAAATATTTTCATTAATAAAATCATGATTATAGGTATTAGGCAAACGAAACAAAGGTGAAAATTTTAATATGTTAGAGCGACAAACCTTAATATAAAATAAAGTAAATGTACGTGTTTTATGTAAACAATTATTAAAAGCAATATTTGAAATTTTGTTAGTTAATATAATTTTTTGATTCACAAGGTTATATAAAATTTTAAGATCTCTCATTTTTCTTCTAATGGATAGGGATAGATAATGGTCTTTTAATTTAATGTACTTAGAAAATTTGTCATAAACCAATTGAATTTTAATAATATCTCGTTTGGAACTGGGATTCCAAACAACAGATCCATATTCTAAAATTGGCAAAACCAAAGAGAGAAATAATTTATATTTTGTAAAACTACTAAATTGTCTACCATGCCTTAAAATTGCACCCATAATTTTAAAAGCCTTATTTACTACATTTTCAATATGATGATGAAATGATCCAATGCTTGCAAAAATAATTCCAAGGTCTTTCTGAATATCAACAAATTTTATATTATGATCTTCAATATAATAAAGACAAATTATCATTTCAGATTTTTGGAATAAGAAACTGTTGAACACTTATCCATATTAATATCCATTTTATTATCTCTACACCATTTCACAAAATTATTGATATCTTTTTGTAATAATATGCAATCATTAATTGAGTTTATATTCCTAAAAATTTTACAATCATCTGCATAACATAAAATATGTGAAAATTCTAAACTCTCTCCCAAATCATCAATATAAATGTTAAACAATAATGGTGCAAGGATATTGCCCTGAGGTACTCCTATATTACAATAATATGGATTATAAGAATTATTCTTAAACTTACATAAGTTTGTTCTCTTCTTTAATAAAAGATTCAAACCATGCAACCAAATTATAGGAAAAACCTAATTTATACATTTTGAAAAGCAACCTGGAATGATACTTTATCAAATGCCTTGGATAATAATAATAATAATATATAAATAATAATAATAATAATAATAATAATAATAATAATAATAATAATAAAATAATAATAATAATAATAATAATAATAATAATAATAATAATAATAATAATAATAATAATAATAATAATAATAATAATAATAATAATAATAATAATAATAATAATAATAATAATAATAATAATAATAATAATAATAATAATAATAATAATAATAATAATAATAATAATAATAATAATAATAATAATAATAATAATAATAATAATAATAATAATAATAATAATAATAATAATAATAATAAATTCAATTCATTTATTTAAGTGCTAAACAACAGCATAAAGCCAATTACAGCTTGCACATACAATAAAAGTGAAAATAAAACATATAACATAAAATGAAAATATAAATGTATACATAATAAAGTAAAATTTAAAAGACAAAATCAAACTTCACATTTCAGTTTAACAAGATTACAAAATTTCTTATAATCAATGTCACACAGATTAAGGTTACTCCCAATTTGATTATATAAAGAGGGTAACCTAAATAAAGGAGAAAATTTAAGAATATTAGAATGGCATGTTTGAATCTGATATACACAAGTAGACCTAGTATCATAACTCAAAGACCTAACTGAGATAGTTGAAACTATATCTGATAAAATAACCTGTTTATTAACAATTTTATAAAAATATTTCAAATCCCTATACTTTCGTCTAGATGAAAGATTAATCATTTTACCCTCCCAAGAAACATATTTGAAAAACTTCTTTGAAATAGACTGCAACAAGTTACATCCTTGCAAAGAACTAGGGTTCCAAATTATTGAACCATATTCAATAATAGGAAGAACCAATGAAAAAAACAATTTCCGTTTAGTATCATTACTGAACTGATAACCATGTCTAAGAATGGCACCCATAACCTTAAAAGCTTTACCAACAATCATTTCAAGATGAGGAATAAAAGATCCATTACAAGAAAACATAATTCCAAGATCTTTTTGGCATTTAACTGAAATAATTTTATGAGAATTGATATAATAATAAAACTGTAAAACTTCAGATTTTTTGGAATAAGAAATAAAGGAACATTTATCAAAATTAACTGTCATATTATTTGACTGACACCAAGCACTAAAGTTATCAATATCCTTCTGAAGGAGAACACAATCGTTCACTGATACAATTCTTCTAAAAATCTTACAGTCATCAGCATAGCTTAACAGAAAAGAATATCTCAAGCAATCATTAAGATCATTAACATAAACATTAATAATAATAATAATAATAATAATAATAATAATAATAATAATAATAATAATAATAATAATAATAATAATAATAATAATAATAATAATAATAATAATAATAATGATAATGATAATGATAATAATAATAATAATAATAATAATAATAATAATAATAATAATAATAATAATAATAATAATAATAATAATAATAATAATAATAATAATAATAATAATAATAATAATAATAATAATAATAATAATAATAATAATAATAATAATAATAATAATAATAATAATAATAATAATAATAATAATAATAATAATAATAATAATAATAATAATAATGTTCTTTTCTAAATTCAAATATTATTTAAAATTGAAAAAAAAAATGGATGTCATTCCAGGTTTTTTTTTTATTAATTTGAGGAAAAATGAAAATTTTATACATGTGAATTCAAAATGACATAAAAAGTTCTTCGCATTTTTATACATTTATTAAAAATGGAAGAAAAGCAGATTGCTCAGTGAGGTTTGAGACTTTTTATATTATTGACGATAAATAAGACATTGAAAAAGTAAGGAATATACTTCTTTCTAAATGTATATTTTGTATAAGTATAAAATCAAATATTTATTTCTCATTATACAATATTTTTTGATCATTAAAACAAAATAAACATGTTTACTATAAGTTTACTGCTTAGTAAACTCATAAATTGATAACCCACATTAAGTCAGTCAGCTTAGTATTACATTGCAATTGAAAGTCAGAATTTAATTACTCATTTGAATTATTTTGATAGCTACTGAAAATAGGATATTCTTTAGTTAACCTTTTCCACAAATTATACAAAAGAGTAATTTTATTTGGATATTGATTTTATTTTCGATGCTTCTTTTTCTGTAGTTGTATTGTTGAAATAAATAAAGTTTTATTAAATTCTTTCAATCTCCAATTTTCTCATTTTTTTGATATAAACATGAATTCAATAATTAATCTAAAAATATAATATTAACTTTACAAATAAACAAAAGAACTCATAAGCAGAATTAAATATAAGCAAATTGTCAATAACAAAATACTTATTTAGCCTTAAGCTATAAAATGTTTAGACATGAAATAATTATTAATGCAATATATATTTTTCCAAACTATAACAGCAAATAATCAAAATTGTCTTTAAAAATTTAAAGTCGAATTTATAATTTATAAAAAAAAAATCAAAATTATTAAAATAGTTTTGATAACCATTGACAGAAAATAAGTTTAATTTTCTTTAAACTCTGGCATCAATAAAATTATAATTTGAACCTGTATATTTAAAAATAAAATTTCATAAAGTTATGAAAGTTATCAAATAATAAAAAAGATAATTAGATCATATTTAGCTTATCATTTAATTTTTTACATTATAAAATAAAACAATGAAATACAAACATGCTATTATCCTTTCAACTTTTCTCTAAATAGTACTAGGCAATGCTCCTTAATTTTTATTGAGAAAAAAAATGTTTCTTTTATTAAACTTTTAACTTCACTAAAATATAACATCTAGTTTTCATAATTAGAAATGAAAATTCATAACACTTATTTTAATTAAAACTTAAACGATAGAAATTTTAAATACATTCTAAGCTCATAAAGTAGAGGGAAAAAAATATATATATATATATATATATATATATATATATATATATATATATATATATATATATATATATATATGGATGTACGCATTTTTAGTCTTAGGATAATTGGCCAAAATGTTAATTACTCAAACATTGGTATCATTTCAGTTCCATCAGTATTTGAAAAAATATTTTTCCATTTTAATATAAATACATTTGCTTTGATTAGACATACATTTGTCCTTATAATTATTGTTCTGACTTATTATATAATTTTAGGATTTTATCTCAGAACCAAAATAAGATTCTAAAAGCTAAACTGAACTTATATAATGGATTTAAAAATATTAAATTTATTAAGCACAAACAGATAATATAATAATAATAACATGAAATGCTAAAACCTTTGACAGATGTGCCTTAAAAATGCTTATGTGATGGCCAATCAGAAATAATGACTGCACGTGTAACTTTCAATTCAAAAACACAATCCACAAATACCAAGAAATAGATGGAACCCAAAAAGATGGAACCCACCCTCATCTCTACTTAAATTTATATATAAATAAACCAGGCTCAAACATTCTGAATTAAGAACATGAAACTTCAAACACCTTCATCATTTAATTCACTAAATATTGTATATAAACACATAATGTGAAATGAATAACTATATATATTATAATATGATTTTATTTAAGTAAAATACTTCATTTAAACTAAAGAAAATATAATTATACACATATATTGAGAAAATATACATTTAACTCAATACCATCTACAAATACACAAATAATTTGATATAATATCTGTATAAGTATAAATTTAAATTATCATTACAATTTTTTGAATATTAAATCATATTTAATTTTTTTTATTTGTATTGTAGCTCTTTCCACTTTTTTTTAATGCTTAATTTTTCTATAGCTTTATAACTACTCATAAAAATATCATTTCTACTTCTCTTATATATATATATATATACACACACACACAACTGGGCCTCGTTTTATGGATTATTTTAATGCGATTTTGAAGTCATGCAATTCATGTTTCTTCTTAATATCTTTCATATTTCACTCATATTTATTACATATCAATAAATATTTTTTGTAAATATAATGTGATATTTGCAGCTAACACCTGAAGCTGTATTTAGAAACTTAGTTTCTATATAAATAACTTACTTATACTAAAGCAATACGTGTAACTGAAACGAAGTACA